>OU342744.1:385109730-385433092 GCA_910589775.1 Avena eriantha | reverse complement strand
CCACACACACTCCAGTTGGGTGTGGTGATGCACATTGCTTCTGCCACACTACAGGTTCACCATCTCCATGTGTGGCAGTTCGATATTCTAGGGGATATCTGACCACCATGGTTGTTTGACACTAATGGAGTCCCTACATCTCAATGCATCTGTGTTATGGAGTCTTAAAATCCACACCTTTGATGACCCACACACACTCAAGTTGGGTGTGGTGATGCAACTTGCTTCTGTCACACTACAGGTTCACCATCTCCATGTGTGGCAGTTGCATATTATAGGGGCTCTGTGGGCTCTGTGACCACCATGGTTGCTTGACACAAATGGAGGCCCTATAGATCAATGGATATGTGTTATGGAGTCTCAACAACCAACAACTTGATGACCCACACACACACTAGTTTGGGTGTGGGTGAGTGATGCAACTGCTTCTGTCACACTTCCGGTTCACCATCTCCATGTGGCAGTTGCATATTCTAGGGGCTCTCTAGAGCTCTAACCAACATGGTTGTTTTGACACAAATGGAGACATTACATATCAATGAATATGTATTATGTAGTCTCAAAGGCCACACCTTGATGACCCACACCACACTCTAGTTGGCTCTGCTGATGCAACTTCTTCTGTCACAATACAGGTTCACCATCTCCATGTGTGGCAGTTGCATATTCTAGGGGATCTTTGGGCTTTCTGACCACATGGATGTATGACACAAATGGTAGTCCCTACAGATCAATGCATATATGTTATGGAGTCTGAAAAGCCACACCTGATGACAAACACACTCTAGCTTGGTGTGGTGATGCAACTACTTCTATCACAATGAAGGTTCACCATCTCCATGTGTGGCAGTTGCATATTCTAGGGGCTCTCTGGGCTCTCTGACCACCATGGTTATTTGACACAGATGGAGTCCCTACAGATCAATGCATCTATGTTATGGAGTCTCAAAAGCAACTCCTTGATGACCCACACACACTCCAGTTGGTGTGTGGTGATGCAACTGCTTCTGTCACACGTCAGATTCACCGTCTCCATATGTGCAAGTTGCATATTCTAGGGGCTCTCTAGGCTCTCTGACCACCATGGTGTTTGACACAAATGGAGTCCCTACCGATTAATGCATCGGTGTTATGGAGTCTCAAAAGCAACACCTTGATGACCCAGACACACTCCAGTTGGGTGTGGGTTGATGCAACTGCTTCTGTCACACTGTCGGTTGACCATCTCCATTTGGCAGTTGCATATTCTAGGGGTTCTCTGGATCTCTGACCAACATGGTTGTTTGACAAAAATGAAGTCCCTACAGATCAATGCATATGTGTTATGTAGTCTCAAAGGCCACACCTTGATGACACACACACACTCCAGTTGGGTGTGGTGATGCAACTGCTTCTGTCACACTACAGGTTCACCATCTCCATGTGTGGCAGTTGCATATTCTAGGGGATCTTTGGGCTTTCTGACCACCATGGTTGTTTGACACAAATGGAGTCCCTATAGATCAATGCATCTATGTTATGGAGTCTCAAAAGCAACACCTTGATGAACCACACACACTCCAGTTGGGTGTGGTGATGCAACTGCTTCTGTCACACTCCAGGTTCACCATCTCCATGTGTGGCAGTTGCATATTCTAGGGCTCTCTGGGAATTCTGACCACCATGGTTGTTTAACACAAATGGAGTCCCTACAGATCAATGCATATGTGTTATGGAGTCTCAAAAGCAACACCTTGATGACCCACACACACTCCAGTTGGGTGTGGTGATGCAACTGCTTCTATCACACTGCAGGTTCACCATCTCCATGTGTGGCAGTTGCATATTCTAGGTGCTCTCTAGGCTCTCTGACCACCATGGTTGTTTAACACTAGTGGAGTCCCTACAGATCAATGCATCTGTGTTACGTAGTGTCAAAAGCAACACCTTGATGACCCACACACACTCCAGTTGGGTGTGGTGATGCAACTGCTTCTGCCACACTACAGGTTCACTATCTCCATGTGTGGCAGTTGCATATTCTAGGGGCTCTCTAGGCTCTCTGACCACCATGGTGGTTTAACACTAATGGAGTCCCTACAGATCAATGCATATGTGTTATGTAGTCTCAAAGGCCACACCTTGATGACACACACACACTCCAGTTGGGTGTGGTGATGCAACTGCTTCTGTCACACTGCATGTTCACCATCTCCATGTGTGGCAGTTGCATATTCTAGGGGATCTCTGGGCTTTCTGAACTACCATGGTTGTTTGACACAAATGGAGTCCCTATAGATCAATGCATCTATGTTATGGAGTCTCGAAAGAAACACCTTGATGAACCACACACACTCCAGTTGGGTGTTGTGATGCAACTGCTTCGGTCACACTACAGGTTCATCATCTCCATGTGTGGTAGTTGCATATTCTAGGGGCCCTCTCCGCTCTCTGACCACCATGTTTGTTTGGCAGAAATGGAGTCCCTATAGATCAATGCATCTATGTTATGGAGTCTCAAAAGCAACACCTTGATGACCCACACACACTCCACTTGGGTGTGGTGATGCAACTGCTTCTGTCACACTGTAGGTTCGCCATCTCCATGTGTGGCAGTTGCATATTCTAGGGGCTCTCTGGGCTCTCTAGCCACCATGGTTGTTTGAAACAAATGGAGTCCCTATAGATCAATACACCTGTGTTATGGAGTCTAAACAGAAACACCTTGATGACTCACACACACTCCAGTTTGGTGTAGTGATGCAACTGCTTCTGTCACACTCTAGGTTCACCATCTCCATGTGTGGCAGTTGCATATTCTAGGGGCTCTCTGGGCTTTCTAACCAACATGGTTGTTTGACACAAATGGAGTACCTAGAAATCAATGCATATGTGTTATGGAGTCTCAAAAGCAACACCTTGATGACCCACACACACTCCAGTTGGGTGTGGTGATGTAACTGCTTCTATTACACTGCAGGTTCACCATCTCCATGTGTCGTAGTTGCATATTCTAGGGGCTCTCTGACCACCATGGTTTTTTAACACTAATGGAGTCCCTATAGATCAATGCATCTGTGTTACGGAGTCTCAAAAGCAACACCTTGATGACCCACACACACTCCAGTTGGGTGTGGTGATGCAACTGCTTCTGCCACACTATAGGTTCACCATCTCCATGTGTGGAAGTTGCATATTCTAGGGGCTCTCTGACCACCATGGTTGTTTGACACTAATGGAGTCCCTACAGATCAATGCATCTGTGTTATGGAGTCCTAAAATCCACACCTTGATGACCCACACACACTCAAGTTGGGTGTGGTGATGCAACTGCTTCTGTCACACGGCAGATTCACCATCTCCATATGTGCAAGTTGCATATTCTAGGGGCTCTCTAGGCTCTCTGACCACCATGGTTGTTTGACACAAATGGAGTCCCTACCGATTAATGCATCGGTGTTATGAAGTCTAAAAAGCAACACCTTGATGACCCAAACACACTCCAGTTGGGTGTGGTGATGCAACTGCTTCTGTCACACTGTCGGTTGACCATCTCCATGTGGCAGTTGCATATTCTAGGGGCTCTCTGGATGTCTGACCAACATGGTTGTTTGACACAAATGGAGTCCCTACAGATCAATGCATATGTGTTATGTAGTCTCAAAGGCCACACCTTGATGACACACACACACTCCAGTTGGGTGTTGTGATGCAACTGCTTCTGTCACACTGCAGGTTCACCATCTCCATGTGTGGCAGTTTCATATTCTAGGGGATCTCTAGGCTTTCTGACCACCATGGTTGTTTGACACAAATGGAGTCCCTATAGATCAATGCATCTATGTTATGGAGTCTCAAAAGCAACACCTTGATGAACCACACACACTCCAGTTGGGTGTGGTGATGCAACTGCTTCGGTCACACTACAGGTTCATCATCTCCATGTGTGGTAGTTGCATATTCTAGGGGCCCTCTGCGCTCTCTGACCACCATGTTTGTTTGACAGAAATGGAGTCCCTATAGATCAATGCATCTATGTTATGGAGTCTCAAAAGCAACACCTTGATGACCCACACACACTCCACTTGGGTGTGGTGATGCAACTTGTTCTGTCACACTGTAGGTTCGCCATCTCCATGTGGGGCAGTTGGATATTCTAGGGGCTCTCTGGCCACCATGGTTGTTTGAAACAAATGGAGTCCCTATAGATCAATACACCTGTGTCATGGAGTCTAAACAGAAACACCTTGATAAATCACACACACTCCAGTTTGGTGTGGTGATGCAACTGCTTCTGTCACACTCTAGGTTCACCATCTCCATGTGTGGCAGTTCCATATTCTAGGGGCTCTCTGGGCTTTCTGACCACCATGGTTGTTTGACACAAATGGACTACCTACAAATCAATGCATATGTGTTATGGAGTCTCAAAAGCAACACCTTGATGACCCACACACACTCCAGTTGGGTGTGGTGATGTAGCTGCTTCCATTACACTGCAGGTTCACCATCTCCATGTGTGGTAGTTGCATATTCTAGGGGCTCTCCGGGCTCTCTGACCACCATGGTTGTTTAACACTAATGGAGTCCCTACAGATCAATGCATCTGTGTTACGGAGTCTCAAAAGCAACGCCTTGATGACCCACACACACTCCAGTTGGGTGTGGGTGATGCAACTGCTTCTGTCACACTGTCGGTTGACCATCTCCATTTGGCAGTTGCATATTCTAGGGGTTCTCTGGATCTCTGACCAACATGGTTGTTTGACAAAAATGAAGTCCCTACAGATCAATGCATATGTGTTATGTAGTCTCAAAGGCCACACCTTGATGACACACACACACTCCAGTTGGGTGTGGTGATGCAACTGCTTCTGTCACACTACAGGTTCACCATCTCCATGTGTGGCAGTTGCATATTCTAGGGGATCTTTGGGCTTTCTGACCACCATGGTTGTTTGACACAAATGGAGTCCCTATAGATCAATGCATCTATGTTATGGAGTCTCAAAAGCAACACCTTGATGAACCACACACACTCCAGTTGGGTGTGGTGATGCAACTGCTTCTGTCACACTCCAGGTTCACCATCTCCATGTGTGGCAGTTGCATATTCTAGGGGCTCTCTGGGAATTCTGACCACCATGGTTGTTTAACACAAATGGAGTCCCTACAGATCAATGCATATGTGTTATGGAGTCTCAAAAGCAACACCTTGATGACCCACACACACTCCAGTTCGGTGTGGTGATGCAACTGCTTCTATCACACTGCAGGTTCACCATCTCCATGTGTGGCAGTTGCATATTCTAGGTGCTCTTTGGGCTCTCTGACCACCATGGTTGTTTAACACTAATGGAAAAAAGTCCCTACAGATCAATGCATCTGTGTTACGTAGTCTCAAAAGCAACACCTTGATGACCCACACACACTGCAGTTGGGTGTGGTGATGCAACTGCTTCTGCCACACTACAGGTTCACTATCTCCATGTGTGGCAGTTGCATATTCTAGGGGCTCTCTAGGCTCTCTGACCACCATGGTGGTTTAACACTAATGGAGTCCCTACAGATCAATGCATATGTGTTATGTAGTCTCAAAGGCCACACCTTGATGACACACACACACTCCAGTTGGGTGTGGTGATGCAACTGCTTCTGTCACACTGCATGTTCACCATCTCCATGTGTGGCAGTTGCATATTCTAGGGGATCTTTGGGCTTTCTGAACCACCATGGTTGTTTGACACAAATGGAGTCCCTATAGATCAATGCATCTATGTTATGGAGTCTCAAAAGCAACACCTTGATGAACCACACACACTCCAGTTGGGTGTGGTGATGCAACTGCTTCGGTCACACTACAGGTTCATCATCTCCATGTGTGGTAGTTGCATATTCTAGGTGCCCTCTCCGCTCTCTGACCACCATGTTTGTTTGGCAGAAATGGAGTCCCTATAGATCAATGCATCTATGTTATGGAGTCTCAAAAGCAACACCTTGATAACCCACACACACTCCACTTGGGTGTGGTGATGCAACTTCTTCTGTCACACTGTAGGTTCGCCATCTCCATGTGTGGCAGTTGCATATTCTAGGGGCTCTCTGGGCTCTCTGGCCACCATGGTTGTTTGAAACAAATGGAGTCCCTATAGATCAATACACCTGTGTTATGGAGTCTAAACAGAAACACCTTGATGACTCACACACACTCCAGTTTGGTGTGGTGATGCAACTGCTTCTGTCACACTCTAGGTTCACCATCTCCATGTGTGGCAGTTGCATATTCTAGGGGCTCTCTGGGCTTTCTAACCACCATGGTTGTTTGACACAAATGGAGTACCTAGAAATCAATGCATATGTGTTATGGAGTCTCAAAAGCAACACCTTGATGACCCACACACATTCCAGTTGGGTGTGGTGATGTAACTGCTTCTATTACACTGCAGGTTCACCATCTCCATGTGTCGTAGTTGCATATTCTAGGGGCTCTCTGACCACCATGGTTGTTTAACACTAATGGAGTCCCTATAGATCAATGCATCTGTGTTACGGAGTCTCAAAAGCAACACCTTGATGACCCACACACACTCCAGTTGGGTGTGGTGATGCAACTGCTTCTGCCACACTATAGGTTCACCATCTCCATGTGTGGAAGTTGCATATTCTAGGGGCTCTCTGACCACCATGGTTGTTTGACACTAATGGAGTCCCTACAGATCAATGCATCTGTGTTATGGAGTCCTAAAATCCACACCTTGATGACCCACACACACTCCAGTTGGGTGTGGTGATGCAACTGCTTCTGTCACACGGCAGATTCACCATCTCCATATGTGCAAGTTGCATATTCTAGGGGCTCTCTAGGCTCTCTGACCACCATGGTTGTTTGACACAATTGGAGTCCCTACCGATTAATGCATCGGTGTTATGAAGTCTAAAAAGCAACACCTTGATGACCCAAACACACTCCAGTTGGGTGTGGTGATGCAACTGCTTCTGTCACACTGTCGGTTGACCATCTCCATGTGGCAGTTGCATATTCTAGGGGCTCTCTGGATCTCTGAACAACATGGTTGTTTGACACAAATGGAGTCCCTACAGATCAATGCATATGTGTTATGTAGTCTGAAAGGCCACACCTTGATGACACACACACACTCCAGTTGGGTGTTGTGATGCAACTGCTTCTGTCACACTGCAGGTTCACCATCTCCATGTGTGGCAGTTCCATATTCTAGGGGATCTCTAGGCTTTCTGACCACCATGGTTGTTTGACACAAATGGAGTCCCTATAGATCAATGCATCTATGTTATGGATTCTCAAAAGCAACACCTTGATGAACCACACACACTCCAGTTGGGTGTGGTGATGCAACTGCTTCGGTCACACTACAGGTTCATCATCTCCATGTGTTGTAGTTGCATATTCTAGGGGCCCTCTGCGCTCTCTGACCACCATGTTTGTTTGACAGAAATGGAGTCCCTATAGATCAATGCATCTATGTTATGGAGTCTCAAAAGCAACACCTTGATGACCCACACACACTCCACTTGGGTGTGGTGATGCAACTGGTTCTGTCACACTGTAGGTTCGCCATCTCCATGTGGGGCAGTTGCATATTCTAGGGGCTCTCTGGCCACCATGGTTGTTTGAAACAAATGGAGTCCCTATAGATCAATACACCTGTGTTATGGAGTCTAAACAGAAACACCTTGATAAATCACACACACTCCAGTTTGGTGTGGTGATGCAACTGCTTCTGTCACACTCTAGGTTCACCATCTCCTTGTGTGGCAGTTGCATATTCTAGGGGCTCTCTGGGCTTTCTGATCACCATGGTTGTTTGACACAAATGGACTACCTACAAATCAATGCATATGTGTTCTGGAGTCTCAAAAGCAACACCTTGATGACCCACACACACTCCAGTTGGGTGTGGTGATGTAGCTGCTTCTATTACACTGCAGGTTCACCATCTCCATGTGTGGTAGTTGCATATTCTAGGGGCTCTCCGGGCTCTCTGACCACCATGGTTGTTTAACACTAATGGAGTCCCTACAGATCAATGTATCTGCGTTACGGAGTCTCAAAAGCAACGCCTTGATGACCCACACACACTCCAGTTGGGTGTGGTGATGCAACTGCTTCTGCCACACTACAGGTTCACCATCTCCATGTGTGGAAGTTGCATATTCTAGGGGCTCTCTGACCACCATGGTTGTTTAACACTAATGGAGTCCCTACAGATCAATGCATCTGCGTTACGGAGTCTCAAAAGCAACGCCTTGATGACCCACACACACTCCAGTTGGGTGTGGTGATGCAACTGCTTCTGCCACACTACAGGTTCACCATCTCCATGTGTGGAAGTTGCATATTCTAGGGGCTCTCTGACCACCATGGTTGTTTGACACTAATGGAGTCCCTATAGATCAATGCATCTGTGTTATGGAGTCCTAAAATCCACACCTTGATGACCCACACACAGTCCAGTTGGGTGTGGTGATGCAACTGCTTCTGTCACACGGCAGATTCACCATCTCCATATGTGCAAGTTGCATATTCTAGGGGCTCTCTAGGCTCTCTGACCACCATGGTTGTTTGACACAAATGGAGTCCCTACCGATTAATGCATCGGTGTTATGGAGTCTAAAAAGCAACACCTTGATGACCCAGACACACTCCAGTTGGGTGTGGTGATGCAACTGCTTCTGTCACACTGTCGGTTGACCATCTCCATGTGGCAGTTGCATATTCTAGGGGCTCTCTTGATCTCTGACCAACATGGTTGTTTGACACAAATGGAGTCCCTACAGATCAATGCATATGTGTTATGTAGTCTCAAAGGCCACACCTTGATGACACACACACACTCCAGTTGGGTGTGGTGATGCAACTGCTTCTATCACACTACAGGTTCACCATCTCCATGTGTGGCAGTTGCATATTCTAGGGGATCTTTGGGCTTTCTGACCACCATGGTTGTTTGACACAAATGGAGTCCCTATAGATCAATGCATCTATGTTATGGAGTCTCAAAAGCAACACCTTGATGAACCACACACACTCCAGTTGGGTGTGGTGATGCAACTTCTTTTGTCACACTCCAGGTTCACCATCTCCATGTGTGGCACTTGCATATTCTAGGGGCTCTCTGGGAATTCAGACCACCATGGTTGTTTGACACAAATGGAGTCCCTACCGATTAATGCATCGGTGTTATGGAGTCTCAAAAGCAACACCTTGATGACCCACACACACTCCAGTTGGGTGTGGTGATGCAACTGCTTCTATCACACTGCAGGTTCACCATCTCCACGTGTGGCAGTTGCATATTCTAGGTCCTCTCTGGGCTCTCTGACCACCATGGTTGTTTAACACTAATGGAGTCCCTACAGATCAATGCATCTATGTTACGTAGTCTCAAAAGCAACACCTTGATGACCCACACACACTCCAGTTGGGTGTGGTGATGCAACTGCTTCTGCCACACTACAGGTTCACTATCTCCATGTGTGGCAGTTGCATATTCTAGGGGCTCTCTGGGCTCTCTGACCACCATGGTGGTTTAACACTAATGGAGTCCCTACAGATCAATGCATATGTGTTATGTAGTCTCAAAGGCCACACCTTGATGACACACACACACTCCAGTTGGGTGTGGTGATGCAACTGCTTCTGTCACACTGCATGTTCACCATCTCCATGTGTGGCAGTTGCATATTCTAGGGGATCTCTGGGCTTTCTGAACCACCATGGTTGTTTGACACAAATGGAGTCCCTATAGATCAATGCATCTATGTTATGGAGTCTCAAAAGCAACACCTTGATGAACCACACACACTCCAGTTGGGTGTGGTGATGCAACTGCTTCGGTCACACTACAGGTTCATCATCTCCATGTGTGGTAGTTGCATATTCTAGGGGCCCTCTCCGCTCTCTGACCACCATGTTTGTTTGGCAGAAATGGAGTCCCTATAGATCAATGCATCTATGTTATGGAGTCTCAAAAGCAACACCTTGATGACCCACACACACTCCACTTGGGTGTGGTGATGCAACTGCTTCTGTCACACTGTAGGTTCGCCATCTCCATGTGCGGCAGTTGCATATTCTAGGGGCTCTCTGGGTTCTCTGGCCACCATGGTTGTTTGAAACAAATGGAGTCCCTATAGATCAATACACCTGTGTTATGGAGTCTAAACAGAAACACCTTGATGACTCACACACACTCCAGTTTGGTGTGGTGATGCAACTGCTTCTGTCACACTCTAGGTTCACCATCTCCATGTGTGGCAGTTGCATATTCTAGGGGCTCTCTGGGCTTTCTAACCACCATGGTTGTTTGACACAAATGGAGTACCTACAAATCAATGCATATGTGTTATGGAGTCTCAAAAGCAACACCTTGATGACCCACACACACTCCAGTTGGGTGTGGTGATGTAACTGCTTCTATTACACTGCAGGTTCACCATCTCCATGTGTGGTAGTTACATATTCTAGGGGCTCTCTGACCACCATGGTTGTTTAACACTAATGGAGTCCCTATAGATCAATGCATCTATGTTACGGAGTCTCAAAAGCAACACCTTGATGACCCACACACACTCCAGTTGGGTGTGGTGATGCAACTGCTTCTGCCACACTATAGGTTCACCATCTCCATGTGTGGAAGTTGCATATTCTAGGGGCTCTCTGACCACCATGGTTGTTTGACAGTAATGGAGTCCCTACAGATCAATGCATCTGTGTTATGGAGTCCTAAAATCCACACCTTGATGACCCACACACACTCCAGTTGGGTGTGGTGATGCAACTGCTTCTGTCACACGGCAGATTCACCATCTCCATATGTGCAAGTTGCATATTCTAGGGGCTCTCTAGGCTCTCTGACCACCATGGTTGTTTGACACAAATGGAGTCCCTACCGATTAATGCATCGGTGTTATGGAGTCTAAAAAGCAACACCTTGATGACCCAAACACACTCCAGTTGGGTGTGGTGATGCAACTGCTTCTGTCACACTGTCGGTTGACCATCTCCATGTGGCAGTTGCATATTCTAGGGGTTCTCTGGATCTCTGACCAACATGGTTGTTTGACAAAAATGAAGTCCCTACAGATCAATGCATATGTGTTATGTAGTCTCAAAGCCCACACCTTGATGACACACACACACTCCAGTTGGGTGTGGTGATGCAACTGCTTCTATCACACTACAGGTTCACCATCTCCATGTGTGGCAGTTGCATATTCTAGGGGATCTTTGGGCTTTCTGACCACCATGGTTGTTTGACACAAATGGAGTCCCTATAGATCAATGCATCTATGTTATGGAGTCTCAAAAGCAACACCTTGATGAACCACACACACTCCAGTTGGGTGTGGTGATGCAACTGCTTCTGTCACACTCCAGGTTCACCATCTCCATGTGTGGCAGTTGCATATTCTAGGGGCTCTCTGGGAATTCTGACCACCATGGTTGTTTGACACAAATGGAGTCCCTACCGATTAATGCATCGGTGTTATGGAGTCTCAAAAGCAACACCTTGATGACCCACACACACTCCAGTTGGGTGTGGTGATGCAACTGCTTCTATCACACTGCAGGTTCACCATCTCCATGTGTGGCAGTTGCATATTCTAGGTGCTCTCTGGGCTCTCTGACCACCATGGTTGTTTAACACTAATGGAGTCCCTACAGATCAATGCATCTGTGTTACGTAGTCTCAAAAGCAACACCTTGATGACCCACACACACTCCAGTTGGGTGTGGTGATGCAACTGCTTCTGCCACACTACAGGTTCACTATCTCCATGTGTGGCAGTTGCATATTCTAGGGGCTCTCTGGGCTCTCTGACCACCATGGTGGTTTAACACTAATGGAGTCCCTACAGATCAATGCATATGTGTTATGTAGTCTCAAAGGCCACACCTTGATGACACACACACACTCCAGTTGGGTGTGGTGATGCAACTGCTTCTGTCACACTGCATGTTCACCATCTCCATGTGTGGCAGTTGCATATTCTAGGGGATCTCTGGGCTTTCTGAACCAACATGGTTGTTTGACACAAATGGAGTAACTATAGATCAATGCATCTATGTTATGGAGTCTCAAAAGCAACACCTTGATGAACCACACACACTCCAGTTGGGTGTGGTGATGCAACTGCTTCGGTCACACTACAGGTTCATCATCTCCATGTGTGGTAGTTGCATATTCTAGGGGCCCTCTGCGCTCTCTGACCACCATGTTTGTTTGACAGAAATGGAGTCCCTATAGATCAATGCATCTATGTTATGGAGTCTCAAAAGCAACACCTTGATGACCCACACACACTCCACTTGGGTGTGGTGATGCAACTGCTTCTGTCACACTGTAGGTTCGCCATCTCCATGTGTGGCAGTTGCATATTCTAGGGGCTCTCTGGGTTCTCTGGCCACCATGGTTGTTTGAAACAAATGGAGTCCCTATAGATCAATACACATGTGTTATGGAGTCTAAACAGAAACACCTTGATGACTCACACACACTCCAGTTTGGTGTGGTGATGCAACTGCTTCTGTCACACTCTAGGTTCACCATCTCCATGTGTGGCAGTTGCATATTCTAGGGGCTCTCTGGGCTTTCTAACCACCATGGTTGTTTGACACAAATGGAGTACCTACAAATCAATGCATATGTGTTATGGAGTCTCAAAAGAAACACCTTGATGACCCACACACACTCCAGTAGGGTGTGGTGATGTAACTGCTTCTATTACACTGCAGGTTCACCATCTCCATGTGTCGTAGTTGCATATTCTAGGGGCTCTCTGACCACCATGGTTGTTTAACACTAATGGAGTCCCTATAGATCAATGCATCTGTGTTACGGAGTCTCAAAAGCAACACCTTGATGACCCACACACACTCCAGTTGGGTGTGGTGATGCAACTGCTTCTGCCACACTATAGGTTCACCATCTCCATGTGTGGAAGTTGCATATTCTAGGGGCTCTCTGACCACCATGGTTGTTTGACACTAATGGAGTCCCTACAGATCAATGCATCTGTGTTATGGAGTCCTAAAATCCACACCTTGATGACCCACACACACTCCAGTTGGGTGTGGTGATGCAACTGCTTCTATCACACTGCAGGTTCACCATCTCCATGTGTGGCAGTTGCATATTCTAGGTGCTCTCTGGGCTCTCTGACCACCATGGTTGTTTAACACTAATGGAGTCCCTACAGATCAATGCATCTGTGTTACGTAGTCTCAAAAGCAACACCTTGATGACCCACACACACTCCAGTTGGGTGTGGTGATGCAACTGCTTCTGCCACACTACAGGTTCACTATCTCCATGTGTGGCAGTTGCATATTCTAGGGGCTCTCTGGGCTCTCTGACCACCATGGTTGTTTAACACTAATGGAGTCCCTACAGATCAATGCATATGTGTTATGTAGTCTCAAAGGCCACACCTTGATGACACACACACACTCCAGTTGGGTGTGGTGATGCAACTGCTTCTGTCACACTGCATGTTCACCATCTCCATGTGTGGCAGTTGCATATTCTAGGGGATCTCTGGGCTTTCTGAACCAACATGGTTGTTTGACACAAATGGAGTAACTATAGATCAATGCATCTATGTTATGGAGTCTCAAAAGCAACACCTTGATGAACCACACACACTCCAGTTGGGTGTGGTGATGCAACTGCTTCGGTCACACTACAGGTTCATCATCTCCATGTGTGGTAGTTGCATATTCTAGGGGCCCTCTGCGCTCTCTGACCACCATGTTTGTTTGACAGAAATGGAGTCCCTATAGATCAATGCATCTATGTTATGGAGTCTCAAAAGCAACACCTTGATGACCCACACACACTCCACTTGGGTGTGGTGATGCAACTGCTTCTGTCACACTGTAGGTTCGCCATCTCCATGTGCGGCAGTTGCATATTCTAGGGGCTCTCTGGGTTCTCTGGCCACCATGGTTGTTTGAAACAAATGGAGTCCCTATAGATCAATACACCTGTGTTATGGAGTCTAAACAGAAACACCTTGATGACTCACACACACTCCAGTTTGGTGTGGTGATGCAACTGCTTCTGTCACACTCTAGGTTCACCATCTCCATGTGTGGCAGTTGCATATTCTAGGGGCTCTCTGGGCTTTCTAACCACCATGGTTGTTTGACACAAATGGAGTACCTACAAATCAATGCATATGTGTTATGGAGTCTCAAAAGCAACACCTTGATGACCCACACACACTCCAGTTGGGTGTGGTGATGTAACTGCTTCTATTACACTGCAGGTTCACCATCTCCATGTGTCGTAGTTGCATATTCTAGGGGCTCTCTGACCACCATGGTTGTTTAACACTAATGGAGTCCCTATAGATCAATGCATCTGTGTTACGGAGTCTCAAAAGCAACACCTTGATGACCCACACACACTCCAGTTGGGTGTGGTGATGCAACTGCTTCTGCCACACTATAGGTTCACCATCTCCATGTGTGGAAGTTGCATATTCTAGGGGCTCTCTGACCACCATGGTTGTTTGACACTAATGGAGTCCCTACAGATCAATGCATCTGTGTTATGGAGTCCTAAAATCCACACCTTGATGACCCACACACACTCCAGTTGGGTGTGGTGATGCAACTGCTTCTGTCACACGGCAGATTCACCATCTCCATATGTGCAAGTTGCATATTCTAGGGGCTCTCTAGGCTCTCTGACCACCATGGTTGTTTGACACAAATGGAGTCCCTACCGATTAATGCATCGGTGTTATGGAGTCTAAAAAGCAACACCTTGATGACCCAAACACACTCCAGTTGGGTGTGGTGATGCAACTGCTTCTGTCACACTGTCGGTTGACCATCTCCATGTGGCAGTTGCATCTCTGGATCTCTGACCAACATGGTTGTTTGACACAAATGGAGTCCCTACAGATCAATGCATATGTGTTATGTAGTCTCAAAGGCCACACCTTGATGACACACACACACTCCAGTTGGGTGTGGTGATGCAACTGCTTCTGTCACACTGCATGTTCACCATCTCCATGTGTGGCAGTTGCATATTCTAGGGGATCTCTCGGCTTTCTGAACCACCATGGTTGTTTGACACAAATGGAGTCCCTATAGATCAATGCATCTATGTTATGGAGTCTCAAAAGCAACACCTTGATGAACCACACACACTCTAGTTGGGTGTGGTGATGCAACTGCTTCGGTCACACTACAGGTTCATCATCTCCATGTGTGGTAGTTGCATATTCTAGGGGCCCTCTCCGCTCTCTGACCACCATGTTTGTTTGGCAGAAATGGAGTCCCTATAGATCAATGCATCTATGTTATGGAGTGTCAAAAGCAACACCTTGATGACCCACACACACTCCACTTGGATGTGGTGATGCAACTGCTTCTGTCACACTGTAGGTTCGCCATCTCCATGTGTGGCAGTTGCATATTCTAGGGGCTCTCTGGGCTCTCTGGCCACCATGGTTGCTTGAAACAAATGGAGTCCCTATAGATCAATACACCTGTGTTATGGAGTCTAAACAGAAACACCTTGATGACTCACACACACTCCAGTTTGGTGTGGTGATGCAACTGCTTCTGTCACACTCTAGGTTCACCATCTCCATGTGTGGCAGTTGCATATTCTAGGGGCTCTCTGGGCTTTCTAACCACCATGGTTGTTTGACACAAATGGAGTACCTACAAATCAATGCATATGTGTTATGGAGTCTCAAAAGCAACACCTTGATGACCCACACACACTCCAGTTGGGTGTGGTGATGTAACTGCTTCTATTACACTGCAGGTTCACCATCTCCATGTGTCGTAGTTGCATATTCTAGGGGCTCTCTGACCACCATGGTTGTTTAACACTAATGGAGTCCCTATAGATCAATGCATCTGTGTTACGGAGTCTCAAAAGCAACACCTTGATGACCCACACACACTCCAGTTGGGTGTGGTGATGCAACTGCTTCTGCCACACTATAGGTTCACCATCTCCATGTGTGGAAGTTGCATATTCTAGGGGCTCTCTGACCACCATGGTTGTTTGACACTAATGGAGTCCCTACAGATCAATGCATCTGTGTTATGGAGTCCTAAAATCCACACCTTGATGACCCACACACACTCCAGTTGGGTGGGGTGATGCAACTGCTTCTGTCACACGGCAGATTCACCATCTCCATATGTGCAAGTTGCATATTCTAGGGGCTCTCTAGGCTCTCTGACCACCATGGTTGTTTGACACAAATGGAGTCCCTACCGATCAATGCATCGGTGTTATGGAGTCTAAAAAGGAACACCTTGATGACCCAGACACACTCCAGTTGGGTGTGGTGATGCAACTGCTTCTGTCACACTGTCGGTTGACCATCTCCATGTGGCAGTTGCATATTCTAGGGGCTCTCTGGATCTCTGACCAACATGGTTGTTTGACACAAATGGATTCCTACAGATCAATGCATATGTGTTATGTAGTCTCAAAGGCCACACCTTGATGACACACACACACTCCAGTTGGGTGTTGTGATGCAACTGCTTCTGTCACACTGCAGGTTCACCATCTCCATGTGTGGCAGTTCCATATTCTAGGGGATCTCTGGGCTTTCTGACCACCATGGTTGTTTGACACAAATGGAGTAACTATAGATCAATGCATCTATGTTATGGAGTCTCAAAAGCAACACCTTGATGAACCACACACACTCCAGTTGGGTGTGGTGATGCAACTGCTTCGGTCACACTACAGGTTCATCATCTCCATGTGTGGTAGTTGCATATTCTAGGGGCCCTCTGCGCTCTCTGACCACCATGTTTGTTTGACAGAAATGGAGTCCCTATAGATCAATGCATCTATGTTATGGAGTCTCAACAGCAACACCTTGATGACCCACACACACTCCACTTGGGTGTGGTGATGCAACTGCTTCTGTCACACTGTAGGTTCGCCATCTCCATGTGTGGCAGTTGCATATTCTAGGGGCTCTCTGGGTTCTCTGGCCACCATGGTTGTTTGAAACAAATGGAGTCCCTATAGATCAATACACCTGTGTTATGGAGTCTAAACAGAAACACCTTGATGACTCACACACACTCCAGTTTGGTGTGGTGATGCAACTGCTTCTGTCACACTCTAGGTTCACCATCTCCATGTGTGGCAGTTGCATATTCTAGGGGCTCTCTGGGCTTTCTAACCACCATGGTTGTTTGACACAAATGGAGTACCTACAAATCAATGCATATGTGTTATGGAGTCTCAAAAGCAACACCTTGATGACCCACACACACTCCAGTTGGGTGTGGTGATGTAACTGCTTCTATTACACTGCAGGTTCACCATCTCCATGTGTCGTAGTTGCATATTCTAGGGGCTCTCTGACCACCATGGTTGTTTAACACTAATGGAGTCCCTATAGATCAATGCATCTGTGTTACGGAGTCTCAAAAGCAACACCTTGATGACCCACACACACTCCAGTTGGGTGTGGTGATGCAACTGCTTCTGCCACACTATAGGTTCACCATCTCCATGTGTGGAAGTTGCATATTCTAGGGGCTCTCTGACCACCATGGTTGTTTGACACTAATGGAGTCCCTACAGATCAATGCATCTGTGTTATGGAGTCCTAAAATCCACACCTTGATGACCCACACACACTCCAGTTGGGTGTGGTGATGCAACTGCTTCTGTCACACGGCAGATTCACCATCTCCATATGTGCAAGTTGCATATTCTAGGGGCTCTCTAGGCTCTCTGACCACCATGGTTGTTTGACACAAATGGAGTCCCTACCGATTAATGCATCGGTGTTATGGAGTCTAAAAAGCAACACCTTGATGACCCAAACACACTCCAGTTGGGTGTGGTGATGCAACTGCTTCTGTCACACTGTCGGTTGACCATCTCCATGTGGCAGTTGCATCTCTGGATCTCTGACCAACATGGTTGTTTGACACAAATGGAGTCCCTACAGATCAATGCATATGTGTTATGTAGTCTCAAAGGCCACACCTTGATGACACACACAAACTCCAGTTGGGTGTGGTGATGCAACTGCTTCTGTCACACTGCATGTTCACCATCTCCATGTGTGGCAGTTGCATATTCTAGGGGATCTCTGGGCTTTCTGAACCACCATGGTTGTTTGACACAAATGGAGTCCCTATAGATCAATGCATCTATGTTATGGAGTCTCAAAAGCAACACCTTGATGAACCACACACACTCCAGTTGGGTGTGGTGATGCAACTGCTTCGGTCACACTACAGGTTCATCATCTCCATGTGTGGTAGTTGCATATTCTAGGGGCCCTCTCCGCTCTCTGACCACCATGTTTGTTTGGCAGAAATGGAGTCCCTATAGATCAATGCATCTATGTTATGGAGTGTCAAAAGCAACACCTTGATGACCCACACACACTCCACTTGGGTGTGGTGATGCAACTGCTTCTGTCACACTGTAGGTTCGCCATCTCCATGTGTGGCAGTTGCATATTCTAGGGGCTCTCTGGGCTCTCTGGCCACCATGGTTGCTTGAAACAAATGGAGTCCCTATAGATCAATACACCTGTGTTATGGAGTCTAAACAGAAACACCTTGATGACTCTCACACACTCCAGTTTGGTGTGGTGATGCAACTGCTTCTGTCACACTCTAGGTTCACCATCTCCATGTGTGGCAGTTGCATATTCTAGGGGCTCTCTGGGCTTTCTAACCACCATGGTTGTTTGACACAAATGGAGTACCTACAAATCAATGCATATGTGTTATGGAGTCTCAAAAGCAACACCTTGATGACCCACACACACTCCAGTTGGGTGTGGTGATGTAACTGCTTCTATTACACTGCAGGTTCACCATCTCCATGTGTCGTAGTTGCATATTCTAGGGGCTCTCTGACCACCATGGTTGTTTAACACTAATGGAGTCCCTATAGATCAATGCATCTGTGTTACGGAGTCTCAAAAGCAACACCTTGATGACCCACACACACTCCAGTTGGGTGTGGTGATGCAACTGCTTCTGCCACACTATAGGTTCACCATCTCCATGTGTGGAAGTTGCATATTCTAGGGGCTCTCTGACCACCATGGTTGTTTGACACTAATGGAGTCCCTACAGATCAATGCATCTGTGTTATGGAGTCCTAAAATCCACACCTTGATGACCCACACACACTCCAGTTGGGTGGGGTGATGCAACTGCTTCTGTCACACGGCAGATTCACCATCTCCATATGTGCAAGTTGCATATTCTAGGGGCTCTCTAGGCTCTCTGACCACCATGGTTGTTGGACACAAATGGAGTCCCTACCGATCAATGCATCGGTGTTATGGAGTCTAAAAAGGAACACCTTGATGACCCAGACACACTCCAGTTGGGTGTGGTGATGCAACTGCTTCTGTCACACTGTCGGTTGACCATCTCCATGTGGCAGTTGCATATTCTAGGGGCTCTCTGGATCTCTGACCAACATGGTTTTTTGACACAAATGGATTCCTACAGATCAATGCATATGTGTTATGTAGTCTCAAAGGCCACACCTTGATGACACACACACACTCCAGTTGGGTGTTGTGATGCAACTGCTTCTGTCACACTGCAGGTTCACCATCTCCATGTGTGGCAGTTCCATATTCTAGGGGATCTCTGGGCTTTCTGACCACCATGGTTGTTTGACACAAATGGAGTAACTATAGATCAATGCATCTATGTTATGGAGTCTCAAAAGCAACACCTTGATGAACCACACACACTCCAGTTGGGTGTGGTGATGCAACTGCTTCGGTCACACTACAGGTTCATCATCTCCATGTGTGGTAGTTGCATATTCTAGGGGCCCTCTGCGCTCTCTGACCACCATGTTTGTTTGACAGAAATGGAGTCCCTATAGATCAATGCATCTATGTTATGGAGTCTCAAAAGCAACACCTTGATGACCCACACACACTCCACTTGGGTGTGGTGATGCAACTGCTTCTGTCACACTGTAGGTTCGCCATCTCCATGTGCGGCAGTTGCATATTCTAGGGGCTCTCTGGGCTCTCTGGCCACCATGGTTGCTTGAAACAAATGGAGTCCCTATAGATCAATACACCTGTGTTATGGAGTCTAAACAGAAACACCTTGATGACTCACACACACTCCAGTTTGGTGTGGTGATGCAACTGCTTCTGTCACACTCTAGGTTCACCATCTCCATGTGTGGCAGTTGCATATTCTAGGGGCTCTCTGGGCTTTCTAACCACCATGGTTGTTTGACACAAATGGAGTACCTACAAATCAATGCATATGTGTTATGGAGTCTCAAAAGCAACACCTTGATGACCCACACACACTCCAGTTGGGTGTGGTGATGTAACTGCTTCTATTACACTGCAGGTTCACCATCTCCATGTGTCGTAGTTGCATATTCTAGGGGCTCTCTGACCACCATGGTTGTTTAACACTAATGGAGTCCCTATAGATCAATGCATCTGTGTTACGGAGTCTCAAAAGCAACACCTTGATGACCCACACACACTCCAGTTGGGTGTGGTGATGCAACTGCTTCTGCCACACTATAGGTTCACCATCTCCATGTGTGGAAGTTGCATATTCTAGGGGCTCTCTGACCACCATGGTTGTTTGACACTAATGGAGTCCCTACAGATCAATGCATCTGTGTTATGGAGTCCTAAAATCCACACCTTGATGACCCACACACACTCCAGTTGGGTGGGGTGATGCAACTGCTTCTGTCACATGGCAGATTCACCATCTCCATATGTGCAAGTTGCATATTCTAGGGGCTCTCTAGGCTCTCTGACCACCATGGTTGTTTGACACAAATGGAGTCCCTACCGATCAATGCATCGGTGTTATGGAGTCTAAAAAGGAACACCTTGATGACCCAGACACACTCCAGTTGGGTGTGGTGATGCAACTGCTTCTGTCACACTGTCGGTTGACCATCTCCATGTGGCAGTTGCATATTCTAGGGGCTCTCTGGATCTCTGACCAACATGGTTTTTTGACACAAATGGATTCCTACAGATCAATGCATATGTGTTATGTAGTCTCAAAGGCCACACCTTGATGACACACACACACTCCAGTTGGGTGTTGTGATGCAACTGCTTCTGTCACACTGCAGGTTCACCATCTCCAGGTGTGGCAGTTCCATATTCTAGGGGATCTCTGGGCTTTCTGACCACCATGGTTGTTTGACACAAATGGAGTAACTATAGATCAATGCATCTATGTTATGGAGTCTCAAAAGCAACACCTTGATGAACCACACACACTCCAGTTGGGTGTGGTGATGCAACTGCTTCGGTCACACTACAGGTTCATCATCTGCATGTGTGGTAGTTGCATATTCTAGGGGCCCTCTGCGCTCTCTGACCACCATGTTTGTTTGACAGAAATGGAGTCCCTATAGATCAATGCATCTATGTTATGGAGTCTCAAAAGCAACACCTTGATGACCCACACACACTCCACTTGGGTGTGGTGATGCAACTGCTTCTGTCACACTGTAGGTTCGCCATCTCGATGTGTGGCAGTTGCATATTCTAGGGGCTCTCTGGGTTCTCTGGCCACCATGGTTGTTTGAAACAAATGGAGTCCCTATAGATCAATACACCTGTGTTATGGAGTCTAAACATAAACACCTTGATGACTCACACACACTCCAGTTTGGTGTGGTGATGCAACTGCTTCTGTCACACTCTAGGTTCACCATCTCCATGTGTGGCAGTTGCATATTCTAGGGGCTCTCTGGGATTTCTAACCACCATGGTTGTTTGACACAAATGGAGTACCTACAAATCAATGCATATGTGTTATGGAGTCTCAAAAGCAACACCTTGATGACCCACACACACTCCAGTTGGGTGTGGTGATGTAACTGCTTCTATTACACTGCAGGTTCACCATCTCCATGTGTCGTAGTTGCATATTCTAGGGGCTCTCTGACCACCATGGTTGTTTAACACTAATGGAGTCCCTATAGATCAATGCATCTGTGTTACGGAGTCTCAAAAGCAACACCTTGATGACCCACACACACTCCAGTTGGGTGTGGTGATGCAACTGCTTCTGCCACACTATAGGTTCACCATCTCCATGTGTGGAAGTTGCATATTCTAGGGGCTCTCTGACCACCATGGTTGTTTGACACTAATGGAGTCCCTACAGATCAATGCATCTGTGTTATGGAGTCCTAAAATCCACACCTTGATGACCCACACACACTCCAGTTGGGTGGGGTGATGCAACTGCTTCTGTCACACGGCAGATTCACCATCTCCATATGTGCAAGTTGCATATTCTAGGGGCTCTCTAGGCTCTCTGACCACCATGGTTGTTTGACACAAATGGAGTCCCTACCGATCAATGCATCGGTGTTATGGAGTCTAAAAAGGAACACCTTGATGACCCAGACACACTCCAGTTGGGTGTGGTGATGCAACTGCTTCTGTCACACTGTCGGTTGACCATCTCCATGTGGCAGTTGCATATTCTAGGGGCTCTCTGGATCTCTGACCAACATGGTTGTTTGACACAAATGGATTCCTACAGATCAATGCATATGTGTTATGTAGTCTCAAAGGCCACACCTTGATGACACACACACACCCCAGTTGGGTGTTGTGATGCAACTGCTTCTGTCACACTGCAGGTTCACCATCTCCATGTGTGGCAGTTCCATATTCTAGGGGATCTCTGGGCTTTCTGACCACCATGGTTGTTTGACACAAATGGAGTAACTATAGATCAATGCATCTATGTTATGGAGTCTCCAAAGCAACACCTTGATGAACCACACACACTCCAGTTGGGTGTGGTGATGCAACTGCTTCGGTCACACTACAGGTTCATCATCTCCATGTGTGGTAGTTGCATATTCTAGGGGCCCTCTGCGCTCTCTGACCACCATGTTTGTTTGACAGAAATGGAGTCCCTATAGATCAATGCATCTATGTTATGGAGTCTCAAAAGAAACACCTTGATGACCCACACACACTCCACTTGGGTGTGGTGATGCAACTGGTTCTGTCACACTGTAGGTTCGCCATCTCCATGTGTGGCAGTTGCATATTCTAGGGGCTCTCTAGGCTCTCTGGCCACCATGGTTGTTTGAAACAAATGGAGTCCCTATAGATCAATACACCTGTGTTATGGAGTCTAAACAGAAACACCTTGATAAATTACACACACTCCAGTTTGGTGTGGTGATGCAACTGCTTCTGTCACACTCTAGGTTCACCATCTCCATGTGTGGCAGTTGCATATTCTAGGGGCTCTCTGGGATTTCTGACCACCGTGGTTGTTTGACACAAATGGAGTACCTACAAATCAATGCATATGTGTTATGGAGTCTCAAAAGCAACACCTTGATGACCCACACACACTCCAGTTGGGTGGGGTGATGTAGCTGCTTCTATTACACTGCAGGTTCACCATCTCCATGTGTGGTAGTTGCATATTCTAGGGGCTCTCCGGGCTCTCTGACCACCATGGTTGTTTAACACTAATGGAGTCCCTACAGATCAATGCATCTGTGTTACGGAGTCTCAAAAGCAACACCTTGATGACCCACACACACTCCAGTTGGGTGTGGTGATGCAACTGCTTCTGCCACACTACAGGTTCACCATCTCCATGTGTGGAAGTTGCATATTCTAGGGGCTCTCTGACCACCATGGTTGTTTGACACTAATGGAGTCCCTATAGATCAATGCATCTGTGTTATGGAGTCCTAAAATACACACCTTGATGACCCACACACACTCCAGTTGGGTGTGGTGATGCAACTGCTTCTGTCACACGGCAGATTCACCATCTCCATATGTGCAAGTTGCATATTCTAGGGGCTCTCTAGGCTCTCTGACCACCATGGTTGTTTGACACAAATGGAGTCCCTACAGATTAATGCATCGGTGTTATGGAGTCTAAAAAGCAACACCTTGATGACCCAGACACACTCCAGTTGGGTGTGGTGATGCAACTGCTTCTGTCACACTGTCGGTTGACCATCTCCATGTGGCAGTTGCATATTCTAGGGGCTCTCTGGATCTCTGACCAACATGGTTGTTTGACACAAATGGAGTCCCTACAGATCAATGCATATGTGTTATGTAGTCTCAAAGGCCACACCTTGATGACACACACACACTCAAGTTGGGTGTTGTGATGCAACTGCTTCTGCCACACTGCAGGTTAACCATCTCCATGTGTGGCAGTTCCATATTCTAGGGGATCTCTGGGCTTTCTGACTACCATGGTTGTTTGAGACAAATGGAGTCCCTATAGATCAATGCATCTATGTTATGGAGTCTCAAAAGCAACACCTTGATGAACCACACACACTCCAGTTGGGTGTGGTGATGCAACTGCTTCGGTCACACTACAGGTTCATCATCTCCATGTGTGGTAGTTGCATATTCTAGGGGCCCTCTGCACTCTCTGACCACCATGTTTGTTTGACAGAAATGGAGTCCCTATAGATCTATGCATCTATGTTATGGAGTCTCAAAAGCAACACCTTGATGACCCACACACACTCCACTTGGGTGTGGTGATGCAACTTCTTCTGTCACACTGTAGGTTCGCCATCTCCATGTGTGGCAGTTGCATATTCTAGGGGCTCTCTGGGCTCTCTAGCCACCATGGTTGTTTGAAACAAATGGAGTCCCTATAGATCAATACACCTGTGTTATGGAGTCTAAACAGAAACACCTTGATGACTCACACACACTCAAGTTTGGTGTGGTGATGCAACTGCTTCTGTCACACTCTAGGTTCACCATCTCCATGTGTGGCAGTTGCATATTCTAGGGGCTCTCAGGGCTTTCTGACCACCATGGTTGTTTGACACAAATGGAGTACCTACAGATCAATGCATATGTGTTATGGAGTCTCAAAAGCAACACCTTGATGACCCACACACACTCCAGTTGGGTGTGGTGATGTAACTGCTTCTATTACACTGTATGTTCACCATCTCCATGTGTGGTAGTTGCATATTCTAGGGGCTCTCCGGGCTCTCTGACCACCATGGTTGTTTAACACTAATGGAGTCCCTACAGATCAATGCATTTGTGTTACGGAGTCTCAAAAGCAACACCTTGATGACCCACACACACTCCAGTTGGGTGTGGTGATGCAACTGCTTCTGCCACACTACAGGTTCACCATCTCCATGTGTGGAAGTTGCATATTCTAGGGGCTCTCTGACCAACATGGTTGTTTGACACTAATGGAGTCCCTACAGATCAATGCATCTGTGTTATGGAGTCCTAAAATCCACACCTTGATGACCCACACACACTCCAGTTGGGTGTGGTGATGCAACTGCTTCTGTCACACGGCAGGTTCACCATCTCCATGGGTGGTAGTTGCATATTCTAGGGGCTCTGTGGGCTCTGAGACCACCATGGTTGTTTGACACAAATGGAGTCCCTATAGATCAATGCATCTGTGTCATGGATTATCAAAAGGAACACCTTGATGACCCACACACACTCCAGTTCGGTGTTGTGATGCAACTACTTCTGTCACACTTTAGGTTCACCATCTCCATATGTGGAAGTTGCATATGCTAGGGGCTCTCTAGGCTCTCTGACCACCATGGTTGTTTGAGACAAATGGAGTCCCTAACGATTCATGCATCGGTGTTATGGAGTCTCAAAAGCAACACCTTGATGACCCAGACACACTCCAGCTTGGTGTGGTGATGCAACTGCTTCTGTCACACTGCCGGTTGACCATCTCACGTGGCAGTTGCATATTCTAGGGGCTCTCTGGATCTCTAACCACCATGGTTGTTTGACACAAATGGAGTCCCATACATCAATGCATATGTGTTATGTAGTCTCAAAGGCACACCTTGATGACCCACACACACTCCAGTTGGGTGTGGTGATGCAACTGCTTCTGTCACACTGTAGGTTCGCCATCTCCATGTGTGGCAGTTGCATATTGTAGGGGGCTCTCTGGGCTCTCTGACCACCATGGTTGTTTGAAACAAATGGAGTCCCTATAGATCAATACACCTGTGTTATAGAGTCTAAAAAGAAACACCTTGATGACTCACACACACTCCAGTTTGGTGTGGTGATGCAACTGCTTCTGTCACACTCCAGGTTCACAATCTCCATGTGTGGCAGTTGCATATTCTAGGGGCTCTCTGGGCTCTCTGACCACCATCGTTGTTTGACACAAATGGAGTCCCTACAGATCAATTCATATGTGTTATGGAGTCTCAAAAGCAACACCTTGATGACCCACACACACTCTAGCTGGGTGTGGTGATGCAACTGCTTCTATCACACTGCAAGTTCACCATCTCCATGTGTGGCAGTTGCATACTAGGGGCTCTCTGGGCTCTCTGACCACCATGGTTGTTTAACACTAATCGAGTACCTACATATCAATGCATCTGTGTTACGGAGTCTCAAAAGCAACACCTTGATGACCCACACACACCAGTTGGGTGTGGTGATGCAACTGCTTCTGCCACACTACAGGTTCACCATCTCCATGTGTGGCAGTTGAATATTCTAGGGGCTCTCTGACCACCATGGTTGTTTGACACTAATGGAGTCCCTACAGATCAATGCATCTGTGTTATGGAGTCTTAAAATCCACACCTTGATGACCCACACACACTCCAGTTGGGTGTGGTGATGCAGCTGCTTCTGTCACACCGCAGATTCACCATCTCCATGTGTGGTAGTTGCATATTCTAGGGGCTCTCTGACCACCATGGTTGTTTGACACAAATGGATTCCCTATAGATCAATGCATCTGTGTTATGGAGTCTCAAAAGGAACACCTTGATGACCCACACACACTCCAGTTGGGTGTTGTGATGCAACTACTTCTGTCACACTTTAGGTTCACCATCTCCATATGTGGAAGTTTCATATTCTAGGGGCTCTCTACTCTTTCTGGCCACCATGGTTGTTTGACACAAATAGAGTCCCTATCGATCAATGCATCTGTGTTATGGAGTCTCAAAAGCAACACCTTGATGACCCACACACACTCCAGTTGGGTGTGGTGATGAAACTGCTTCTACCACACTACAGGTTCACCATCTCCATGTGTGGCAGTTGCATATTCTAGGGGCTCTCTAGCCACCATATTTGTTTAACACTAATGGAGTCCCTACAGATCAATGCATCTGTGTTACGGAGTCTCAAAAGCAACACCTTGATGACCCACACACACTCCAGTTGGGTGTGGTGATGCAACTGCTTCTACCACACTACAGGTTCACCATCTCCATGTGTGGCAGTCGCATATTCTCGGGGGTCTCTGACCACCATGGTTGTTTGACACTAATGGAGTCCCTACAGATCAATGCATCTGTGTTATGGAGTCTTAAAATCCACACCTTGATGACCCACACACACTCCAGTTGGGTGTGGTGACGCAACTGCTTCTGTCACACGGCAGGTTCACCATCTCCATGTGTGGCAGTTGCATATTCTAGGGGCTCTATGGGCTCTCTGACCACCATGGTTGTTTGACACAAATGGAGTCCCTATAGATCAATGCATCTTTGTTTTGGAGTCTCAAAAGGAACACCTTGATAAACCCAAACACACTCTAGTTGGGTGTGGTGATGCAACTACTTCTGTCACACTGTAGGTTCACCATCTCCATGTGTGGAAGTTGCATATTCTAGGGGCTCTCTGACCACCATGGTTGTTTGACACTAATGGAGTCCCTACCGATCAATGCATCTGTGTTATGGATTCCTAAAATCCACACCTTGATGACCCACACACACTCCAGTTAGGTGTGGTGATGCAACTGCTTCTGTCACACGGCAGGTTCAGCATCTCCATGTGTGGTAGTTGCATATTCTAGGGGCTCTGTGGGCTCTCTGACCACCATGGTTGTTTGACACAAATGGAGTCCCTATAGATCAATGCATCTGTGTTATGGAGTCTCAAAAGGAACACCTTGATAAACCCACGCACACTCTAGTTGGGTGTGGTGATGCAACTACTTCTGTCACACTTTAGGTTCACCATCTCCATATGTGGAAGTTGCATATTCTAGGGGCTCTCTAGGCTCTCTGACCACCATGGTTGTTTGACACAAATTGAGTACCTACCGATTAATGCATCGTTGTTATGGAGTCTCAAAGGCAACACCTTGATGACCCAGACACACTCCAGTTGGGTTTGGTGATGCAACTGCTGCTGTCACACTGCCGGTTGACCATCTCACGTAGCAGTTGCATATTCTAGGGGCTCTCTGGATCTCTAACCAACATGGTTGTTTGACACAAATGGAGTCCCTACAGATCAATGCATATGTGTTATGGAGTCTCAAAGGCCACACCTTGATGACCCACACACACTCTAGTTGGGTGTGGTGATGCAACTGCTTCTGTCACACTGTAGGTTCGCCATCGCCATGTGTCGCAGTTGCATATTCTAGGGGGCTCTCTGGGCTCTCTGACCACCATGGTTGTTTGAAACAAATGGACTCCCTATAGATCAATACACCTGTGTTACGGAGTCTAAAAAGAAACACCTTGATGACTCACACACACTCCAGTTTGGTGTGGTGATGCAACTGCTTCTGTCACACTCCAGGTTGACCATCTCCATCTCTGGCAGTTACATATTCTAGGGGCTCTCTGGGCTCTCTGGCCACCATGGTTGTTTGAGACAAATGGAGTCCCTACAGATCAATTCATATGTGTTATGGAGTCTCAAAAGCAACACCTTGATGACCCACACACACTCCAGTTGGGTGTGGTGATGCAACTGCTTCTATCACACTACATGTTCACCATCTCCATGTGTGGCAGTTGCATACTAGGGGATCGCTGGGCTATCTGACGACCATGGTTGTTTAACACTAATGGAGTCCCTACATATCAACGCATCTGTGTTACGGAGTCTCAAAAGCAACACGTTGATGACCCACACACACCAGTTGGGTGTGGTGATGCAACTGCTTCTGCCGCACTACAGGTTCACCATCTCCATGTGTGGCAGTTGCATATTCTAGGGGCCCTCTGACCACCATGGTTGTTTGACACTAATGGAGTCCCTACAGATCAATGTATCTGTGTTATGGAGTCTTAAAATCCACACCTTGATGACCCACACACACTCCAGTTGGGTGTGGTGATGCAACTGCTTATGTCACACGGCAGGTTCACCATCTCCATGTGTGGCCGTTGCATATTCTCGGGGCTCTCTGACCACCATGGTTGTTTGACACAAATGGATTCCCTGTAGATCAATGCATCTGTGTTATGGAGTCTCAAAAGGAACACCTTGATGAAACACACACACTCCAGTTGGGGCTTGTGATGCAACTACTTCTGTCACACTTTAGGTTCACCATCTCCATATGTGGAAGTTTCATATTCTAGGGGCTCTCTACTCTCTCTGACCACAATGGTTGTTTGACACAAATGGAGTCCCTATCGATCAAGGCATCTATGTTATGGAGTCTCAAAAGCAACACTTGATGACCCACACACACTCCATTTGGGTGTGGTGGTGAAACTTCTTCTGCCACACTACAGGTTCACCATCTCCATGTGTGGCAGTTGCATATTCTAGGGGCTCTCTAGCCACCATGGTTGTTTAACACTAATGGAGTCCTTACAGATCAATGCATCTGTGTTACGCAGTCTCAAAAGCAACACGTTGATGACCCACACACACTCCAGTTGGGTGTGGTGATGCAACTGCTTCTGCCACACTACAGGTTCACCAACTCCATGTGTGGCAGTCGCATATTCTCGGGGCTCTCTGACCACCATGGTTGTTTGACACTAATTGAGTCCCTACAGATCAATGCATCTGTGTTATGGAGTCTTAAAATCCACACCTTGATGACCCACACACACTCCAGTTGGGTGTGGTGATGCAACTGCTTCTGTCACACGGCAGGTTCACCATCTCCATGTGTGGCAGTTGCATATTCTAGGGGCTCTGTGGGCTCTCTGACCACCATGGTTTTTTGACACAAATGGAATCCCTATAGATCAATGCATCTATGTTATGGAGTATCAAAAGGAACACCTTGATAAATCCAAACACACTCTAGTTGGGTGTGCTGATGCAACTACTTCTGTCACACTGTAGGTTCACCATCTCCATATGTGGAAGTTGCATATTCTAGGGGCTCTCTACTCCCTCTGACCACCATGTTTGTTTGACACAAATCTAGTCCCTACGGATCAATGCATCTGTGTTATGGACTCTCAAAAGCAATACCTTGATGACCCACACACACTCCAGTTGGGTGTGGTGATGCAACTGCCTCTGTCACACTGTCGGTTGACCATCTCCATGTGGCAGTTGCATATTCTAGGGGCTCTCTGGATCTCTGACCAACATGGTTGTTTGACACAAATGGAGTCCCGACAGATCAATGCATATGTGTTATGTAGTCTCAAAGGCCACACCTTGAAGACCCACGCACACTCCAGTTGGGTGTGGTGATGCAACTGCTTCTGTCACACTGCAGGTTCACCATCTCTATGTGTGGCAGTTGCATATTCTAGGGGATCTCTGGGCTTTCTAACCACCAGGGTTGTTTGACACAAATAGAGTCCCTACAAATCAATGCATATATGTTATGGAGTCTCAAAAGCCACACCTTGATGACCGACACACACTCTAGTTGGGTGTGGTGATGCAACTACTTTTTTCACACCGAACGTTCACCATCTCCATGTGTGACAGTTGCATATTCTAGGGGCTCTCTCGGATCTCTGACCACCATGGTTGTTTGACACAAATGAAGTCCATACAGATCAATGCATCTATGTAATGGAGTCTCAAAAACCACATCTTGATGACCCACACACACTCTAGTTGGGTATGGTGGTGCAACTGCTTCTCTCACACTCCAGGTTCACCATCTCCATGTGTGGCAGTTGCATATTCTAGGGGATCTCTGGGCTCTATTACCACCATTGTTGTTTGACATAAATGGAGTCCCTACACATCAATGCATATGTGTTATGGAGTCTCAAAAGCAACACCTTGATGACCCACGCACACTCCAGTTGGGTGTGCTGATGCAACTACTTCTGCCACACTACAGGTTCACCATCTCCATGTGTGGCAGTTGCATATTCTAGGGGCTCTCTGGGCTCTCTGACCACCATGGTTGTTTGACACAAATTGAGTCCCTATAGATCAATGCATCTCTGTTATGGAGTCTCAAAAGCCACACCTTGATGACCCACACACAATCCAGTTGGGTGTGGTGATGCAACTACTTCTGTCACACTGCAGGTTCTCACCATCTCCATGTGCGGCAGTTAATTATTCTAGGGGCACTCCAGGCTTAGAGACCACCATTGTTGTTTGACACAAATGGAGTCCCTACAGATCAATACATCTGTGTTATGGAGTCTAAAAAGCAACACCTTGATGACCCACACACACTCTAGTTTGGTGTGGTGATGCAACTGCTTCTGTCACACTCCGGGTTCACCATTTCCATGTGTGGCAGGTGCATATTCTAGGGGCTCTCTGGGCTTTCTGACCACCATTGTTGTTTGACACAAATGGAGTCCCTACAGATCAAGGCATATGTGTTATGGAGTCTCAAAAGCAACACCTTGATGACCCACACACATTCCAGTTGGGTGTGGTGACGCAACTGCTTCTATCACACTACAGGTTCACCATCTCCATGTGGGGCAGTTGCATATTCTAGGTGCTCTCTGACAACCATGGTTGTTTGACACTAATGGAATCCCTACAGATCGATGCAGCTGTGTTATGGAGGCTCAAAAGCAACACCTTGATGACCCACACACACTCCAGTTGGGTGCGGTGATGCAACTACTTCTGTCACACTATAGGTTCACCATCTCCATGTGTGGCAGTTGCATATTCTAGGGGCTCTCTAACCACCATGGTTGTTTGACACTAATGGAGTCCCTACAGATCAATGCATTTGTGTTATGGAGTCTTAAAATCCACGCCTTGATGACCCACACACACTCCAGTTGGGTGTGGTGATGCAACTACTTGTGTCACACTTCAGGTTCACCATCTCCATGTGTGGTAGTTCCATATTATAGGGGCTCAATGGGCTCTCTGACCACCATGGTTGTTTGACACAAATGGAGTCCCTATAGATCAATGCATCTGTGTTATGGAGTCTCAAAAGCAACACCTTGATGACCCACAAAGACTCCAGTTCGGTGTGGTGATGCAACTACTTCTTTCACACTTTACGTTCACCATCTCCATATGTGGAAGTAGCATATTCTAGGGGCTCTCTGACCACCATGGTTGTTTGACACAAATGGAGTCCCTACATATCAATGCATCTATGTTATGGAGTCTCAAAAGCAACACCTTGATCACCCACACACACTCCAGTTGGGTGTTGTGATGCAACTCCTTCTGTCACACTGCAGGTTCACCATCTCCATGTGTGGCAGTTGCATATTCTAGGCGCTCTCTAGGCTCTCTGACCACCATGGTTGTTTAACACAAATGGAGTCCCTAAAAAATCAATGCATATGTGTAATGGAGTCTCAAAAGCAACACCTTGATGACCCACACACACTCCAGTTGGGTGTGGTGATGCAACTGCTTCTGTCACACTACAGGTTCACCATCTCCATGTGTGGCAGTTGCATATTCTAGGCGCTCTCTAGGCTCTCTGACAACAATGGTTGTTTGACACAAATGGAGTCCCTACATGTCAATGCATATGTGTTATGGAGTCTCAAAGGCGACACCTTGATGACCCACACACACTCTAGTTGGGTGTGGTGATGCAACTACTTCTGTCACATTGAAGGTTGACCATCTCCGTGTGTGGCATTTGCATATTCTAGGGGCTCTTTGGGATATCTAACCACCATGGTTGTTTGACACAAGTAGAGTCCCTACAGATCAATGCATCTGTGTTATGCAGTCTCAAAAGCCACACCATAATAACCCACACACACTCCAGTTGGGTGTGGTGATGCAACTGCTTCTGTCACACTGCACGTTCACCATCTCCATGTGTGGCAGTTACATATTCTAGGGGCTCTCTGGGCTCTCTGACCACCATGGTTGTTTGACACAAACGAGTCCATACAGATCATTGCATCTGTGTTATGGAATCTCAAAAGCCACACCTTAATGACCCACACACACTCCAGTTGGGTGTGGTGATGCAACTACTTCTGTCACACTGCAGGTTCTCACCATCTACGTGTGTGGTAGTTGCATATTCTAGTGGCTCTCTGGGCTCTCTAACCACCATGGTTGTTTGTCACAAATGGAGTCCCTACAGATCAATGCATTTGTGTTATGGAGTCTCAAAAGCCACACCTTGATGACCCACACACACTCCAGTTGGGTGTGGTGATGCAACTGCTTCTGTCACACTGTAGGTTCGCCATCTCGATGTGTGGTAGTTGCATATTCTAGGGGTTATCTGGGCTCTCTGATCACCATGGTTGTTTGAGACAAATGGAGTCCCTACAGATCAGTGCATCTGTGTTATGGAGTATCAAAAGCAACAACTTGATGACCCACACACACTCTAGTTGGGTGTGGTGATGCAACTGCTTCTATCACACTGCAGGTTCACCATCTCCATGTGTGGCAGTTGCATATTCTAGGGGATCTCTAGGCTCTCTGACCACCATGGTTGTTTGACACTAATGGAGGCCCTATAGATCAATGCATCTGTGTTATGAAGTCTCAAAAGCAACACCTTGCTGGCTAACACACTCTAATTGGGTGTGGTGATGCAATAGCTTCTGTTACACTATAGGTTCACCCATCTCCATGTGGCTGTTGCATATTCTAGGGCCTCTCTGGGCTTTCTGACTACCATGGTTGTTTGACACAAATGGAGTCGCTAAAGATCAATGCATATGTGTTATTGAGTCTCAAAAGCAACACCTTGATGACCCACACACACTCCAGTTGGGTGTGGTGATGCAACTGCTTATGTCACAATGTAGGTTCACCCATCTCCATGTGGCAGATGCAATTCTAGGGGCTCTCTGGGCTTTCTGACCACCATGGTTGTTTGACCCAAATGGAGTCCCTACAGATCAATGCATTTGTCTTATGGAGTCTCAAAATCCACACCTTGATGACCCACACACACTCTAGGTGGGTGTGGTGATGCAACTGCTTCCGTCACTCTGTAGGTTCATCCATCTCCATGTGGAAGTGGCATATTCTAGGGGCTCTATAGGCTTTCTTACCACCATGGTTGTTTGACACAAATGGAGTCCCTACAGATCAATGCATTTGTGTTATGTAGTCTCAAAAACCGATTAGATATCCACTAAGAGATTGTCAAGACCGGTCACCTAGCTTAAGAACCGTAATGTTGATTTATTTCAGCCACACCACTCATCCAATGGCCAATAATCTGTGGTTCCGTCGTCCCGCCAATCCAAAATTTCGGGTTCGGTCCTCCCGCCGATCCAAAATTTCGGGCACCCAAATTCTTGCGTGCTGAAACTATCGCGTGCTGATATTACGATTCAGCCCATCCGCAAAGCGTAACCAATGCGTTCGCGTTGAGGTCATTTACGTAATCTAGTGGACACCCTTCTTTATCGCCTGACCGAAAGGAGACAGATCCAAATCTCCTACCGCCGCTCGCCCGTTGCAGCACGGCTGTCGTCGTACACTCTCCCGCCGCCGTCCGCCCTGGTAATCATCTAACCGTCGACCTATCCCAAACCCTGACCTATCCTCAGCTTCCCGGTTTCCGACCAAGCCATTGAGCTCGTGGATCTGCCACCTCGCTGATTTATACGCACTTCTATTCTTGTAGACAGTTGTTGGGCCTCAAAGTGTAGAGGTTTGTAGAACAACAGCAAGTTTTTCCTTAAGTGGATCACCCAAGGTTTATCGAACTCAGGAAGGAAGTTGTCAAAGGTATCCCCTCTCAAGCAACCCTGCAATCAAAATACAAGAAATCTCTTGTGTGCCCAACACACCCAATACACTTGTCAGGTGTATATGTGCACTAGTTCGGCGAAGAGATAGTGAAATACAAGTGGTATAGATAATTATAAGTGGTAACGGTGATAGAAAATAGCTTGATGGTATGGAAAAGACTAAAGTAAAACTGAAATAAAGATAGAAGCAAGCAAACATGTAATAGATCTAATAGCAAACGGTGTTTCAGTGCTTAGAAACAAGGCCTAGGGAGCATACTTTTACTAGAGAACACTCTCATATAAATATCTTCTCTTTATGATACTACGCTGAACTACTCTAATCGTTGGTATGGGTATAACAGCACACCTCAAAGGAAGCCTTTCCCATCTAGAAAACTCCACATTGTCACCTTGAGCACTAGATGGTTCCAACAAAGACCGCAATTTCATAAAGACATCCAACTCCAAATATAACTCATAACAAGAATTTGTAATCTCTAGCCTAAGTGCCACCATGGTGTGCATGCTATCACTTTCACACACATGGGGAGAGCAGAGATCCATTAAAGCACTTGAGTAGCAAGGTAGATCTACTTGATTACAAAGCTCATGAGCACAATATAATCATGCATAGACAGAGATGAACACATAGCTACCGGTAGAACCCTTAGCCTCGAGAGAGAACTACTCCCTCCTCATCATGGGAATCAGCAACGGTGATGGAGATGGTGGTGGAGATCGATGGAGATGGTTACGGGGGCACTTCCCCATCCCGACAGGGTGTCGGAATAGAGACTTTCTGTCCCCCGAATCTCCCCTTCGGTGGCGGCGGCGCTGCGGAACTTTTCGTGGCTAGAGGCTTGACGATTTAGGGTTTCTGCCTCGGGAGGAATATATAGGCGAAGGAGGCAAGGTCGGTGGCCAGCCAGGGGCCCACACCATGCCCTAGCGCGGCCTGGGGGTACCCGCACCTGGGGGTGTGGCCAGGCCCTGGCCCTCCTCCGTCTCGTATTCTGGCTCCGTGAGTCTTCCGATAAAATAGGAACTTTGGCTTTTGTCTCGTCCAATTCTGAGAATATTCATTTTCTGACTTTCCTGGAACCAAAAACAACAGAAAATAGGCAACTAGAGCTCATGAATAGGACATTTGAGCATTAGTGACTTTAATCTCCCCCATGCTTGGGCAATACTTTCTCCATCATGAGGATGAAAATTATAAATATAATTCCTATCTTTATGAATTTCATGAGAAGGATAAAATTTAGAGTAAAAGAGAGATTCAAATTCCTTCCACTCCAAATGATGAGGATCATCTAGTAGCTCATACCACTCCCTTGCTTTGCCCCTAAGTGATAAAGAGAATAGCTTCTTCTTAACTTGTTTCATTGAAATACCTAGACACTTGAACAACCCGCATAATTCATGTATAAGGAGTAAATGATAACCAGGATGGACAGTTCCATCTCCAAAATAGCACTTATTCATAACACGTTCAACAATTTTTATAGGTATTTTAAAAGGGATGCTTTCAGTATGTGGATTTAAAATATCACAAGTATCATTAGAATTACCACATATGGGAGATAAAGTATCATCAGAGCAAAAAAAAATTTTAAAGCCGAGGAACTAAAAAAATCATTTTCATAAAAAACAACTTCCCCAAGATTAGACGTTTCCATAGCATTAGTAACAAAGGTGTTCAAAAGATGCATACTAATAACATTGCTATTAGCATGCAAAGAAAGTTCCATGGGTTTTTTAATTTTCTTTTCAAACAATTCATGTTCTACATTAGGAAAAAATACTAAAAAGCTCTCTAATTTTGTTGTTGTTTTCCATTAAGCCTAACTAGTGAAAACAAGAAACAAAAAGACAAAATTGTAGAATCTAAAGGAACTAACTTCGAGCACTCACACCGGACGATGTGAGTACCTTTTACCTTACCTCCCCGGCAACGGCGCTAGAAAATAGCTTGATGTCTACGCACTTCTATTCTTGTAGACAGTTCTTGGGCCTCCATGTCCAGAGGTTTGTAGAACAGCAGCAAGTTTTCCCTTAAGTGGATCACCCAAGGTTTATCGAACTTAGGGAGGAAGTGGTCAAAGGTATCCCGTCTGAAGCAACCCTGCAATCAAGATACAAGAAGTCTCTTGTGTCCCCAACACACCCAATACACTTGTCATGTGTATAGGTGCACTAGTTCGGCGAAGAGATAGTGAAATACAAGTGGTATAGATAATTATAAGTGGTAACGGTGATAGAAAATAGCTTGATGGCGTGGAAAAGACTAAAGTAAAACTGAAATAAAGATAGAAGCAAGCAAACATGTAATAGATCTAATAGCAAATGGTGTTTCAGTGCTTAGAAACAAGCCATAGGAAGCATACTTTCACTAGTGAACACTCTCTTATAAATATCTTCTCTTTATGATACTACGCTGAACTACTCTCCGGTTGGACACTCTAATCGTTGGTAGGGCTATAACAGCACACCTCAAAGTAAGCCTTTCTCATATAGAAAACCCCACACTGTCACCTTGAGCACTAGATGGTTCCAACAAACATCACAATTTCATAAAGACATCCAACTCCAAATATAACTCATAAAAAGTATTTGTAATCTCTAGCCTAAGTGCCACCATGGTGTGCACGCTGTCACTTTCACACACATGGGGAGAGCAGAGATCTATTAAAGCACTTGAGTAGCAAGGTAGATCTACTTGATTACAAAGCTCATGATCACAATATGATCATGCATAGAGAGAGATGAACACATAGCTACCGGTAGAACCCTTAGCCTCGAGAGAGAACTACTCCCTCCTCATCATGGGAATCAGCAATGGTGATGGAGATGGTGGTGGAGATCGATGGAGATGGCTCCGAGGGCACTTCACCATCCTGGCAGGGTGCCGGAACAGAGACTTTCTGTCCCCCGAATCTCCCCTTCGGTGGTGGCAGCGCTGCGGAATTTTTCGTGGCTGGAGGCTTGAGGATGTAGGGTTTATGCCTCAAGAGGAATATATAGGCGAAGGAGGCAAGGTCGGTGGCCAGCTAGGGGCCCACACCATGCCCTGGCACGGCCTGGGGGTACCTGTGCCTGGGGGTGTGTGGCCAGGCCCTGGCCCTCCTCCGTCTCGTATTCTGGCTCCGTGAGTCTTTCGGTAAGATAGGAACTTTGGCTTTTGTCCCGTCCAATTCCGAGAATATTCATTTTCTGAGTTTCTTGGAACCAAAAACAGCAGAAAATAGGCAACTGGCACTATGGCTCTTGTTAATAGGTTAGTCCAAGAAATCATATGAAAAGTACTCCAAAGTGTGGACAAAACATAAGAAAGTAGATAAAACCAAGCATGGAACATCAAAAATTATAGAAACATTTGCAATGTATTACTCGCCGTCAAGCACTGCCATCTAGCGGTCCTCCCTATCTGCCACCTCGTCAACAAGATCCTCCTCATCTCGGTGAACCTCGGCGTCAAGGTCTGCTACCTCGCCGTCCACCCCACCAACGATGCTTTTCTCCTGGTCGTCCACCTCGCCGTCCACCACACCGTCAAGGCACCCCAGATCTTCGTCCTCCTCACCGACAAGGAAGGCCAGCAAGGTTATCGGCAGGAAGCGGACAAATAAAAAGGCCGTAGCGCCTGCAGGCAAGTAAAGAACCTCCTTGCATCTGAATTCTCTGCTCTTTTATGCCTGCTCGATGTTCATGTGTTTCGTTTTCCGTGCCTGGGAAATTTCTTGTTTGAGAGAGGCAGTATGTTCATTTTCCTCCTCATGTTTGCTATCGGGCATTCAACACCATACGTTATATTTTGTTTAATTGCCTGTTTAATTTGTAGCTGACTTGGATTTCTTTATTAATGTTAGATACTCAAATGCATCCCATGGAAGAAAGTCGGCTGAAAAACATCATGAGAAACAATGAGCACTTTGCAACTCTTTTCGCATCTCCAACTATATTCTCTCCTAAAAAGACAAGAAATGACTGCTCTAGATCTGACTATGATCCCGAAGAGGAGGAAGATATCATTAAAGGAGACCTAGATGATGTTAGTGCGGACAATGAGTCGGAGGTCCACCCCTTACCTTACTCGTCTTGTGTTGAATTGTTTGGTTACTGATTTTGAAATATATATGTTCCTTCTTTATTATCCCCAATTGACCGTTACACATGGAATTTCTGGCCATAGAAGAGGAAATGCAACATGACAGCTGCCGTTAGGACATCGTTGGTTCCTGCTGGTCTAGCATCTCCTTGGAATTGAGTCTTGGCGGGCTAAGGTGCAGGCACAGAAACTTCCAGAAAAACCAGGTCCAAGGGTAAGCAACAAGTTGACCAGGGAGGCTGGGAAGCTCCCCAAGCTGAGTACACACCTCCCCATGGCCAGCAGCCAGATCCCTGGTGTCCGTGGGCACCTCCCCTAGGCTAGCTACCCGCTGCCTACCGTCTACAGGCACCTCCCCAAGGCAAGCAATAGCCCCCGCCCAGCCATGCACGGGCGCCTCTCCAAAGCTACGGTGGATGTCCCCAGGGCAAGCAGCATCCCCCTTGCCATGCACGGGCGCCTCTCCAATGCGATTGTGCACCTCTCTAAAGGGACTGTGCATCTGAGGGTTCAGGTACCAAAGGCGAGGGGCCTGATGTGAAACGTGATGGATGGTTATTTGACCGTTTTGACTAGGAACAAGGTGGTATCATGTTGAACAAATTGCTTTCTCTACTGCAACCGATTAACATTATATTGTGTGAATCATACTCATTGCATTTACTATTGTAGAACACTAACTCATAACCATTATATTCTTGTAGATGAATTTGGGCATAATCATTCTAGAGACACTATTACGCATGATGATCCTCCGTTGGTGGTTGACAACATGCCCGCAAAAATACTTCAACTTATCGTTCCTCTAGGAAGAACTAGACCAGTTTCACCAGTGAATGCTGCCAAGTTTTCCATAGAGTGTGCAGTAACAGTCAGGACTGAGATGCCTATCTTCCCCCAATGGAAAAAGTACACGGAGAGGCCGGATGTCAGAGCAGACTTCTATGCCAAAGTTTATGTATGTTCCCTAACACTCAGCTGTCCCTTTCTTCCTTTTGTTGTTAATGCGAAATCTAATAATCTTTGTTTTATTTCAACAAAAGTTTGTCATGGAACCCTCTCTACCTGATGTGCAGTTTGCTTGTAACAAGCAGTTAATGAGACACGCAAGAAACCAACGGCATACTCTGAAGAAACAGTTTTTTGACAATTTCCCAGCGAATGAAGTTACAAGGATATCTCATGTGGAACACATGAGCAATGAGGAGTGGTGCAGGCTTGTCGATTTTTGGTCCGACCCTAGAAACAAGGTCATGTCTTGTTTACTAAACTTCTCATGTTTGAATTCTTTAAGCTGGACTTCACTGTATGCTCCCTGTTTCTTTAGGCTCTGTTTGAAAAAAACAAGATCAGCAGACAGCTCATCAAGTACCCTCATGCCACTGCTGCTCGTAGCTACGAGGTTTTGTGCGGCATGGAGGAAGGATCCATTGAACTGCTCAAAAATGTCTTGACTGACAATATGCAAGAAGCAATTGTAAGTCCTCCATAATACTTTCCATCTTTGTCAAATTCAATGCCCTTTTCTTCCCTCACATATATGATTCGCTTATTATTTGCTCTGTAGGTTTGTCATATTCTATTCTACTCCTAAAACTTGTAGGCAGTCGTGGAAAGCAAGTTTGTGTTATATCCTCCAGAAGATGGCACAGAGGATGAAGCAATTCCTTCCACCGATGCTGTGCACTTTGTGCTGTCTCAGAACAAAAGAAAGGCAACTGTCCTGAAGAACATCAGCATATTTGGAAGTACTTCGAAGCCAACCAAGTCTTAGCTAGAAACTCAACTCGAGGATCATAAAGTAGGTAATGTGGAACTGCGCTGTGCCATTGAGGAGTTGCAGCAGGTGAACGAATCTGGCGAGGCAGAGAGGATGAAGTATTTGGGAGACCTAGAAGTAATGCGAAAGAAACAAGAAGACCTGAGGAAGAAACAAGAAGAGGAAAATGCATCAATACAACAAGTGTTAGCTCACCTGTCCGAACCACAACAGGTAATATGGTGATCTGTGGAAATGTGCCTGGCATGAGTTGAACCTTCTGAGTCTGGTATTCATTTCTCGAGAGTGAAACATTTTTCCTGGAATTTTTTGTCAAATTATGTATTGTAATCTTATAAACGTCCTTAGTGTTTCTTTACAAAAAATTTCCATCACGGTTAGTAACATCACGAGACTGATAAAATCATCATTTCTTCTAGACGATACGTGTCTGGCGTATCTTCTAAAGAATGAAGCAATTCCTTCCACAGACGCTGTGCCATCGACCTGTCGGCGGCCGGCGGCGACGAAACGAAATTTGTAAGGGCTGGCATGACATCATTACAATGTGATGACGTAAGGAAGCGGCGGTTACGGAATCAAGTCCTGATAGGTATGACATCACAAACGGTAACAATGACGTCAGCAAACGTCCCTGACGGCAGTTCACGGTCCCGTCCGCCACGTGGCATCATTCATGATGAAGTAAAAACGTCATCACAGACCGGGCCTGGGGCGGGCCGATCCAGTTTGCCGCGACGAAATAGGAGGAACATCACGGATGGGCCGTGCCGTTTTTAGACAAAGAAAACGTCACAGATTGAATTATGACGTGAGGTCCGTGAACTATTTTCTTCGTCACAGAATTCGTCGTGGATGGCCATCAACGACGTTTTGGCCCTCATCCATGACGATATCAGATCATCATGAACCGCCCAGATTCTTGGAATGAACACACACTCAGTGGATTGTGTGATGCAACTTCTGCCACACTAGTGTAACATGCAATGTGGAAGGTGATTTCCTATGTGTTTCTGGTCTCTATGACCAAGGTTTGACACACTGATCCACTAGTGTCAGTGCATGTGTTATTTTACTAAACCACATGGATCCACATGATAACACACACCCCAGCGGATTTTGTGATTCAACTTCTGCCACACTGGTGCAACATGGAATGTGGAAGTAGCTTTCATATATGTTTTTTGTCTCAATCACCAAAGTTTGACACAAGGATCCACTAGTGTCATTCCATGTGTTATTTTCGTAGACCACTATGATCACCTAGTTCCATTGCATGTGTTCTTTCCCTAAACCACATGGAGCCACATGACAAAGACACTCCATTGGATTTCGTGATGCAACTTCTGCCACACTAGTGCAACATGCAATGTGGAAGGTGCTTTCCAATGTGCTTTTTGTCTCTGGGACCTTGGTTTGACACACTGATCCACTAGTGTCATTGCATGTGTTCGTTTCCTAGACCACATGGATCCACATGACAACACACACTAGTGGATTCTATGATGCAACTTCTACCACACTAGTGCAACGTGCAATGTGGAAGTTGCTTTCCTATGTGTTTTTGATCTCTATGACCAAGGTTTGACACACTGATCCACTAGTGTCATTGCATGTGTGTTCTTTTCATAAACCACATGGATCCATTTGACAACACAAACTCTAGTGGAATTTGTGATACAACTTCTGCCACACAAGTGCAACATGCAATGTGGAAGTTGCTTTCCTATCTGTTCTTTTGTCTCTATCACCTTGGTTTGACAGACTGATCCACTAGTGTCATTGCATCTGTTCATTTCCTAGACCACTATGATCCCCTAGTGCCATTGAATGTGTTCTTTCCCTAAACCACTTGGATCCACATGACAACACACACTCCAGTGGATTCTGTGATGCAACTTCTGCCACACTAGTGCAACATGCAATGTGGAAGCTGCTTTCCTATCTGCTTTTTTGTCTCCGTCACCATGGCTTGACAAACTAATCCACTAGTGTCATTGCATGTGTTCTTTTCCTAGACCACTGTGATCACCTAGTGTCATTGCATGTGTTCTTTCCGTAAACCACATGGATCCACATGACAACAAACACTCTAGTGGATTCTGTGATGCAACTTCTGCCACACTGGTGCAACCTGCAATGTCGAAGCTTCTTTCCTATCTAATTTTTTTGTCTCTGTCACCATGGTTTGACACACTGATCCACTAGTGTCACTGCATGTGTTCTTTTCCTAGACCACTATGACCACCTAGTTCCATTGCACTTGTTCTTTCCATAAACCACATGGATCCACATGAAAACACACACTGCATTGGATTCTATGTTGCAACTTCTACCACACTAGTGCAACATGCGATGTGGAAGGTTTTTTCCTATGTATTTTTGGTCTCTGTGATCAAGGTTTGACACACGGATTCACTAGTGTCATTGAATGTGTTCCTTTCCTAAACCACATGGATCCACATGACAGCACACACTCTAGTGGATTTTGTGAGGCAAGTTCTGCCACACTAGTGCAACATGTAATGTAGAAGGTGATTTCCTATGTGTTTTTGGTCTCTATGACCAAGGTTTGACACACTGATCCATTAGTGTTAGTGCATGTGTTCTTTACCTTGACCACGTGGATCCACGTGATAATACACACTCTAGTGGAATCTGTGTTACAACTTCTACCACACAAGTGCAACATGCAACGTGGAAGCTGCTTTCGTATCTTTTCTTTTGTCTCTATCACCTTGGTTTGATAGACTGATCCACTAGTGTCATTACATGTGTTCTTTTCCGAGACCACTATGATCCCCTAGTGCAATTGCATGTGTTCTTTCCCTAAAACACTTGGATCCACATGACAACACAGACTCCAATGAATTCTGTGATGCAACTTCTACCACACTAGTGCAACATGCAATGTGAAAGCTGCTTTCCTATCTACTTTTTTGTCTCCGTCACCATGGATTGACACACTGATCCACTAGTGTCATTGCATTTGTTCTTTTCCTAGACCACATGGATCCACGTGACAACACACACTAGTGGATTCTATGATGCAACTTCTACCACACTGGTGCAACGTGTAATGTGGAAGGTGCTTTCCAATGTGATTTTGGTCTCTATGAACACGGTTTGACACATTGATCTACTAGTGTCATTGCATGTGTGTTCTTTTCATAATCCACATGGATCCATTTGACAACACAAACTCTAGTGGAATCTGTGATACAACTTCTGCCACACAAGTGCAACATGCAATGTGGAAGTTGCTTTCCTATCTGTTATTTTGTCTCTATCACCTTGGTTTGACAGACTGATCCACTAGTGTCATTGCATCTGTTCTTTTCCTAGACCACTATGATCCCCTAGTGCCATTGCATGTGTTCTTTCCCTAAACCACTTGGATCCACATGACAACACACACTCCAGTGGATTCTGTGATGCAACTTCTGCCACACTAGTGTAACATGCAATTTGGAACCTGCTTTCCTATCTGCTTTTTTGTCTCCGTCACCATGGTTTGACACACTAATCCACTAGTGCCATTGCATATGTTCTATTCCTAGACCAATGTGATCACCTAGTGCCATTGCATGTGTTCTTTCCCTAAACCACATGGATCCACATGACAACACACACTCTAGTGGATTCTGTGATGCAACTTCTGCCACACTGGTGCAACATGTACTGTGGAAGCTGCTTTCCTATCTTAATTTTGTCTCTGTCACCATGGTTTGACACACTGATCCACTAGTGTCATTGCATGTGTTCTTTTCCTAGACCACTGTGATCACCTAGTTGCATTGCATCTGTTCTTTCCCAAAACCACATGGATCCACATGACAACACACACTCCATTGGATTCTATGTTGCAACTTCTGCCAAACTAGCGCAACATGCGATGTGGAAGGTGCTTTTCGATGTATTTTTGGTCTCTGTGATCAAGGTTTGACACACGGATTCACTAGTGTCATTGAATGTGTTCCTTTCCTAAACCACATGGATCCACATGACAACACACACTCTAGTGGATTTTGTGATGCAAGTTCTGCCACACTGGTGCAACATGCAATGTAGAAGGTGATTTCCTATGTGTTTTTGGTCTCTATGACCAAGTTTGACACACTGATCCACTAGTGTCAGTGCATGTGTTCTTTACCTAGACCACGTGGATCCACATGATCACACACACTCTAGTGGAATCTGTGTTACAACTTCTACCACACAAGTGCAACATGCAATGTGGAAGCTGCTTTCGTATATGTTCTTTTGTCTCTATCACCTTGGTTTGACAGACTGATCCACTAATGTCATTGCATGTGTTCTTGTCCTAGACCACTATGATACCCTAGTGCCATTGCATGTGTTCTTTCCCTAAAACACTTGGATCCACATGACAACACACACTCCAGTGGATTCTGTGATGCAACTTCTGCCACACTAGTGCAACATGCAATGTGGAAGCTGCTTTCCTATCTGCTTTTTTGTCTCCGTCAGCATGGTTTGACACACTGATCCACTAGTGTCATTGCATGAGTTATTTTCCTAGACCACATGGATCCACGTCACAACACACACTAGTGGATTTTATGATGCAACTTCTACCACACTGGTGCAACGTGCAATGTGGAAGGTGCTTTCCTATGTGTTTTTGGCTCTATGACCAAGGTTTGACACACTGATCCACTAGTGTCATTGCATGTGTGTTATTTTTATAAACCACATGGATCCATTTGACAACACAAACTCTAGTGGAATCTGTGATACAACTTCTGTCACACAAGTGCAACATGCAATGTGGAAGTTACTTTCCTATCTGTTCTTTTGTCTCTATCACCTTGGTTTGACAGACTAGACCACTAGTGTCATTGCATCTGTTCTTTTCCTAGACCACCATGATCCCCTAGTGCCATTGGATGTGTTCTTTCCCTAAACCACTTGGATCCACATGACAACACAAACACTCAAGTGGATTCTGTGATGCAACTTCTGCCACACTAGTGCAACATGCAATTTCGAAGCTGCTTTCCTATCTGCTTTTTTGTCTCCGTCACCATGGTTTGACACACTAATCCACTAGTGTCATTCCATATGTTCTTTTCATAGACCACTGTGATCACCTAGTGCCATTGCATGTGTTCTTTCCCTAAACCACATGGATCCACATGACAACACACACTCTAGTGGATTCTGTGAAGCAACTTCTGCCACACTGGTGCAACATGTAATGTGGAAGCTGCTTTCCTATCTTTTTTTTGTCTCTGTCACCATGGTTTGACACACTGATCCACTAGTGTCATTGCATGTGTTCTTTTCCTAGACCACTGTGATCACCTAGTTGCATTGCATCTGTTCTTTCCCAAAACCACATGGATCCACATGACAACACACACTCCATTGGATTCTATGTTGCAACTTCTGCCACACTAGTGCAAGATGCAATGTGGAAGGTGCTTTCCTATGTATGTTTGGTCTCTGTGATCAAGGTTTGACACACGGATTCACTAGTGTCATTGAATGTGTTCCTTTCATAAACCACATGGATCCACATGACAACACACACTCTAGTGGATTTTGTGATGCAAGTTCTGCCACACTGGTGCAACATGCAATGTAGAAGGTGATTTCCTATGTGTTTTTGGTCTCTATGACCAAGGTTTGACACACTGATCCACTAGTGTCAGTGCATGTGCTCTTTACCTAGACCACGTGGATCCACGTGATACCACACACTCTAGTGGAATCTATGTTACAACTTCTACCACACAAGTGCAACATGCAATGTGGAAGCTGCTTTCGTATCTGTTCTTTTGTCTCTATCACCTTGGTTTGACAGACTGATCCACTAGTGTCATTGCATGTGTTCTTTTCCTACACCACTATGATACCCTAGTGCCATTGCATGTATTCTTTCCCTAAAACACTTGGATCCACATGACAACACACACTCCAGTGGATTCTGTGATGCAACTTCTGCCACACTAGTGCAACATGCAATGTGGAAGCTGCTTTCCTATCTGCTTTTTTGTCTCCGTCATCATGGTTTGACACACTGATCCACTAGTGTCATTGCATGTGTTCTTTTCCTAGACCACATGGATCCGCGTGACAACACACACTAGTGGATTTTATGATGCAACTTCTACCACACTGGTGCAACGTGCAATGTGGAAGGTGCTTTCCTATGTGTTTTTGGTCTCTATGACCAAGGTTTGACACACTGATCCACTAGTGTCATTGCATGTGTGTTATTTTTATAAACCACATGGATCCATTTGACAGCACAAACTCTAGTGGAATCTGTGATACAACTTCTATCACACAAGTGCAACATGCAATGTGGAAGTTACTTTCCTATCTGTTCTTTTGTCTCTATCACCTTGGTTTGACAGACTAGTCCACTAGTGTCATTGCATCTGTTCTTTTCCTAGACCACCATGATCCCCTAGTGCCATTGGATGTGTTCTTTCCCTAAACCAGTTGGATCCACATGACAACACACACTCAAGTGGATTCTGTGATGCAACTTCTGCCACACTAGGGCAACATGCAATTTGGAAGCTGCTTTCCTATCTGCTTTTTTGTCTCCATCACCATGGTTTGACACACACCTAGTGCCATTGCATGTGTTCTTTCCCTAAACCACATGGATCCACATGACAACACACACTCTAGTGGATTCTGTGATGCAACTTCTGCCAAACTGGTGCAACATGTAATGTGGAAGCTGCTTTCCTATCTTTTTTTTGTCTCTGTCACCATGGTTTGACACACTGATCCACTAGTGTCATTGCATGTGTTCTTTTCCTAGACCACTGTGATCACCTAGTTGCATTGCATCTGTTCTTTCCCAATACCACATGGATCCACATGACAACACAAACTCCATTGGATTCTATGTTGCAACTTCTGCCACACTAGTGCAACATGCGATGTGGAAGGTGCTTTCCTATGTATGTTTGGTCTCTGTGATCAAGGTTTGACACACAGATTCACTAGTGTCATTGAATGTGTTCCTTTCATAAACCACATGGATCCACATGACAACACACACTCTAGTGGATTTTGTGATGCAAGTTCTGCCACACTGGTGCAACATGCAATGTAGAAGGTGATTTCCTATGTGTTTTTGGTCTCTATGACCAAGGTTTGACACACTGATCCACTAGTGTCAGTGCATGTGCTCTTTACCTAGACCACGTGGATCCACGTGATACCACACACTCTAGTGGAATCTATGTTACAACTTCTACCACACAAGTGCAACATGCAATGTGGAAGCTGCTTTCGTATCTGTTCTTTTGTCTCTATCACCTTGGTTTGACAGACAGATCCACTAGTGTCATTGCATGTGTTCTTTTCCTAGACCACTATGATACCCTAGTGCCATTGCATGTGTTCTTTCCCTAAAACACTTGGATCCACATGACAACACACACTCCAGTGGATTCTGTGATGCAACTTCTGCCACACTAGTGCAACATGCCATGTGGAAGCTGCTTTCCTATCTGCTTTTTTGTCTCCGTCAGCATGGTTTGACACACTTATCCACTAGTGTCATTGCATGTGTTCTTTTCCTAGACCACTGTGATCACCTAGTTGCATTGCATCTGTTCTTTCCCAAAACCACATGGATCCACATGACAACACACACTCCATTGGATTCTATGTTGCAACTTCTGCCACACTAGTGCAACATGCGATGTGGAAGGTGCTTTCCTATGTATGTTTGGTCTCTGTGATCAAGGTTTGACACACGGATTCACTAGTGTCATTGAATGTGTTCCTTTCCTAAACCACATGGATCCACATGACAACACACACTCTAGTGGATTTTGTGATGCAAGTTCTGCCACACTAGTGCAACATGCAATGTAGAAGGTGATTTCCTATGTGTTTTTGGTCTCTATGACCAAGGTTTGACACACTGATCCACTAGTGTCAGTGCATGTGCTCTTTACCTAGACCACGTGGATCCACGTGATACCACACACTCTAGTGGAATCTGTGTTACAACTTCTACCACAGTGTGCAACATGCAATGTGGAAGCTGCTTTCGTATCTGTTCTTTTGTCTCTATCACCTTGGTTTGACAGACTGGTCCACTAGTGTCATTGCATGTGTTCTTTTCCTAGACCACTGTGATCACCTAGTTGCATTGCATGTGTTCTTTCCCAAAACCACATGGATCCACATGACAACACACACTCCATTGGATTCTATGTTGCAACTTCTGCCACACTAGTGCAACATGCGATGTGGAAGGTGCTTTCCTATGTATGTTTGGTCTCTGTGATCAAGGTTTGACACACAGATTCACTAGTGTCATTGAATGTGTTCCTTTCATAAACCACATGGATCCACATGACAACACACACTCTAGTGGATTTTGTGATGCAAGTTCTGCCACACTGGTGCAACATGCAATGTAGAAGGTGATTTCCTATGTGTTTTTGGTCTCTATGACCAAGGTTTGACATACTGATCCACTAGTGTCAGTGCATGTGCTCTTTACCTAGACCACGTGGATCCACGTGATACCACACACTCTAGTGGAATCTATGTTACAACTTCTACCACACAAGTGCAACATGCAATGTGGAAGCTGCTTTCGTATCTGTTCTTTTGTCTCTATCACCTTGGTTTGACAGACAGATCCACTAGTGTCATTGCATGTGTTATTTTCCTAGACCACTATGATACCCTAGTGCCATTGCATGTGTTCTTTCCCTAAAACACTTGGATCCACATGAAGACACACACTCCAGTGGATTCTGTGATTCAACTTCTGCCACACTAGTGCAACATGTAATGTGGAAGCTGCTTTCCTATCTGCTTTTTTGTCTCCGTCAGCATGGTTTGACACACTGATCGACTAGTGTCATTGTATGTGTTCTTTTCCTAGACCACTGTGATCACCTAGTTGCATTGCATCTGTTCTTTCCCAAAACCACATGGATCCACATGACAACACACACTCCATTGGATTCTATGTTGCAACTTCTGCCACACTAGTGCAACATGCGATGTGGAAGGTGCTTTCCTATGTATGTTTGGTCTCTGTGATCAAGGTTTGACACACGGATTCACTAGTGTCATTGAATGTGTTCCTTTCCTAAACCACATGGATCCACATGACAACACACACTCTAGTGGATTTTGTGATGCAGGTTCTGCCACACTGGTGCAACATGCAATGTAGAAGGTGATTTCCTATGTGTTTTTGGTCTCTATGACCAAGGACTGACACGCTGATCCACTAGTGTCAGTGCATGTGCTCTTTACCTAGACCACGTGGATCCACGTGATACCACACACTCTAGTGGAATCTGTGTTACAACTTCTACCACACAAGTGCAACATGCAATGTGGAAGCTGCTTTTTTATCTGTTCTTTTGTCTCTATCACCTTGGTTTGACAGACTGATCCACTAGTGTCATTGCATGTGTTCTTTTCCTAGACCACTATGATACCCTAGTGCCATTCCATGTGTTCTTTCCCTAAAACACTTGGATCCACATGACAACACACACTCCAGTGGATTCTATGATGCAACTTCTGCCACACTAATGCAACATGCAATGTGGAAGCTGCTTTCCTATCTGCTTTTTTGTCTCCATCGGCATGGTTTGACACACTGATCCACTAGTGTCATTGCATGTGTTCTTTTCCTAGACAACATGGATCCACGTGACAACACACACTAGTGGATTTTATGATGCAACTTCTACCACACTGGTGCAACGTGCAATGTGGAAGGTGCTTTCCTATTTGTTTTTGGTCTCTATGACCAAGGTTTGACACACTGATCCACTAGTGTCATTGCATCTGTGTTATTTTTACAAACCACATGGATCCATTTGACAACACAAACTCTAGTGGAATCTGTGATACAACTTCTGTCACACGAGTGCAACATGCAATGTGGAAGTTGCTTTCCTATGTGTTCTTTTGTCTCTATCACCTTGGTTTGACAGACTGATCCACTAGTGTCATTGCATCTGTTCTTTTCCTAGACCACTATGATCCCCTAGTGCCATTGGATGTGTTCTTTCCCTAAACCACTTGGATCCACATGACAACACACACTCCAGTGGATTCTGTGATGCAACTTCTGCCACACTAGTGCAACATGCAATTTGGAAGCTGCTTTCCTATCTGCTTTTTTGTCTCCGTCACCATGGTTTGACACACTAATCCACTAGTGTCATTGCATATGTTCTTTTCCTAGACCACTTTGATCACCTAGTGCCATTGCATGTGTTATTTCGCTAAACCACATGGATCCACATGACAACACACACTCTAGTGGATTCTGTGATGCAACTTCTGCCACACTAGTGCAACATGAAATGTGGAAGCTGCTTTCCTATCTGCTTTTTTGTCTCCGTCAGCATGGTTTGACACACAGATCCACTAGTGTCATTGCATGTGTTCTTTTCCTAGACCACTGTGATCACCTAGTTGCATTGCATCTGTTCTTTCCCAAAACCACATGGATCCACATGACAACACACACTCCATTGGATTCTATGTTGCAACTTCTGCCACACTAGTGCAACATGCGATGTGGAAGGTGCTTTCCTATGTATGTTTGGTCTCTGTGATCAAGGTTTAACACACGGATTCACTAGTGTCATTGAATGTGTTCCTTTCCTAAACCACATGGATCCACATGACAACACACACTCTAGTGGATTTTGTGATGCAAGTTCTGCCACACTGGTGCAACATGCAATGTAGAAGGTGATTTCCTATGTGTTTTTGGTCTCTATGACCAAGGTTTGACACACTGATCCACTAGTGTCAGTGCATGTGCTCTTTACCTAGACCACGTGGATCCACGTGATACCACACACTCTAGTGGAATCTGTGTTACAACTTCTACCACACAAGTGCAACATGCAATGTGGAAGCTGCTTTCGTATCTGTTCTTTTGTCTCTATCACCTTGGTTTGACAGACTGGTCCACTAGTGTCATTGCATGTGTTCTTTTCCTAGACCACTATGATACCCTAGTGCCATTCCATGTGTTCTTTCCCTAAAACACTTGGATCCACATGACAACACACACTCCAGTGGATTCTGTGATGCAACTTCTGCCACACTAATGCAACATGCAATGTGGAAGCTGCTTTCCTATCTGCTTTTTTGTCTCCGTCGGCATGGTTTGACACACTGATCCACTAGTGTCATTGCATGTGTTCTTTTCCTAGACCACATGGATCCACGTGACAACACACACTAGTGGATTTTATGATGCAACTTCTACCACACTGGTGCAACGTGCAATGTGGAAGGTGCTTTCCTATTTGTTTTTGGTCTCTATGACCAAGGTTTGACACACTGATCCACTAGTGTCATTGCATGTGTGTTATTTTTACAAACCACATGGATCCATTTGACAACACAAACTCTAGTAGAATCTGTGATACAACTTCTGTCACACGAGTGCAACATGCAATGTGGAAGTTGCTTTCCTATGTGTTCTTTTGTCTCTATCACCTTGGTTTGACAGACTCATCCACTAGTGTCATTGCATCTGTTCTTTTCCTAGACCACTATGATCCCCTAGTGCCATTGGATGTGTTCTTTCCCTAAACCACTTGGATCCACATGACAACACACACTCCAGTGGATTCTGTGATGCAACTTTTGCCACACTAGTGCAACATGCAATTTGGAAGCTGCTTTCCTATTTGCTTTTTTGTCTCCGTCACCATGGTTTGACACACTAATCCACTAGTGTCATTGCATATGTTCTTTTCCTAGACCACTTTGATCACCTAGTGCCATTGCATGTGTTATTTCGCTAAACCACATGGATCCACATGACAACACACACTCTAGTGGATTCTGTGATGCAACTTCTGCCACACTAGTGCAACATGAAATGTGGAAGCTGCTTTCCTATCTGCTTTTTTGTCTCCGTCAGCATGGTTTGACACACAGATCCACTAGTGTCATTGCATGTGTTCTTTTCCTAGACCACTGTGATCACCTAGTTGCATTGCATCTGTTCTTTCCCAAAACCACATGGATCCACATGACAACACACACTCCATTGGATTCTATGTTGCAACTTCTGCCACACTAGTGCAACATGCGATGTGGAAGGTGCTTTCCTATGTATGTTTGGTCTCTGTGATCAAGGTTTAACACACGGATTCACTAGTGTCATTGAATGTGTTCCTTTCCTAAACCACATGGATCCACATGACAACACACACTCTAGTGGATTTTGTGATGCAAGTTCTGCCACACTGGTGCAACATGCAATGTAGAAGGTGATTTCCTATGTGTTTTTGGTCTCTATGACCAAGGTTTGACACACTGATCCACTAGTGTCAGTGCATGTGCTCTTTACCTAGACCACGTGGATCCACGTGATACCACACACTCTAGTGGAATCTGTGTTACAACTTCTACCACACAAGTGCAACATGCAATGTGGAAGCTGCTTTCGTATCTGTTCTTTTGTCTCTATCACCTTGGTTTGACAGACTGGTCCACTAGTGTCATTGCATGTGTTCTTTTCCTAGACCACTATGATACCCTAGTGCCATTCCATGTGTTCTTTCCCTAAAACACTTGGATCCACATGACAACACACACTCCAGTGGATTTTGTGATGCAACTTCTGCCACACTAATGCAACATGCAATGTGGAAGCTGCTTTCCTATCTGCTTTTTTGTCTCCGTCGGCATGGTTTGACACACCGATCCACTAGTGTCATTGCATGTGGTCTTTTCCTAGACCACATGGATCCACGTGACAACACACACTAGTGGATTTTATGATGCAACTTCTACCACACTGGTGCAACGTGCAATGTGGAAGGTGCTTTCCTATTTGTTTTTGGTCTCTATGACCAAGGTTTGACACACTGATCCACTAGTGTCATTGCATGTGTGTTATTTTTATAAACCACATGGATCCATTTGACAACACAAACTCTAGTGGAATCTGTGATACAACTTCTGTCACACGAGTGCAACATGCAATGTGGAAGTTGCTTTCCTATGTGTTCTTTTGTCTCTATCACCTTGGTTTGACAGACTGATCCACTAGTGTCATTGCATCTGTTCTTTTCCTAGACCACTATGATCCCCTAGCGCCATTGGATGTGTTCTTTCCCTAAACCACTTGGATCCACATGACAACACACACTCCAGTGGATTCTGTGATGCAACTTCTGCCACACTAGTGCAACATGCAATTTGGAAGCTGCTTTCCTATCTGCTTTTTTGTCTCCGTCACCATGGTTTGACACACTAATCCACTAGTGTCATTGCATATGTTCTTTTCCTAGACCACTTTGATCACCTAGTGCCATTGCATGTGTTATTTCGCTAAACCACATGGATCCACATGACAACACACACTCTAGTGGATTCTGTGATGCAACTTCTGCCACACTAGTGCAACATGAAATGTGGAAGCTGCTTTCCTATCTGCTTTTTTGTCTCCGTCACCATGGTTTGACACACTAATCCACTAGTGTCATTGCATGTGTTCTTTTCCTAGACCACTGTGATCACCTATTGCCATTGCATGTGTTGTTTCCCTAAACCACATGGATCCACAAGACAACACACACTCCATTGGATTCTATGTTGCAACTTCTGCCACACTAGTGCAACATGCGATGTGGAAGGTGCTTTCCTATGTATGTTTGGTCTCTGTGATCAAGGTTTGACACACGGATTCACTAGTGTCATTGAATGTGTTCCTTTCCTAAACCACATGGATCCACATGACAACACACACTCTAGTGGATTTTGTGATGCAAGTTCTGCCACACTGGTGCAACATGCAATGTAGAAGGTGATTTCCTATGTGTTTTTGGTCTCTATGACCAAGGTTTGACACACTGATCCACTAGTGTCAGTGCATGTGTTCTTTACCTAGACCACGTGGATCCACGTGATAACACACACTCTAGTGGAATATGTGTTACAACTTCTGCCACACAAGTGCAACATGCAATGAGGAAGTTGCTTTCCTATCTGTTCTTTTGTCTCTATCAGCTTGGTCTGACAGACTGATCCCATTAGTGTCATTGCATGTGTTCTTTTCCTAGACCACTATGATACCCTAGTGCCATTCCATGTGTTCTTTCCCTAAAACACTTGGATCCACATGACAACACACAGTCCAGTGGATTCTGTGATGCAACTTCTGCCACACTAATGCAACATGCAATGTGGAAGCTGCTTTCCTATCTGCTTTTTTGTCTCCGTCGGCATGGTTTGACACACTGATCCACTAGGGTCATTGCATGTGTTCTTTTCCTAGACCACATGGATCCACGTGACAACACACACTAGTGGATTTTATGATGCAACTTCTACCACACTGGTGCAACGTGCAATGTGGAAGGTGCTTTCCTATTTGTTTTTGGTCTCTATGACCAAGGTTTGACACACTGATCCACTAGTGTCATTGCATGTGTGTTATTTTTATAAACCACATGGATCCATTTGACAACACAAACTCTAGTGGAATCTGTGATACAACTTCTGTCACACGAGTGCAACATGCAATGTGGAAGTTGCTTTCCTATGTGTTCTTTTGTCTCTATCACCTTGGTTTGACAGACTGATCCACTAGTGTCATTGCATCTGTTCTTTTCCTAGACCACTATGATCCCCTAGTGCCATTGGATGTGTTCTTTCCCTAAACCACTTGGATCCACATGACAACACACACTCCAGTGGATTCTGTGATGCAACTTCTGCCACACTAGTGCAACATGCAATTTGGAAGCTGCTTTCCTATCTGCTTTTTTGTCTCCGTCACCATGGTTTGACACACTAATCCACTAGTGTCATTGCATATGTTCTTTTCCTACACCACTTTGATCACCTAGTGCCATTGCATATGTTATTTCGCTAAACCACATGGATCCACATGACAACACACACTCTAGTGGATTCTGCGATGCAACTTCTGCCACACTAGTGCAACATGTAATGTGGAAGCTGCTTTCCTATCTTTTTTTGTCTCTGTCACCATGGTTTGACACACTGATCCACTAGTGTCATTGCATGTGTTCTTTTCCTAGACCACTGTGATCACCTAGTTCCATTGCATCTGTTCTTTCCATAAACCACATGGATCCAGATGACAACACACAGTCCATTGGATTCTATGTTGCAACTTCTGCCACACTAGCGCAACATGCGATGTGCAAGGTGCTTTTCGATGTATTTTTGGTCTCTGTGATCAAGGTTTGACACACGGATTCACTAGTGTGATTGAATGTGTTCCTTTCGTAAACCACATGGATCCACATGACAACACACACTCTAGTGGATTTTGTGATGCAAGTTCTGCCACACTGGTGCAACATGCAATGTAGAAGGTGATTTCCTATGTGTTTTTGGTCTCTATGACCAAGTTTGACACACTGATCCACTAGTGTCAGTGCATGTGTTCTTTACCTAGACCACGTGGATCCACATGATCACACACACTCTAGTGGAATCTGTGTTACAACTTCTACCACACAAGTGCAACATGCAATGTGGAAGCTGCTTTCGTATCTGTTCTTTTGTCTCTATCACCTTGGTTTGACAGACTGATCCACTAATGTCATTGCATGTGTTCTTGTCCTAGACCACTATGATACCCTAGTGCCATTGCATGTGTTCTTTCCGTAAAACACTTGGATCCACATGACAACACACACTCCAGTGGATTCTGTGATGCAACTTCTGCCACACTAGTGCAACATGCAATGTGGAAGCTGCTTTCCTATCTGCTTTTTTGTCTCCGTCAGCATGGTTTGACACACTGATCCACTAGTGTCATTGCATGTGTTCTTTTCCTAGACCACATGGATCCACGTGACAACACACACTAGTGGATTTTATGATGCAACTTCTACCACACTTGTGCAACGTGCAATGTGGAAGGTGCTTTCCTATGTGTTTTTGGTCTCTATGACCAAGGTTTGACACACTGATCCACTAGTGTCATTGCATGTGTGTTATTTTTATAAACCACATGGATCCATTTGACAGCACAAACTCTATTGGAATCTGTGATACAACTTCTGTCACACAAGTGCAACATGCAATGTGGAAGTTACTTTCCTATCTGTTCTTTTGTCTCTATCACCTTGGTTTGACAGACTAGTCCACTAGTGTCATTGCATCTGTTCTTTTCCTAGACCACCATGATCCCCTAGTGCCATTGGATGTGTTCTTTCCCTAAACCACTTGGATCCATATGATAACACACACTCAAGTGGATTATGTGATGCAACTTCTGCCACACTAGTGCAACATGCAATTTGGAAGCTGCTTTCCTATCTGCTTTTTTGTCTCCGTCACCATGGTTTGACACACTAATCCACTAGTGTCATTCCATATGTTCTTTTCCTAGACCACTGTGATCACCTAGTGCCATTGCATGTGTTCTTTCCCTAAACCACATGGCATGACAACACACACTCTAGTGGATTCTGTGATGCAACTTCTGCCACACTGGTGCAACATGTAATGTGGAAGCTGCTTTCCTATCTTTTTTTGTCTCTGTCACCATGGTTTGACACACTGATCCACTAGTGTCATTGCATGTGTTCTTTTCCTAGACCACTGTGATCACCTAGTTGTATTGCATCTGTTCTTTCCCAAAACCACATGGATCCACATGACAACACACACTCCATTGGATTCTATGTTGCAACTTCTGCCACATTAGTGCAACATGCGATGTGGAAGGTGCTTTCCTATGTATGTTTGGTCTCTATGATCAAGGTTTGACACACGGATTCACTAGTGTCATTGAATGTGTTCCTTTCCTAAACCACATGGATCCACATGACAACACACACTCTAGTGGATTTTGTGATGCAAGTTCTGCCACACTGGTGCAACATGCAATGTAGAAGGTGATTTCCTATGTGTTTTTGGTCTCTATGACCAAGGTTTGACACACTGATCCACTAGTGTCAGTGCATGTGCTCTTTACCTAGACCACGTGGATCCACGTGATACCACACACTCTAGTGGAATCTGTGTTACAACTTCTACCACACAAGTGCAACATGCAATGTGGAAGCTGCTTTCGTATCTGTTCTTTTGTCTCTATCACCTTGGTTTGACAGACTGATCCACTAGTGTCATTGCATGTGTTCTTTTCCTAGACCACTATGATACCCTAGTGCCATTGCATGTGTTCTTTCCCTAAAACACTTGGATCCACATGACAACACACACTCCAGTGGATTCTGTGATGCAACTTCTGCCACACTAGTGCAACATGCAATGTGGAAGCTGCTTTCCTATCTGCTTTTTTGTCTCCGTAAGCATGGTTTGACACACTGATCCACTAGTGTCATTTCATGTGTTCTTTTCCTAGACCACATGGATCCACGTGACAACACACACTAGTGGATTTTATGATGCAACTTCTACCACACTGGTGCAACGTGTAATGTGGAAGGTGCTTTCCTATGTGTTTTTGGTTTCTATGACCAAGGTTTGACACACTGATCCACTAGTGTCATTGCATGTGTGTTATTTTTATAAACCACATGGATCCATTTGACAACACAAACTCTAGTGGAATCTGTGATACAACTTCTGTCACACGAGTGCAACATGCAATATGGAAGTTGCTTTCCTATGTGTTCTTTTGTCTCTATCACCTTGGTTTGACAGACTGATCGACTAGTGTCATTGCATCTGTTATTTTCCTAGACCACTATGATCCCCTAGTGCCATTGGATGTGTTCTTTCCCTAAACCACTTGGATCCACATGACAACACACACTCTAGTGGATTCTGTGATGCAACTTCTGCCACACTAGTGCAACATGCAATTTGGAAGCTGCTTTCCTATCTGCTTTTTTGTCTCCGTCACCATGGTTTGACACACTAATCCACTAGTGTCATTGCATATGTTCTTTTCCTAGACCACTTTGATCACCTAGTGCCATTGCATGTGTTATTTCGCTAAACCACATGGATCCACATGACAACACACACTCTAGTGGATTCTGCGATGCAACTTCTGCCAGACAAGTGCAACATGTAATGTGGAAGCTGCTTTCCTATCTTTTTTTTGTCTCTGTCACCATGGTTTGACACACTGATCCACTAGTGTTATTGCATGTGTTCTTTTCCTAGACCACTGTGATCACCTAGTTCCATTGCATCTGTTCTTTCCATAAACCACATGGATCCACATGACAACACACAGTCCATTGTATTCTATGTTGCAACTTCTGCCACACTAGCGCAACATGCGATGTGCAAGGTGCTTTTCGATGTATTTTTGGTCTCTGTGATCAAGGTTTGACACACGGATTCACTAGTGTCATTGAATGTGTTCCTTTCCTAAACCACATGGATCCACATGACAACACACACTCTAGTGGATTTTGTGATGCAAGTTCTGCCACACTGGTGCAACATGCAATGTAGAAGGTGATTTCCTATGTGTTTTTGGTCTCTATGACCAAGGTTTGACACACTGATCCACTAGTGTCAGTGCATGTGCTCTTTACCTAGACCACGTGGATCCACGTGATACCACACACTCTAGTGGAATCTGTGTTACAACTTCTACCACACAAGTGCAACATGCAATGTGTAAGCTGCTTTCGTATCTGTTCTTTTGTCTCTATCACCTTGGTTTGACAGACTGATCCACTAGTGTCATTGCATGTGTTCTTTTCCTAGACCACTATGATACCCTAGTGCCATTGCATGTGTTCTTTCCCTAAAACACTTGGATCCACATGACAACACACACTCCAGTGGATTCTGTGGTGCAACTTCTGCCACACTAGTGCAACATGCAATGTGGAAGCTGCTTTCCTATCTGCTTTTTTGTCTCCGTCAGCATGGTTTGACACACTGATCCACTAGTGTCATTTCATGTGTTCTTTTCCTAGACCACATGGATCCACGTGACAACACACACTAGTGGATTTTATGATGCAACTTCTACCACACTGGTGCAACGTGTAATGTGGAAGGTGCTTTCCTATGTGTTTTTGGTTTCTATGACCAAGGTTTGACACACTGCTCCACTAGTGTCATTGCATGTGTGTTATTTTTATAAACCACATGGATCCATTTGACAACACAAACTCTAGTGGAATCTGTGATACAACTTCTGTCACACGAGTGCAACATGCAATATGGAAGTTGCTTTCCTATGTGTTCTTTTGTCTCTATCACCTTGGTTTGACAGACTGATCCACTAGTGTCATTGCATCTGTTCTTTTCCTAGACCACTATGATCCCCTAGTGCCATTGGATGTGTTTTTTCCCTAAACCACTTGGATCCACATGACAACACACACTCTAGTGGATTCTGTGATGCAACTTCTGCCATACTAGTGCAACATGCAATTTGGAAGCTGCTTTCCTATCTGCTTTTTTGTCTCCGTCACCATGGTTTGACACACTAATCCACTAGTGTCATTGCATATGTTCTTTTCCTAGACCACTTTGATCACCTAGTGCCATTGCATGTGTTATTTCGCTAAACCACATGGATCCACATGACAACACACACTCTAGTGGATTCTGCGATGCAACTTCTGCCACACTAGTGCAACATGTAATGTGGAAGCTGCTTTCCTATCTTTTTTTTGTCTCTGTCACCATGGTTTGACACACTGATCCACTAGTGTCATTGCATGTGTTCTTTTCCTAGACCACTGTGATCACCTAGTTCCATTGCATCTGTTCTTTCCATAAACCACATGGATCCACATGACAACACACAGTCCATTGGATTCTATGTTGGAACTTCTGCCACACTAGCGCAACATGCGATGTGCAAGGTGCTTTTCGATGTATTTTTGGTCTCTGTGATCAAGGTTTGACACACGGATTCACTAGTGTCATTGAATGTGTTCCTTTCCTAAACCACATGGATCCACATGACAACACACACTCTAGTGGATTTTGTGATGCAAGTTCTGCCACACTGGTGCAACATGCAATGTAGAAGGTGATTTCCTATGTGTTTTTGGTCTCTATGACCAAGTTTGACACACTGAGCCACTAGTGTCAGTGCATGTGTTCTTTACCTAGACCACGTGGATCCACATGATAACACACACTCTAGTGGAATCTGTGTTACAACTTCTACCACACAAGTGCAACATGCAATGTGGAAGCTACTTTCGTATCTATTCTTTTGCCTCTATCACCTTGGTTTGACAGACTGATCCACTAATGTCATTGCATGTGTTCTTTTCCTAGACCACTATGATACCCTAGTGCCATTGCATGTGTTCTTTCCGTAAAACACTTGGATCCACATGACAACACACACTCCAGTGGATTCTGTGATGCAACTTCTGCCACACTAGTGCAACATGCAATGTGGAAGCTGCTTTCCTATCTGCTTTTTTGTCTCCGTCAGCATGGTTTGACACACTGATCCACTAGTCTCATTGCATGTGTTATTTTCCTAGACCACATGGATTCACGTGACAACACACACTAGTGGAATCTGTGATACAACTTCTGCCACACAAGTGCAACATGCAATGCGGAAGGTGCTTTCCTATCTGTTCTTTTGTCTCTATCACCTTGGTTTGACAGAATGATCCACTAGTGTCATTGCATCTGTTCTTTTCCTAGACCACTATGATCCCCTAGTTCCATTGCATGTGTTCTTTCCCTAAACCACTTGGATCCACATGACAACACAACCTAAGTGGATTCTGTGATGCAACTTCTGCCACACTAGTGCAACATGCAATGTGGAAGCTGCTTTCCTATCTGCTATTTTGTCTCCGTCACCATGGTTTGACACACTAATCCACTAGTGTCATTTCATGTGTTCTTTTCCTAGACCACATGGATCCATGTGACAACACACACTAGTGGATTCTATGATGCAACTTCTACCACACTGGTGCAACATGCAATGTGGAAGGTGCTTTCCTATGTGTTTTTGGTATCTACGACCAAGGTTTGACACATTGATCCACTAGTGTCATTGCATGTGTGTTCTATTCTTAAACAACATGAATCCATTTGACAACACAAACTCTAGTGGAATCTGTGATACAACTTCTGCCAGACAAGTGCAACATGCAATGTGGAAGTTGCTTTCCTATCTATTTTTTTGTCTCTGTCACCGTGGTTTGACACACGGAGCCACTAGTGTCATTGCATGTGTTCTTTTCCTAGACCACTGTGATCACCTAGTTCCATTGCATATGTTCTTTCCATAAACCACATGGATCCACATGACAACACACACTCCATTGGATTCTATGTTGCAACTTCTGCCACACTAGTGCAACATGCGATGTGCAAGGTGCTTTTCCATGTATTTTTTGTCTCTGTGATCAAGGTTTGACACACGGATTCACTAGTGTCATTGAATGTGTTCCTTTCCTAAACCACATGGATCCACATGACAACACACACTCTAGTGGATTTTGTGATGCAAGTTCTGCCACACTGGTGCAACATGGAATGTAGGAGGTGATTTCCTATGTGTTTTTGGTCTCTATGACCAAGGTTTGACACACTAATCCACTAGTGTCAGTGCATGTGTTCTTTACCTAGACCACGTGGATCCACGTGATAACACACACTCTAGTGGAATCTATGTTACAACTTCTACCACACAAGTGCAACATGCAATGTGGAAGCTACTTTCGTATATGTTCTTTTGTCTCTATCACCTTGGTTTGACAGACTGATCCATTAGTGTCATTGCATGTGTTCTTTTTCTAGACCACTATGATCCCCTAGTCCCATTGCATGTGTTCATTCCCTAAAACACTTGGATCCACATGACAACACACACTCCAGTGGATTCTGTGATGCAACTTTTGCCACACTAGTGCAACATGCAATGTGGAAGCTGCTTTCCTATCTGCTTTTTTGTCTCTGTCACCATGGTTTGACACACTTATCCACTAGTGTCATTGTCTGTGTTATTTTCCTAGACCGCATGGATCCACGTGACAACACACACTAGTGGATTCTATGATGCAACTTCTACCACACTGGTGCAACGTGCAATGTGGAAGGTGCTTTCCTATGTGTTTTTGGTCTCTATGACCAAGGTTTGACACACTGATCCACTAGTGTCATTGCAAGTGTGTTCTTTTCACAACCACATATATCCATTTGACAACACAAACTCTAGTGGAATCTGTGATACAACTTCTGCCACACATGTGCAACATGCAACGTGGAAGTTGCTTTCCTATCTGTTCTTTTGTCTCTATCACCTTGGTTTGACAGACTGATCCACTAGTTTCATTGCATCTGTTCTTTTCCTAGACCACTATGATCCCCTAGTGCCATTGAATGTGTTATTTCCCTAAAACACTTGGATCCACATGACAACACACACTCCAGTGGATTCGATGATGCAACTTCTGCCACACTAGTGTAACATGCAATGTGGAAGCTACTTTCCTATCTGCTTTTTTGTCTCCGTCACCATGGTTTGACACACTAATCCACTAGTGTCATTGCATGTGTTCTTTTCCTAGACCACTGTGATCACCTATTGCCATTGCATGTGTTGTTTCCCTAAACCACATGGATCCACAAGACAACACACACTCTAGTGGATTCTATGATGCAACTTCTGCCACACTGGTGCAACTTGCAATGTGGAAGCTGCTTTCCTATCTATTTTTTTTTGTCTCTGTCACCATGGTTTGACACACTGATCCACTAGTGTCATTGCATGTGTTCTTTTCCTAGACCATTGTGTTCACCTAGTTGCATTGCATCTGTTCTTGCCATAAACCACATGGATCCACATGACAACACACACTCCATTGGATTCTATGTTGCAACTTCTGCCACACTAGTGCAACATGCGATGTGCAAGGTGCTTTCCTATGTATTTTTGGTCTATGTGATCAAGGTTTGACACACGGATTCACTAGTGTCATTGAATGTGTTCCTTTCCTAAACCACATGGATCCACATGACAACACACACTCTAGTGGATTTTGTGATGCAAGTTTTGCCACACTGGTGCAACATGCAATGTAGAAGGTGATTTCCTATGTGTTTTTGGTCTCTATGACCAAGGTTTGACACACTGATCCACTAGTGTCAGTGCATGTGTTCTGTACCTAGACCACGTGGATCCACATGATAACACACACTCTAGTGGAATCTGTGTTACAACTTCTACCACACAAGTGCAACATGCAATGTGGAAGCTGCTTTCATATCTGTTCTTTTGTCTCTATCACCTTGGTTTGACAGACTGATCCACTAGTGTCATTGCATGTGTTCTTTTCCTAGACCACTATGATCCCCTAGTGCCATTGCATGTGTTCTTTCCCTAAAACACTTGGATCCACATGACAACACACACTCCAGCGGATTCTGTGATGCAACTTCTGCCACACTAGTGCAACATGCAATGTGGAAGCTGCTTTCCTATCCGCTTTTTTGTCTCTGTCAGCATGGATTGACACGCTGATCCACTAGTGTCATTGCATGTGTTATTTTCCTAGACCACATGGATCCACGTGACAACACACACTAGTGGATTCTATGATGCAACTTCTACCACACTAGTGCAACATGCAATGTGGAAGGTGCTTTCCTATGTGTTTTTGGTCTCTATGACCAAGGTTTGACACACTGATTCACTAGTGACATTGCATGTGTGTTATTTTCATAAACCACATGGATCAATTTGACAACACAAACTCTAGTGGAATCTGTGATACAACTTCTACCACACAAGTGCAACATGCAATGCGGAAGTTGCTTTCCTATTTGTTCTTTTGTCTCTATCACCTTAGTTTGACAGACTGATCCACTAGTGTCATTGCATCTGTTCTTTTCCTAGACCACTATGATCCCCTAGTGCCATTTCATGTGTTCTATCCCTAAACCACTTGGATCCACATGACAACACGCACTCCAGTGGATTCTATGATGCAACTTCTGCCACACTAGTGCAACATGCAATGTGGAAGCTGCTTTCCTATCTGCTATTTTGTCTCCGACACCATGGTTTGACACACTAATCCACTAGTGTCATTGCATGTGTTCTTTTCCTAGACCACATGGATCCACGTGACAACACACACTAGTGGATTCTATGATGCAACTTCTACCACACTGGTGCAACAAGCAATGTGGAAGGTGCTTTCCTATGTGTTTTTGGTATCTACGACCAAGGTTTGACACACTGATCCACTAGTGTCATTGCATGTGTGTTCTTTTCATAAACCACATGGATCCATTTGACAACACAAACTCTAGTGGAATCTGTGATACAACTTCTGCCACACAAGTGCAACATGCAATGTGGAAGTTGCTTTCCTATCTGTTCGTTTGTCTCTATCACCTTGGTTTGACAGACTGATCCACTAGTGTCATTGCATCTCCTCTTTTCCTAGACCACTATGATCCCCTAGTGCCATTGCATATGTTCTTTCCCTAAACCACATGGATCCACATGACAACACACACTCCATTGGATTCTATGTTGCAACTTCTACCACACTAGTGCAACATGCGATGTGGAAGGTGCTTTCCTATGTATTTTTGGTCTCTGTGATCAAGGTTTGACACACGGATTCACTAGTGTCATTGAATGTGTTCCTTTCCTAAACCACATGGATCCACATGACAACACACACTCTAGTGAATTTTGTGATGCAAGTTCTGCCACCCTGGTGTAACCTGCAACGTAGAAGGTGATTTCCTATGTGTTTTTGGTCTCTATGACCAAGGTTTGACACACTGATCCACTAGTGTCAGTGCATGTGTTCTTTACCTAGAACACGTGGATCCAGATGATAACACACACTCTAGTGGAATCTGTGTTACAACTTCTACCACACAAGTGCAACATGCAATGTGGAAGCTTCTTTTGTATCTGTTCTTTTGTCTCTAGCACCTTGGTTTGACAGACTGATCCACTAGTGTCATTGCATGTGTTCTTTTCCTAGACCACTATGATCCCCTAGTGCCATTGCATGTGTTCTTTCCCTAAAACATTTGGATCCACATGACAACACACACTGCAGTGGATTCTGTGATGCAACTTTTGCCACACTAGTGCAACATGCAATGTAGAAGCTGCTTTCCTATCTGCTTTTTTGTCTCTGTCACCATGGTTTGACACACTGATCCACTAGTGTCATTGCATGTGTTCTTTTCCTAGACCTCATGGATCCACGTGCTAACACAGACTAGTGGATTCTATGATGCAACTTCTTCCACACTAGTGCAGCGTGTAATGTGGAAGGTGCGTTCCTATGTGTTTTTGGTCTCTATGACCAAGGTTTGACACACTGATCCACTAGTGTCATTGCATGTGTGTTCTTTTCAAAACCACATGGATCCATTTGACAACACAAACTCTAGTGGAATCTGTCATACAACTTCTGCCACACAAGTGCAACATGCAACGTGGAAGTTGTTTTCCTATCTGTTCTTTTGTCTCTATCCCCTTGGTTTGACAGACTGATCCACTAGTGTCATTGCATCTGTTCTTTTCCTAGACCACTATAATCCCCTAGTGCCATTGCATGTGTTCTTTCCCTAAAACACTTGGATCGACATGACAACACACACTCAAGTGGATTCTGTGATGCAACTTCTGCCACACTGGTGCAACAAGCAATGTGGAAGGTGCTTTCCTATGTGTTTTTGGTATCTACGACCAAGGTTTGACACACTGATCCACTAGTGTCATTGCATGTGTGTTCTTTTCATAAACCACATGGATCCATTTGACAACACAAACTCTAGTGGAATCTGTGATACAACTTCTGCCACACAAGTGCAACATGCAATGTGGAAGTTGCTTTCCTATCTGTTCGTTTGTCTCTATCACCTTGGTTTGACAGACTGATCCACTAGTGTCATTGCATCTCCTCTTTTCCTAGACCACTATGATCCCCTAGTGCCATTGCATATGTTCTTTCCCTAAACCACATGGATCCACATGACAACACACACTCCATTGGATTCTATGTTGCAACTTCTACCACACTAGTGCAACATGCGATGTGGAAGGTGCTTTCCGATGTATTTTTGGTCTCTGTGATCAAGGTTTGACACACGGATTCACTAGTGTCATTGAATGTGTTCCTTTCCTAAACCACATGGATCCACATGACAACACACACTCTAGTGAATTTTGTGATGCAATTTCTGCCACACTGGTGTAACCTGCAACGTAGAAGGTGATTTCCTATGTGTTTTTGGTCTCTATGACCAAGGTTTGACACACTGATCCACTAGTGTCAGTGCATGTGTTCTTTACCTAGAACACGTGGATCCAGATGATAACACACACTCTAGTGTAATATGTGTTACAACTTCTACCACACAAGTGCAACATGCAATGTGGAAGCTTCTTTTGTATCTGTTCTTTTGTCTCTAGCACCTTGGTTTGACAGACTGATCCACTAGTGTCATTGCATGTGTTCTTTTCCTAGACCACTATGATCCCCTAGTGCCATTGCATGTGTTCTTTCCCTAAAACACTTGGATCCACATGACAACACACACTGCAGTGGATTCTGTGATGCAACTTTTGCCACACTAGTGCAACATGCAATGTAGAAGCTGCTTTCCTATCTGCTTTTTTGTCTCTGTCACCATGGTTTGACACACTGATCCACTAGTGTCATTGCATGTGTTCTTTTCCTAGACCTCATGGATCCACGTGCTAACACAGACTAGTGGATTCTATGATGCAACTTCTACCACACTAGTGCAGCGTGCAATGTGGAAGGTGCGTTCCTATGTGTTTTTGGTCTCTATGACCAAGGTTTGACACACTGATCCACTAGTGTCATTGCATGTGTGTTCTTTTCAAAACCACATGGATCCATTTGACAACACAAACTCTAGTGGAATCTGTGATACAACTTCTGCCACACAAGTGCAACATGCAACGTGGAAGTTGTTTTCCTATCTGTTCTTTTGTCTCTATCCCCTTGGTTTGACAGACTGATCCACTAGTTTCATTGCATCTGTTCTTTTCCTAGACCACTATAATCCCCTAGTGCCATTGCATGTGTTCTTTCCCTAAAACACTTGGATCGACATGACAACACACACTCAAGTGGATTCTGTGATGCAACTTCTGCGACACTAGTGTAACATGCAATGTGGAAGCTGCTTTCCTATCTGCTTTTTTGTCTCCATCACCATGGTTTGACACACTAATCCACTAGTGTCATTGCATGTGTTCTTTTCCTAGACCACTGTGATCACCTAGTGCCATTGCATGTGTTGTTTCCCTAAGCCACATGGATCCATATGACAACACACACTCGAGTGCATTCTGTGATGCAACTTCTGCCACACTGGTGCAACATGCAATGTGGAAGCTGCTTTCCTATCTTTTTTTTGTCTCTGTCACCATGGTTTGACACACTGATCCACTAGTGTCATTGCATGTGTTCTTTTCCTAGACCACTGTGATCACCTAGTTGCATTGCATCTGTTCTTTCCCAAAACCACATGGATCCACAAGACAACACGCACTCCATTGGATTCTATGTTGCAACTTCTGCCACACTAGTGCAACATGCGATGTGGAAGGTGCTTTCCTATGTATGTTTGGTCTCTGTGATCAAGGTTTGACACACGGATTCACTAGTGTCATTGAATGTGTTCCTTTCCTAAACCACATGGATCCACATGACAACACACACTCTAGTGTATTTTGTGATGCAAGTTCTGCCACACTAGTGCAACATGCAATGTAGAAGGTGATTTCCTATGTGTTTTTGGTCTCTATGACCAAGGTTTGACACACTGATCCACTAGTGTCAGTGCATGTGTTCTTTACCTAGACCACGTGGATCCACGTGATAACACACACTCTAGTGGAATATGTGTTACAACTTCTGCCACACAAGTGCAACATGCAATAAGGAAGTTGCTTTCCTATCTGTTCTTTTGTCTCTATCAGCTTGGTCTGACAGACTGATCCATTAGTGTCATTGCATCTGTTCTTTTCCTAGACCACTATGATCCCCTAGTGCCATTGCATGTGTTCTTTCCCTAAACCACTTGGATCCACATGACAACAACACACACTCCGGTGGATTCTGTGATCCAACTTCTGCCACACTAGTGCAACATGCAATGTGGAAGCTGCGTTCCTATCTGCTATTTTGTCTACGTCACCATGGTTTGACACACTAATCCACTAGTGTCATTGCATGTGTTCTGTTCCTAGACCACATGGATCCACGTGACAACACACACTAGTGGATTCTATGATGTAATTTCTACCACACTGGCGCAACGTGCAATGTGTAAGGTGCTTTCCTATGTGTTTTTGGTCTCTGTGACCAAGGTTTGACACACTGATCCGCTAGTTTCATTGCATGTGTGTTCTTTTCATAAACCACATGGATCCATTTGACAGCACAAACTCTAGTGGAATCTGTGATAAAACTTCTGCCACACAAGTGCAACATGCAATGTGGAAGTTGCTTTCCTATCTGTTCGTTTGTCTCTATCACCTTGGTTTGACAGACTAATCAACTAGTGTCATTGCATCTGCTCTTTTCCTAGACCACTATGATCCCCTAGTGCCATTGCATATGTTCTTTCCCTAAACCACATGGATCCACATGACAACACACAATCCATTGGATTCTATGTTGCAACTTCTACGACACTAGTGCAACATCCGATGTGGAATGTGCTTTCCTATGTATTTTTGGTCTCTGTGATCAAGGTTTGACACACGGATTCACTAGTGTCATTGAATGTGTTCCTTTCCTAAACCACATGGATCCACATGACAACACACACTCTAGTGAATTTTGTGATGCAAGTTCTGCCACACTGGTGTAACCTGCAACGTAGAAGGTGATTTCCTATGTGTTTTTGGTCTCTATGACCAAGGTTTGACACACTGATCCACTAGTGTCAGTGCATGTGTTCTTTACCTAGAACACGTGGATCCACGTGATAACACACACTCTAGTGGAATCTGTGTTACAACTTCTACCACACAAGTGCAACATGCAATGTGGAAGCTTCTTTCGTATCTGTTCTTTTGTCTCTATCACCTTGGTTTGACAGACTGATCCACTAGTGTCATTGCATGTGTTCTTTTCCTAGAACACTATGATCCCCTAGTGCCATTGCATGTGTTCTTTCCCTAAAACACTTGGATACACATGACAACACACACTGCAGTGGATTCTGTGATGCAACTTTTGCCACACTAATGCAACATGCAATGTGGAAGCTGCTTTCCTATCTGCTTTTTTGTCTCCGTCACCATGGATTGACACACTTATCCACTAGTGTCATTGCATGTGTTATTTTCCTAGACTGCATGAATCCACGTGACAACACACACTAGTGGATTCTATGATGCAACTTCTACCACACTGGTGCAACGTGCAGTGTGGAAGGTGCTTTCCTATGTGTTTTTGGTCTCTATGACCAAGGTTTGACACACTGATCCACTAGTGTCATTGCATGTGTGTTCTTTTCAAAACCACATGGATCCATTTGACAACACAAACTCTAGTGGAATATGTGATACAACTTCTGCCACACAAGTGCAACATGCAACATGGAGGTTGCTTTCCTATCTGTTCTTTTGTCTCTATCCCCTTGGTTTGACAGACTGATCCACTAGTGTTATTGCATCTGTTCTTTTCCTAGACCACTATAATCCCCTAGTGCCATTGCATGTGTTCTTTCCCTAAAACACTTGGATCCACATGACAACACACACTCCAGTGTATTCTGTGATGCAACTTCTGCCACACTAGTGTAACATGCAATGTGGAAGCTGCTTTCCTATCTGCTTTTTTGTCTCCATCACCATGGTTTGACACACTAATCCACTAGTGTCATTGCATGTGTTCTTTTCCTAGACCACTGTGATCACCTAGTGCCATTGCATGTGTTGTTTCCCTAAACCACATGGATCCATATGACAACACACACTCTAGTGGATTCTGTGATGCAACTTCTGCCACACTGGTGCAACATGCAATGTGGAAGCTGCTTTCCTATCTATTTTTTTGTCTCTGTCACCATGGTTTGACACACTGATCCACTAGTGTCATTGCATGTGTTCTTTTCCTAGACCACTGTGATCACCTAGTTGCATTGCATCTGTTCTTTCCCAAAACCACATGGATCCACATGACAACACACACTCCATTGGATTCTATGTTGCAACTTCTGCCACACTAGTGCAACATGCGATGTGGAAGGTGCTTTCCTATGTATGTTTGGTCTCTGTGATCAAGGTTTGACACACGGATTCACTAGTGCCATTGAATGTGTTCCTTTCCTAAACCACATGGATCCACATGACAACACACACTCTAGTGGATTTTGTGATGCAAGTTCTGCCACACTAGTGCAACATGCAATGTAGAAGGTGATTTCCTATGTGTTTTTGGTCTCTATGACCAAGGTTTGACACACTGATCCACTAGTGTCAGTGCATGTGTTCTTTACCTAGACCACGTGGATCCACGTGATAACACACACTCTAGTGGAATATGTGTTACAACTTCTGCCACACAAGTGCAACATACAATGAGGAAGTTGCTTTCCTATCTGTTCTTTTGTCTCTATCAGCTTGGTCTGACAGACTGATCCCATTAGTGTCATTGCATCTGTTCTTTTCCTAGACCACTATGATCCCCTAGTGCCATTGCATGTGTTCTTTCCCTAAACCACTTGGATCCACATGACAACAACACACACTCCGGTGGATTCTGTGATGCAACTTCTGCCACACTAGTGCAACATGCAATGTGGAAGCTGCGTTCCTATCTGCTATTTTGTCTCCGTCACCATGGATTGACAAACTAATCCACTAGTGTCATTGCATGTGTTCTGTTCCTAGACCACATGGATCCACGTGACAACACACACTAGTGGATTCTATGATGCAATTTCTACCACACTGGTGCAACGTGCAATGTGTAAGGTGCTTTCCTATGTGTTTTTGGTCTCTGTGACCAAGGTTTGACACACTGATCCGCTAGTGTCATTGCATGTGTGTTCTTTTCATAAACCACATGGATCCATTTGACAACACAAACTCTAGTGGAATCTGTGATAAAACTTCTGCCACACAAGTGCAACATGCAATGTGGAAGTTGCTTTCCTATCTGTTCGTTTGTCTCTATCACCTTGGTTTGACAGAATAATCCACTAGTGTCATTGCATCTGCTCTTTTCCTAGACCACTATGATCCCCTAGTGCCATTGCATATGTTCTTTCCCCAAACCACATGGATCCACATGACAACACACACTCCATTGGATTCTATGTTGCAACTTCTACCACACTAGTGCAACATCCGATGTGGAAGGTGCTTTCCTATGTATTTTTGGTCTCTGTGATCAAGGTTTGACACACGGATTCACTAGTGTCATTGAATGTGTTCCTTTCCTAAACCACATGGATCCACATGACAACACACACTCTAGTAAATTTTGTGATGCAAGTTCTGCCACACTGGTGTAACCTGCAACGTAGAAGGTGATTTCCTATGTGTTTTTGGTCTCTATGACCAAGGTTTGACACACTGATCCACTAGTGTCAGTGCATGTATTCTTTACCTAGAACACGTGGATCCACGTGATAACACACACTCTAGTGGAATCTGTGTTACAACTTCTACCACACAAGTGCAACATGCAATGTGGAAGCTTCTTTCCTATCTGTTCTTTTGTCTCTATCACCTTAGTTTGACAGACTGATCCACTAGTGTCATTGCATGTGTTCTTTTCCTAGAACACTATGATCCCCTAGTGCCATTGCATGTGTTCTTTCCCTAAAACACTTGGATCCACAGGACAACACACACTGCAGTGGATTCTGTGATGCAACTTTTGCCACACTAGTGCAACATGCAATGTGGAAGCTGCTTTCCTATCTGCTTTTTTGTCTCCGTCACCATGGTTTGACACACTGATCCACTAGTGTCATTGCATGTGTTCTTTTCCTAGACCACTGTGATCACCTAGTGCCATTGCATGTGTTCTTTCCCTAAACCACATGGATCCACATGACAACACACCCTCTACTGGATTCTGTGATGAAACTTCTGCCACACTGGTGCAACATGCGATGTGGAAGCTGTTTTCCTACCTACTTTTTATCGCTGTCACCATGTTTTGACACACTGATCCACTAGTGTCATTGCATGTGTTCTTTTCTAGACCACTATGATCACCTAGTGCCGTTGCATGTGTTATTTCCCTAAACCACATGGACCCACATGACAACACACACTCCAGTGGATTCTATGATGTAACTTCTGCCACACTATTGAACCATGCAATGTGGAACCTACTTTCCTATGTGTGTTTTTGTTCTTTGTCACCATGGTTTGACACACATATCCACTAGTGCCATTGCATGTGTTCTTTTCCTAAACCACATGGATCCACATAACAACACACACTCTAGTGGATTCTGTGATGCAACTTCTGCCACATTGGTGCAACATGCAATGTCGAAGCTACTTTCCTATCTTTTTTGTCTCTGTCACCATGGTTTGAAACACTGATCCACAAGTGTCATTGCATGTGTTCTTTTCCTAGACCACTGTGTTCACCTAGTGCCATTGCATGTGTTCTTTCCCTAAACCACATGGATCCACATGACAACACACACTCTAGTAGATTCTGTGATGCAACTTCTGCCACAGTGGTGCAATGTGCAACGTGGAAGCTGCTTTCCTATCTGCTTTTTGTCTCTGGCACCATTGTTTGACACACTAATCCAGTAATGTCATTGCATGTGTCGTTTACCTAGACCACTTTGATCACCTAGTGCCATTGCATGTGTTCTTTGCCTGAATCACATTGAGCCACATGAGAACACACGCTCTAGTGGATTCTATGATGCAACTTCTGCTACACTAGTATCATTGCATGTGTTCTTTTCCTAGTGCACTGTGATCACCTAGTGCCATATCATGTGTTCTTTCTCTAAACCACATGGATCCACATGACAACACACACTCGAGTGGATTCTATGATGCAACTTCTGCCACACTAGTGCAACATGCGATGTGGAAGGTGCTTTCCTATGTATTTTTTGTCTCTATGACCAAGGTTTGACACACGCATTCGCTAGTGTCATTGAATGTGTTCCTTTGTTAAACACCATGGATCCACATGACAACACACACTCCAGTGGATTTTGTGATGCAACTTCTGCCACATTGGTGCAACATGCAATGTGGAAGATCATTTCCTTTGTGTTTTTGGTCTCTACGGCCAAGGTTTGACACACTAATCCACTAGTGTTTGTGCATGTGTTATTTTTCTAAACCACATGGATCCACGTGACAACACACACTCTTGTGGATTCTGTGATGCAACTTCTGCCACACTTGTGCAACATGCAATTTGGAAGCAGCTTTCATCTATGTTTTTGTCTCCATCACCATAGTTTGACACACTGATCCACAAGTGTCATTCCATGTGTTATTTTCATAAACCACTGTGATCACCTAGTGCCAGTGCTTGTGTTCTTTCCCTAAATCACATGGATCCACATGAAAAACACACTCAAGTGGATTTTGTGATGCAACTTCTACAACACTAGTGCAACATGCAATGTGGACGGAGCTTTCCTATGCGTTTTCTGTTTCTATAACTATGGTTTGACACACTGATCCACTAGTGTCATTGCATGCGTTCTTTTCCTAGACCACATGGATCCACATGACAACGCACACTCTAGTGGATTCCGTGATGCAACTTCTACCACACTCGTGCAACGTGCAATGTGGAAGGTGCTTTCCTATGTGTTTTTGGTCTCTGTGACCAAGGTTTGACACACTGATCCAATAGTACCATTGCATGTGTGTTCTGTTCATAAACCACATGGATCCACATGAAAACACACATTCTAGTGGATTCTGTGATGCAACTTCTACCACAGTGGTGCAACGTGCAATGTGTAAGGTGCTTTCCTATGTGTTTTTGGTCTCTGTGACCAAGGTTTGACACACTGATCCCCTAGTGCCATTGCATGTGTTCTTACCATAAACCACATGGATCCACATGGAAATACACACTACAGTCGATTCTGTGATGCAACTTCTGCCACACTAGTGCACCATGCAATGTGGAAGCTGCTTTCCTATCTGCTTTTGTCTCCGTCACCATGGTTTTACACACTGATCCACTAGTGTCATTGCATGTGTTATTTTCCTAGACCACTGTGATCACCCAGTGCCACTACATGTGTTCCTTCCCCAAACCACATGGATCCACATGACAACAGACACTCTAGTGGATTCTGTGATACAACTTCTGCCACACTGGTGCAACATGCAATGTGGATGCTACTTTCCTATGTGTTTTTGGTCTCTGTCACCATGGTTTGACACAATGATCCACTAGTGCCATTGTATGTGTTCTTTTCCTAAACCACATGGATCCACATGACAACACACACACTCATGGATTATGTGATGCAACTTATGCCACACTGGTGCAACATGCAACATGGAAGCTGCTTTCCTATCTGTTTTTGTCTCTGTCCCCATTAGTTGACACACTATTCCACAAGTATCATTGCATGTGTTCTTTTCCTAGACCACTGTGATCACCTAGTGTCATTGCTTGTGTTCTTTCCCTAAACCACTTGGATCCACATGACAACACACACTCCAGTGGATTCGGTGATGCAAATTCTACCACACTAGTGCAACATGCAATGTGGAAACTGCTTTCCTATCTACTTTTTGTCTTTGTCACCATGGTTTGACACACTCATCCACTAGTGTCATTGCATGTATTCTTTTCCTAGACCACTCTGATCTCCTAGTGCCATTGCATATGTTCTTTCCCTAAACCACATGGATCTACATGACAACACACACTCCAGTGGATTCTGTGATGCAACTTCTGCCACACTGGTGCCACATGCAATGTGGAAGCTGCTTTCCTATATGTTTTTGGTCTCTGTCACCATGGTTTGACATAATGATTCACTAGTGCCATTGCATGTGTTTTTTCCCAAACCACATGGATCCACATGACAACATACACTCTAGTGGATTCTGAGATGCAATTTCTGCCACAATCGTGGAACATGCAATGTGGAAGCTTCTTTCCTATCTGTTTTTTTGTCTGTCACCATGGTTTGACACACTGATCCAGTAGTGTCATTGCATGTGTTCTTTTCCTATACCACTGTGATCACCTAGTGCGATCGCATGTGTTCTTTCCCTAAACAAAATGGATCCACATGACAACACACACTCCAGTGGATTCTGTGATGCAACTTCTGCCACACTGGTGCAACTTGCAATGTGGAAGCTAATTTCCTACCTGGTTTTTTGTCTCCGTCACCATGGTTTGACAAACTGATCCACTAGTGTCATTGCATGTGTTCTTTTCCTAGACCACTGTAATCACCTAGTGCCATTGCATGTGTTCTTTCCCTAAACCACATGGATCCACATGACAACACACCCTCTACTGGATTCTGTGATGAAACTTCTGCCACACTGGTGCAACATGCGATGTGGAAGCTGTTTTCCTACCTACTTTTTATCGCTGTCACCATGGTTTGACACACTGATCCACTAGTGTCATTGCATGTGTTCTTTTCTAGACCACTCTGATCACCTAGTGCCGTTGCATGTGTTCTTTCCCTAAACCACATGGACCCACATGACAACACACACTCTAGTGGATTCTGTCATGTAACTTCTGCCACACTATTGAACCATGCAATGTGGAACCTACTTTCCTATGTGTGTTTTTGTTCTTTGTCACCATGGTTTGACACACATATCCACTAGTGTCATTGCATGTGTTCTTTTCCTAAACCACATGGATCCACATAACAACACACACTCTAGTGGATTCTGTGATGCAACTTCTGCCACATTGGTGCAACATGCAATGTCGAAGCTACTTTCCTATCTTTTTTTGTCTCTGTCACCATGGTTTGAAACACTGATCCACAAGTGTCATTGCATGTGTTCTTTTCCTAGACCACTGTGTTCACCTAGTGCCATTGCATGTGTTGTTTCCCTAAACCACATGGATCCACATGACAACACACACTCTAGTAGATTCTGTGATGCAACTTCTGCCACAGTGGTGCAACGTGCAACATGGAAGCTGCTTTCCTATCTGCTTTTTGTCTCTGTCACCATGGTTTGACACACTAATCCAGTAATGTCATTGCATGTGTCGTTTACGTAGACCACTTTGATCACCTAGTGCCATTGCATGTGTTCTTTGCCTGAATCACATTGAGCCACATGAGAACACACGCTCTAGTGGATTCTGTGATGCAACTTCTGCTACACTTCATTGCATGTGTTCTTTTCCTAGTGCACTGTGATCACCTAGTGCCATTGCATGTGTTCTTTCTCTAAACCACATGGATCCACATGACAACACAGACTCGAGTGGATTCTATGATGCAACTTCTACCACACTAGTGCAACATGCGATGTGGAAGGTGCTTTCCTATGTGTTTTTGGTCTCTATGACCAAGGTTTGACACACGCATTCGCTAGTGTCATTGAATGTGTTCCTTTCTTAAACCCCATGGATCCACATGACAACACACACTCCAGTGGATTTTGTGATGCAACTTCTGCCACATTGGTGCAACATGCAATGTGGAAGGTCATTTCCTTTGTGTTTTTGGTCTCTACGGCCAAGGTTTGACACACTAATCCACTAGTGTTTGTGCATGTGTTATTTTTCTAAACCACATGGATCCACGTGACAACACACACTCTTGTGGATTCTGTGATGCAACTTCTGCCACACTTGTGCAACATGCAATTTGGAAGCAGCTTTCATCTATGTTTTTGTCTCCATCACCATAGTTTGACACACTGATCCACAAGTGTCATTCCTTGTGTTATTTTCATAAACCACTGTGATCACCTAGTGCCACTGCTTGTGTTCTTTCCCTAAATCACATGGATCCACATGAAAAACACACTCAAGTGGATTTTGTGATGCAACTTCTACAACACTAGTGCAACATGCAATGTGGACGGAGCTTTCCTATGCGTTTTCTGTTTCTATAACTATGGTTTGACACACTGATCCACTAGTGTCATTGCATGCGTTCTTTTCCTAGACCACATGGATCCACATGACAACACACACTCTAGTGGATTCCGTGATGCAACTTCTACCACACTCGTGCAACGTGCAATGTGGAAGGTGCTTTCCTATGTGTTTTTGGTCTCTGTGACCAAGGTTTGACACACTGATCCACTAGTACCATTGCATGTGTGTTCTTTTCATAAACCACATGGATCCACATGAAAACACACATTCTAGTGGATTCTGTGATGCAACTTCTACCACAGTGGTGCAACGTGCAATGTGTAAGGTGCTTTCCTATGTGTTTTTGGTCTCTGTGACCAAGGTTTGACACACTGATCCACTAGTGTCATTGCATGTGTGTTCTTTTCATAAACCACATGGATCCACATGACAACACACACTCTAGTAGAATCTGTGATACAACTTCTGCCACACAAGTGCAACATGCAATGTGGCAAGTTCTTTCCTATATGTTCTTTTGTCTCTATGACTTTGGTTTGGCAGACTGGTCCACTACTTTCATTACATGTGTTCTTTTCCTAGACCACTATGATCCCCTAGTGCCATTGCATGTGTTCTTACCATAAACCACTTGGATCCACATGGAAATACACACTACAGTCGATTCTGTGATGCAACTTCTGCCACACTAGTGCACCATGCAATGTGGAAGCTGCTTTCCTATCTGCTTTTGTCTCCGTCACCATGGTTTTACACACTGATCCACTAGTGTCATTGCATGTGTTGTTTTCCTAGACCACTGTGATCACCCAGTGCCACTACATGTGTTCCTTCCCCAAACCACATGGATCCACATGACAACAGACACTCTAGTGGATTCTGTGATACAACTTCTGCCACACTGGTGCAACATGCAATGTGGATGCTACTTTCCTATGTGTTTTTGGTCTCTGTCACCATGGTTTGACACAATGATCCACTAGTGCCATTGTATGTGTTCTTTTCCTAAACCACATGGATCCACATGACAACACACACACTCATGGATTATGTGATGCAACTTATGCCACACTGGTGCAACATGCAACATGGAAGCTGCTTTCCTATCTGTTTTTGTCTCTGTCCCCATTAGTTGACACACTATTCCACAAGTATCATTGCATGTGTTCTTTTCCTAGACCACTGTGATCACCTAGTGTCATTGCTTGTGTTCTTTCCCTAAACCACTTGGATCCACATGACAACACACACTCCAGTGGATTCGGTGATGCAAATTCTACCACACTAGTGCAACATGCAATGTGGAAACTACTTTCCTATCTACTTTTTGTCTTTGTCACCATGGTTTGACACACTCATCCACTAGTGTCATTGCATGTGTTCTTTTCCTAGACCACTCTGATCTCCTAGTGCCATTGCATATGTTCTTTCCCTAAACCACATGGATCTACATGACAACACACACTCCAGTGGATTCTGTGATGCAACTTCTGCCACACTGGTGCCACATGCAATGTGGAAGCTGCTTTCCTATATGTTTTTGGTCTCTGTCACCATGGTTTGACATAATGATTCACTAGTGCCATTGCATGTGTTTTTTCCCAAACCACATGGATCCACATGACAACATACACTCTAGTGGATTCTGAGATGCAATTTCTACCACAATCGTGGAACATGCAATGTGGAAGCTTCTTTCCTATCTGTTTTTTTGTCTGTCACCATGGTTTGACACACTGATCCAGTAGTGTCATTGCATGTGTTCTTTTCCTATACCACTGTGATCACCTAGTGCGATCGCATGTGTTCTTTCCCTAAACAAAATGGATCCACATGACAACACACACTCCAGTGGATTCTGTGATGCAACTTCTGCCACACTGGTGCAACTTGCAATGTGGAAGCTAATTTCCTACCTGGTTTTTTGTCTCCGTCACCATGGTTTGACAAACTGATGCACTAGTGTCATTGCATGTGTTCTTTTCCTAGACCACTGTAATCACCTAGTGCCATTGCATGTGTTCTTTCCCTAAACCACATGGATCCACATGACAACACACCCTCTACTGGATTCTGTGATGAAACTTCTGCCACACTGGTGCAACATGCGATGTGGAAGCTGTTTTCCTACCTACTTTTTATCGCTGTCACCATGGTTTGACACACTGATCCACTAGTGTCATTGCATGTGTTCTTTTCTAGACCACTCTGATCACCTAGTGCCGTTGCATGTGTTCTTTCCCTAAACCACATGGACCCACATGACAACACACACTCTAGTGGATTCTGTCATGTAACTTCTGCCACACTATTGAACCATGCAATGTGGAACCTACTTTCCTATGTGTGTTTTTGTTCTTTGTCACCATGGTTTGACACACATATCCACTAGTGTCATTGCATGTGTTCTTTTCCTAAACCACATGGATCCACATAACAACACACACTCTAGTGGATTCTGTGATGCAACTTCTGCCACATTGGTGCAACATGCAATGTCGAAGCTACTTTCCTATCTTTTTTTGTCTCTATCACCATGGTTTGAAACACTGATCCACAAGTGTCATTGCATGTGTTCTTTTCCTAGACCACTGTGTTCACCTAGTGCCATTGCATGTGTTCTTTCCCTAAACCACATGGATCCACATGACAACACACACTCTAGTAGATTCTGTGATGCAACTTCTGCCACAGTGGTGCAACGTGCAACATGGAAGCTGCTTTCCTATCTGCTTTTTGTCTCTGTCACCATGGTTTGACACACTAATCCAGTAATGTCATTGCATGTGTCGTTTACCTAGACCACTTTGATCACCTAGTGCCATTGCATGTGTTCTTTGCCTGAATCACATTGAGCCACATGAGAACACACGCTCTAGTGGATTCTGTGATGCAACTTCTGCTACACTTCATTGCATGTGTTCTTTTCCTAGTGCACTGTGATCACCTAGTGCCATTGCATGTGTTCTTTCTCTAAACCACATGGATCCACATGACAACACAGACTCGAGTGGATTCTATGATGCAACTTCTGCCACACTAGTGCAACATGCGATGTGGAAGGTGCTTTCCTATGTGTTTTTGGTCTCTATGACCAAGGTTTGACACACGCATTCGCTAGTGTCATTGAATGTGTTCCTTTCTTAAACCCCATGGATCCACATGACAACACACACTCCAGTGGATTTTGTGATGCAACTTCTGCCACATTGGTGCAACATGCAATGTGGAAGGTCATTTCCTTTGTGTTTTTGGTCTCTATGGCCAAGGTTTGACACACTAATCCACTAGTGTTTGTGCATGTGTTATTTTTCTAAACCACATGGATCCACGTGACAACACACACTCTTGTGGATTCTGTGATGCAACTTCTGCCACACTTGTGCAACATGCAATTTGGAAGCAGCTTTCATATATGTTTTTGTCTCCATCACCATAGTTTGACACACTGATCCACAAGTGTCATTCCATGTGTTATTTTCATAAACCACTGTGATCACCTAGTGCCATTGCTTGTGTTCTTTCCCTAAATCACATGGATCCACATGAAAAACACACTCAAGTGGATTTTGTGATGCAACTTCTACAACACTAGTGCAACATGCAATGTGGACGGAGCTTTCCTATGCGTTTTCTGTTTCTATAACTATGGTTTGACACACTGATCCACTAGTGTCATAGCATGCGTTCTTTTCCTAGACCACATGGATCCACATGACAACACACACTCTAGTGGATTCCGTGATGCAACTTCTACCACACTCGTGCAACGTGCAATGTGGAAGGTGCTTTCCTATGTGTTTTTGGTCTCTGTGACCAAGGTTTGACACACTGATCCACTAGTACCATTGCATGTGTGTTCTTTTCATAAACCACATGGATCCACATGAAAACACACATTCTAGTGGATTCTGTGATGCAACTTCTACCACAGTGGTGCAACGTGCAATGTGTAAGGTGCTTTCCTATGTGTTTTTGGTCTCTGTGACCAAGGTTTGACACACTGATCCACTAGTGTCATTGCATGTGTGTTCTTTTCATAAACCACATGGATCCACATGACAACACACACTCTAGTAGAATCTGTGATACAACTTCTGCCACACAAGTGCAACATGCAATGTGGAAGGTTCTTTCCTATATGTTCTTTTGTCTCTATGACTTTGGTTTGGCAGACTGGTCCACTAGTTTCATTACATGTGTTCTTTTCCTAGACCACTATGATCCCCTAGTGCCATTGCATGTGTTCTTACCATAAACCACTTGGATCCACATGGAAATACACACTACAGTCGATTCTGTGATGCAACTTCTGCCACACTAGTGCACCATGCAATGTGGAAGCTGCTTTCCTATCTGCTTTTGTCTCCGTCACCATGGTTTTACACACTGATCCACTAGTGTCATTGCATGTGTTATTTTCCTAGACCACTGTGATCACCCAGTGCCACTACATGTGTTCCTTCCCCAAACCACATGGATCCACATGACAACAGACACTCTAGTGGATTCTGTGATACAACTTCTGCCACACTGGTGCAACATGCAATGTGGATGCTACTTTCCTATGTGTTTTTGGTCTCTGTCGCCATGGTTTGACACAATGATCCACTAGTGCCATTGTATGTGTTCTTTTCCTAAACCACATGGATCCACATGACAACACACACACTCATGGATTATGTGATGCAACTTATGCCACACTGGTGCAACATGCAACATGGAAGCTGCTTTCCTATCTGTTTTTGTCTCTGTCCCCATTAGTTGACACACTATTCCACAAGTATCATTTCATGTGTTCTTTTCCTAGACCACTATGATCTCCTAGTGCCATTGCATATGTTCTTTCCCTAAACCACATGGATCTACATGACAACACACACTCCAGTGGATTCTGTGATGCAACTTCTGCCACACTGGTGCCACATGCAATGTGGAAGCTGCTTTCCTATATGTTTTTGGTCTCTGTCACCATGGTTTGACATAATGATTCACTAGTGCCATTGCATGTGTTTTTTCCCAAACCACATGGATCGACATGACAACATACACTCTAGTGGATTCTGTGATGCAATTTCTGCCACAATCGTGGAATATGCAATGTGGAAGCTTCTTTCCTATCTGTTTTTTTGTTTGTCACCATGGTTTGACACACTGATCCAGTAGTGTCATTGCATGTGTTCTTTTCCTATACCACTGTGATCACCTAGTGCGATCACATGTGTTCTTTCCCTAAACAAAATGGATCCACATGACAACACACACTCCAGTGGATTCTGTGATGCAACTTCTGCCACACTGGTGCAACTTCCAATGTGGAAGCTAATTTCCTACCTGGTTTTTTGTCTCCGTCACCATGGTTTGACAAACTGATCCACTAGTGTCATTGCATGTGTTATTTTCGTAAACCACATGGATCCACATGACAACACACACTCCAGTGGATTCTGTGATGCAACTTCTGCCACACTGGTGCAACATGCAATGTGGAAGCTACTTTCTCATCTGTTTTTTTGTCTCTATGACCGTGGTTTTACACACTTATCCACTACTGTAATTACATGTATTATTTTCCTAGACCACTGTGATGACCTAGTGCCATTTCTTTTTTTTTCTATACCACATGGATCCACATGACATGATGCACTACAGTGGATTTTGTGATGCAACTTCTGCCAGATTGGTGCAACATGCAATGTCGAAGCTACTTTCCTATCTTTTTTTTGTCTCTGTCACCATGGTTTGAAACACTGATCCACAAGTGTCATTGCATGTGTTCTTTTCCTAGACCACTGTGATCACCTAGTGCCATTGCATGTGTTCTTTCCCTAAACCACATGGATCCACATGACAACACACACTCTAGTAGATTCTGTGATGCAACTTCTGCCACAGTGGTGCAACGTGGAAGCTGCTTTCCTATCTGCTTTTTGTCTCTGTCACCATGGTTTGACACACTAATCCAGTAATGTCATTGCATGTGTCGTTTACCTAGACCACTTTGATCACCTAGTGCCATTGCATGTGTTCTTTGCCTGAATCACATTGAGCCACATGAGAACACACGCTCTAGTGGATTCTGTGATGCAACTTCTGCTACACTTCATTGCATGTGTTCTTTTCCTAGTGCACTGTGATCACCTAGTGCCATTGCATGTGTTCTTTCTCTAAACCACATGGATCCACATGACAACACAGACTCGAGTGGATTCTATGATGCAACTTCTGCCACACTAGTGCAACATGCGATGTGGAAGGTGCTTTCCTATGTGTTTTTGGTCTCTATGACCAAGGTTTGACACACGCATTCGCTAGTGTCATTGAATGTGTTCCTTTCTTAAACCCCATGGATCCACATGACAACACACACTCCAGTGGATTTTGTGATGCAACTTCTGCCACATTGGTGCAACATGCAATGTGGAAGGTCATTTCCTTTGTGTTTTTGGTCTCTACGGCCAAGGTTTGACACACTAATCCACTAGTGTTTGTGCATGTGTTATTTTTCTAAACCACATGGATCCACGTGACAACACACACTCTTGTGGATTCTGTGATGCAACTTCTGCCACACTTGTGCAACATGCAATTTGGAAGCAGCTTTCATATATGTTTTTGTCTCCATCACCATAGTTTGACACACTGATCCACAAGTGTCATTCCATGTGTTATTTTCATAAACCACTGTGATCACCTAGTGCCATTGCTTGTGTTCTTTCCCTAAATCACATGGATCCACATGAAAAACACACTCAAGTGGATTTTGTGATGCAACTTCTACAACACTAGTGCAACATGCAATGTGGACGGAGCTTTCCTATGCGTTTTCTGTTTCTATAACTATGGTTTGACACACTGATCCACTAGTGTCATTGCATGCGTTCTTTTCCTAGACCACATGGATCCACATGACAACACACACTCTAGTGGATTCCGTGATGCAACTTCTACCACACTCGTGCAACGTGCAATGTGGAAGGTGCTTTCCTATGTGTTTTTGGTCTCTGTGACCAAGGTTTGACACACTGATCCACTAGTACCATTGCATGTGTGTTCTTTTCATAAACCACATGGATCCACATGAAAACACACATTCTAGTGGATTCTGTGATGCAACTTCTACCACAGTGGTGCAACGTGCAATGTGTAAGGTGCTTTCCTATGTGTTTTTGGTCTCTGTGACCAAGGTTTGACACACTGATCCACTAGTGTCATTGCATGTGTGTTCTTTTCATAAACCACATGGATCCACATGACAACACACACTCTAGTAGAATCTGTGATACAACTTCTGCCACACAAGTGCAACATGCAATGTGGAAGGTTCTTTCCTATATGTTCTTTTGTCTCTATGACTTTGGTTTGGCAGACTGGTCCACTAGTTTCATTACATGTGTTCTTTTCCTAGACCACTATGATCCCCTAGTGCCATTGCATGTGTTCTTACCATAAACCACTTGGATCCACATGGAAATACACACTACAGTCGATTCTGTGATGCAACTTCTGCCACACTAGTGCACCATGCAATGTGGAAGCTGCTTTCCTATCTGCTTTTGTCTCCGTCACCATGGTTTTACACACTGATCCACTAGTGTCATTGCATGTGTTATTTTCCTAGACCACTGTGATCACCCAGTGCCACTACATGTGTTCCTTCCCCAAACCACATGGATCCACATGACAACAGACACTCTAGTGGATTCTGTGATACAACTTCTGCCACACTGGTGCAACATGCAATGTGGATGCTACTTTCCTATGTGTTTTTGGTCTCTGTCGCCATGGTTTGACACAATGATCCACTAGTGCCATTGTATGTGTTCTTTTCCTAAACCACATGGATCCACATGACAACACACACACTCATGGATTATGTGATGCAACTTATGCCACACTGGTGCAACATGCAACATGGAAGCTGCTTTCCTATCTGTTTTTGTCTCTGTCCCCATTAGTTGACACACTATTCCACAAGTATCATTGCATGTGTTCTTTTCCTAGACCACTATGATCTCCTAGTGCCATTGCATATGTTCTTTCCCTAAACCACATGGATCTACATGACAACACACACTCCAGTGGATTCTGTGATGCAACTTCTGCCACACTGGTGCCACATGCAATGTGGAAGCTGCTTTCCTATATGTTTTTGGTCTCTGTCACCATGGTTTGACATAATGATTCACTAGTGCCATTGCATGTGTTTTTTCCCAAACCACATGGATCGACATGACAACATACACTCTAGTGGATTCTGTGATGCAATTTCTGCCACAATCGTGGATTATGCAATGTGGAAGCTTCTTTCCTATCTGTTTTTTTGTTTGTCACCATGGTTTGACACACTGATCCAGTAGTGTCATTGCATGTGTTCTTTTCCTGTACCACTGTGATCACCTAGTGCGATCACATGTGTTCTTTCCCTAAACAAAATGGATCCACATGACAACACACACTCCAGTGGATTCTGTGATGCAACTTCTGCCACACTGGTGCAACTTCCAATGTGGAAGCTAATTTCCTACCTGGTTTTTTGTCTCCGTCACCATGGTTTGACAAACTGATCCACTAGTGTCATTGCATGTGTTATTTTCGTAAACCACATGGATCCACATGACAACACACACTCCAGTGGATTCTGTGATGCAACTTCTGCCACACTGGTGCAACATGCAATGTGGAAGCTACTTTCTCATCTGTTTTTTTGTCTCTATGACCGTGGTTTTACACACTTATCCACTACTGTAATTACATGTATTATTTTCCTAGACCACTGTGATGACCTAGTGCCATTTCTTTTTTTTTCTATACCACATGGATCCACATGACATGATGCACTACAGTGGATTTTGTGATGCAACTTCTGCCAGATTGGTGCAACATGCAATGTCGAAGCTACTTTCCTATCTTTTTTTTGTCTCTGTCACCATGGTTTGAAACACTGATCCACAAGTGTCATTGCATGTGTTCTTTTCCTAGACCACTGTGATCACCTAGTGCCATTGCATGTGTTCTTTCCCTAAACCACATGGATCCACATGACAACACACACTCTAGTAGATTCTGTGATGCAACTTCTGCCACAGTGGTGCAACGTGCAACGTGGAAGCTGCTTTCCTATCTGCTTTTTGTCTCTGTCACCATGGTTTGACACACTAATCCAGTAATGTCATTGCATGTGTCGTTTACCTAGACCACTTTGATCACCTAGTGCCATTGCATGTGTTCTTTGCCTGAATCACATTGAGCCAAATGAGAACACACGCTCTAGTGGATTCTGTGATGCAACTTCTGCTACACTAGTATCATTGCATGTGTTCTTTTCCTAGTGCACTGTGATCACCTAGTGCCATTGCATGTGTTCTTTCTCTAAACCACATGGATCCACATGACAACACACACTCGAGTGGATTCTATGATTCAACTTCTGCCACACTAGTGCAACATGCGATGTGGAAGGTGCTTTCCTATGTGTTTTTGGTCTCTATGACCAAGGTTTGACACACGCATTCGCTACTGTCATTGAATGTGTTCCTTTCTTAAACCCCATGGATCCACATGACAAAACACACTCCAGTGGATTTTGTGATGCAACTTCTGCCACATTGGTGCAACATGCAATGTGGAAGGTCATTTCCTTTGTGTTTTTGGTCTCTACGGCCAAGGTTTGACACACTAATCCACTAGTGTTTGTGCATGTGTTATTTTTCTAAACCACATGGATCCACGTGACAACACACACTCTTGTGGATTATGTGATGCAACTTCTGCCACACTTGTCCAACATGCAATTTGGAAGCAGCTTTCATATATGCTTTTGTCTCCATCACCATAGTTTGACACACTGATCCACAAGTGTCATTCCATGTGTTATTTTCATAAACCACTGTGATCACCTAGTGCCATTGCTTGTGTTCTTTCCCTAAATCACATGGATCCACATGAAAAACAAACTCAAGTGGATTTTGTGATGCAACTTCTACAACACTAGTGCAACATGCAACGTGGACGGAGCTTTCCTATGCGTTTTCTGTTTCTATAAATATGGTTTGACACACTGATCCACTAGTGTCATTGCATGCGTTCTTTTCCTAGACCACATGGATCCACATGACAACACACACTCTAGTGGATTCCGTGATGCAACTTCTACCACACTCGTGCAACGTGCAATGTGGAAGGTGCTTTCCTATGTGTTTTTGGTCTCTGTGACCAAGGTTTGACACACTGATCCACTAGTACCATTGCATGTGTGTTCTTTTCATAAACCACATGGATCCACATGAAAACACACATTCTAGTGGATTCTGTGATGCAACTTCTACCACAGTGGTGCAACGTGCAATGTGTAAGGTGCTTTCCTATGTGTTTTTGGTCTCTGTGACCAAGGTTTGACACACTGATCCACTAGTGTCATTGCATGTGTGTTCTTTTCATAAACCACATGGATCCACATGACAACACACACTCTAGTAGAATCTGTGATACAACTTCTGCCACACAAGTGCAACATGCAATGTGGAAGGTTCTTTCCTATATGTTCTTTTGTCTCTATGACTTTGGTTTGGCAGACTGGTCCACTAGTTTCATTACATGTGTTCTTTTCCTAGACCACTATGATCCCCTAGTGCCATTGCATGTGTTCTTACCATAAACCACTTGGATCCACATGGAAATACACACTACAGTCGATTCTGTGATGCAACTTCTGCCACACTAGTGCACCATGCAATGTGGAAGCTGCTTTCCTATCTGCTTTTGTCTCCGTCACCATGGTTTTACACACTGATCCACTAGTGTCATTGCATGTGTTATTTTCCTAGACCACTGTGATCACCCAGTGCCACTACATGTGTTCCTTCCCCAAACCACATGGATCCACATGACAACAGACACTCTAGTGGATTCTGTGATACAACTTCTGCCACACTGGTGCAACATGCAATGTGGACGCTACTTTCCTATGTGTTTTTGGTCTCTGTCACCATGGTTTGACACAATGATCCACTAGTGCCATTGTACGTGTTCTTTTCCTAAACCACATGGATCCACATGACAACACACACACTCATGGATTATGTGATGCAACTTATGCCACACTGGTGCAACATGCAACATGGAAGCTGCTTTCCTATCTGTTTTTGTCTCTGTCCCCATTAGTTGACACACTATTCCACAAGTATCATTGCATGTGTTCTTTTCCTAGACCACTGTGATCACCTAGTGTCATTGCTTGTGTTCTTTCCCTAAACCACTTGGATCCACATGACAACACACACTCCAGTGGATTCGGTGATGCAAATTCTACCACACTAGTGCAACATGCAATGTGGAAGCTGCTTTCCTATCTGTTTTTGTCTCTGTCCCCATTAGTTGACACACTCATCCACTAGTGTCATTGCATGTGTTCTTTTCCTAGACCACTATGATCTCCTAGTGCCATTGCATATGTTCTTTCCCTAAACCACATGGATCTACATGACAACACACACTCCAGTGGATTCTATGATGCAACTTCTGCCACACTGGTGCCACATGCAATGTGGAAGCTGCTTTCCTATATGTTTTTGGTCTCTGTCACCATGGTTTGACATAATGATTCACTAGTGCCATTGCATGTGTTTTTTCCCAAACCACATGGATCGACATGACAACATACACTCTAGTGGATTCTGTGATGCAATTTCTGCCACAATCGTGGAATATGCAATGTGGAAGCTTCTTTCCTATCTGTTTTTTTGTTTGTCACCATGGTTTGACACACTGATCCAGTAGTGTCATTGCATGTGTTCTTTTCCTATACCACTGTGATCACCTAGTGCGATCGCATGTGTTCTTTCCCTAAACAAAATGGATCCACATGACAACACACACTCCAGTGGATTCTGTGATGCAACTTCTGCCACACTGGTGCAACTTGCAATGTGGAAGCTAATTTCCTATGTGTTTTTGGCCTCTGTGACCAAGTATTGACATAATGATCTACTAGTATCATTGCATGTGTTATTTTCGTAAACCACATGGATCCACATGACAACACACACTCCAGTGGATTCTGTGATGCAACTTCTGCCACACTGGTGCAACATGCAATGTGGAAGCTGCTTTCTCATCTGTTTTTTTGTCTCTATGACCGTGGTTTTACACACTTATCCACTACTGTAATTACATGTATTATTTTCCTAGACCACTGTGATGACCTAGTGCCATTTCTTTTTTTTCTATACCACATGGACCCACATGACATGATGCACTACAGTGGATTTTGTGATGCAACTTCTGCCAGATTGGTGCAACATGCAATGTCGAAGCTACTTTCCTATCTTTTTTTTGTCTCTGTCACCATGGTTTGAAACACTGATCCACAAGTGTCATTGCATGTGTTCTTTTCCTAGACCACTGTGATCACCTAGTGCCATTGCATGTGTTCTTTCCCTAAACCACATGGATCCACATGACAACACACACTCTAGTAGATTCTGTGATGCAACTTCTGCCACAGTGGTGCAACGTGCAACGTGGAAGCTGCTTTCCTATCTGCTTTTTGTCTCTGTCACCATGGTTTGACACACTAATCCAGTAATGTCATTGCATGTGTCGTTTACCTAGACCACTTTGATCACCTAGTGCCATTGCATGTGTTCTTTGCCTGAATCACATTGAGCCAAATGAGAACACACGCTCTAGTGGATTCTGTGATGCAACTTCTGCTACACTAGTATCATTGCATGTGTTCTTTTCCTAGTGCACTGTGATCACCTAGTGCCATTGCATGTGTTCTTTCTCTAAACCACATGGATCCACATGACAACACACACTCGAGTGGATTCTATGATTCAACTTCTGCCACACTAGTGCAATATGCGATGTGGAAGGTGCTTTCCTATGTGTTTTTGGTCTCTATGACCAAGGTTTGACACACGCATTCGCTAGTGTCATTGAATGTGTTCCTTTCTTAAACCCCATGGATCCACATGACAAAACACACTCCAGTAGATTTTGTGATGCAACTTCTGCCACATTGGTGCAACATGCAATGTGGAAGGTCATTTCCTTTGTGTTTTTGGTCTCTACGGCCAAGGTTTGACACACTAATCCACTAGTGTTTGTGCATGTGTTATTTTTCTAAACCACATGGATCCACGTGACAACACACACTCTTGTGGATTCTGTGATGCAACTTCTGCCACACTTGTGCAACATGCAATTTGGAAGCAGCTTTCATATATGCTTTTGTCTCCATCACCATAGTTTGACACACTGATCCACAAGTGTCATTCCATGTGTTATTTTCATAAACCACTGTGATCACCTAGTGCCATTGCTTGTGTTCTTTCCCTAAATCACATGGATCCACATGAAAAACACACTCAAGTGGATTTTGTGATGCAACTTCTACAACACTAGTGCAACATGCAACGTGGACGGAGCTTTCCTATGCGTTTTCTGTTTCTATAAATATGGTTTGACACACTGATCCACTAGTGTCATTGCATGCGTTCTTTTCCTAGACCACATGGATCCACATGACAACACACACTCTAGTGGATTCCGTGATGCAACTTCTACCACACTCGTGCAACGTGCAATGTGGAAGGTGCTTTCCTATGTGTTTTTGGTCTCTGTGACCAAGGTTTGACACACTGATCCACTAGTACCATTGCATGTGTGTTCTTTTCATAAACCACATGGATCCACATGAAAACACACATTCTAGTGGATTCTGTGATGCAACTTGTACCACAGTGGTGCAACGTGCAATGTGTAAGGTGCTTTCCTATGTGTTTTTGGTCTCTGTGACCAAGGTTTGACACACTGATCCACTAGTGTCATTGCATGTGTGTTCTTTTCATAAACCACATGGATCCACATGACAACACACACTCTAGTAGAATCTGTGATACAACTTCTGCCACACAAGTGCAACATGCAATGTGGAAGGTTCTTTCCTATATGTTCTTTTGTCTCTATGACTTTGGTTTGGCAGACTGGTCCACTAGTTTCATTACATGTGTTCTTTTCCTAGACCACTATGATCCCCTAGTGCCATTGCATGTGTTCTTACCATAAACCACTTGGATCCACCTGGAAATACACACTACAGTCGATTCTGTGATGCAACTTCTGCCACACTAGTGCACCATGCAATGTGGAAGCTGCTTTCCTATCTGCTTTTGTCTCCGTCACCATGGTTTTACACACTGATCCACTAGTGTCATTGCATGTGTTATTTTCCTAGACCACTATGATCACCCAGTGCCACTACATGTGTTCCTTCCCCAAACCACATGGATCCACATGACAACAGACACTCTAGTGGATTCTGTGATACAACTTCTGCCACACTGGTGCAACATGCAATGTGGACGCTACTTTCCTATGTGTTTTTGGTCTCTGTCGCCATGGTTTGACACAATGATCCACTAGTGCCATTGTATGTGTTCTTTTCCTAAACCACATGGATCCACATGACAACACACACACTCATGGATTATGTGATGCAACTTATGCCACACTGGTGCAACATGCAACATGGAAGCTGCTTTCCTATCTGTTTTTGTCTCTGTCCCCGTTAGTTGACACACTATTCCACAAGTATCATTGCATGTGTTCTTTTCCTAGACCACTGTGATCACCTAGTTTCATTGCTTGTGTTCTTTCCCTAAACCACTTGGATCCACATGACAACACACACTCCAGTGGATTCGGTGATGCAAATTCTACCACACTAGTGCAACATGCAATGTGGAAGCTGCTTTCCTATCTGTTTTTGTCTCTGTCCCCATTAGTTGACACACTCATCCACTAGTGTCATTGCATGTGTTCTTTTCCTAGACCACTGTGATCTCCTAGTGCCATTGCATATGTTCTTTCCCTAAACCACATGGATCTACATGACAACACACACTCCAGTGGATTCTGTGATGCAACTTCTGCCACACTGGTGCCACATGCAATGTGGAAGCTGCTTTCCTATATGTTTTTCGTCTCTGTCACCATGGTTTGACATAATGATTCACTAGTGCCATTGCATGTGTTTTTTCCCAAACCACATGGATCCACATGACAACAGACACTCTAGTGGATTCTGTGATACAACTTCTGCCACACTGGTGCAACATGCAATGTGGACGCTACTTTCCTATGTGTTTTTGGTCTCTGTCACCATGGTTTGACACAATGATCCACTAGTGCCATTGTATGTGTTCTTTTCCTAAACCACATGGATCCACATGACAACACACACACTCATGGATTATGTGATGCAACTTATGCCACACTGGTGCAACATGCAACATGGAAGCTGCTTTCCTATCTGTTTTTGTCTCTGTCCCCGTTAGTTGACACACTATTCCACAAGTATCATTGCATGTGTTCTTTTCCTAGACCACTGTGATCACCTAGTGTCATTGCTTGTGTTCTTTCCCTAAACCACTTGGATCCACATGACAACACACACTCCAGTGGATTCGGTGATGCAAATTCTACCACACTAGTGCAACATGCAATGTGGAAGCTGCTTTCCTATCTGTTTTTGTCTCTGTCCCCATTAGTTGACACACTCATCCACTAGTGTCATTGCATGTGTTCTTTTCCTAGACCACTGTGATCTCCTAGTGCCATTGCATATGTTCTTTCCCTAAACCACATGGATCTACATGACAACACACACTCCAGTGGATTCTGTGATGCAACTTCTGCCACACTGGTGCCACATGCAATGTGGAAGCTGCTTTCCTATATGTTTTTCGTCTCTGTCACCATGGTTTGACATAATGATTCACTAGTGCCATTGCATGTGTTTTTTCCCAAACCACATGGATCCACATGACAACAGACACTCTACTGGATTCTGTGATACAACTTCTGCCACACTGGTGCAACATGCAATGTGGACGCTACTTTCCTATGTGTTTTTGGTCTCTGTCACCATGGTTTGACACAATGATCCACTAGTGCCATTGTATGTGTTCTTTTCCTAAACCACATGGATCCACATGACAACACACACACTCATGGATTATGTGATGCAACTTATGCCACACTGGTGCAACATGCAACATGGAAGCTGCTTTCCGATCTGTTTTTGTCTCTGTCCCCGTTAGTTGACACACTATTCCACAAGTATGATTGCATGTGTTCTTTTCCTAGACCACTGTGATCACCTAGTGTCATTGCTTGTGTTCTTTCCCTAAACCACTTGGATCCACATGACAACACACACTCCAGTGGATTCGGTGATGCAAATTCTACCACACTAGTGCAACATGCAATGTGGAAGCTGCTTTCCTATCTGTTTTTGTCTCTGTCCCCATTAGTTGACACACTATTCCACAAGTATCATTTCATGTGTTCTTTTCCTAGACCACTATGATCTCCTAGTGCCATTGCATATGTTCTTTCCCTAAACCACATGGATCTACATGACAACACACACTCCAGTGGATTCTGTGATGCAACTTCTGCCACACTGGTGCCACATGCAATGTGGAAGCTGCTTTCCTATATGTTTTTGGTCTCTGTCACCATGGTTTGACATAATGATTCACTAGTGCCATTGCATGTGTTTTTTCCCAAACCACATGGATCGACATGACAACATACACTCTAGTGGATTCTGTGATGCAATTTCTGCCACAATCGTGGAATATGCAATGTGGAAGCTTCTTTCCTATCTGTTTTTTTGTTTGTCACCATGGTTTGACACACTGATCCAGTAGTGTCATTGCATGTGTTCTTTTCCTATACCACTGTGATCACCTAGTGCGATCGCATGTGTTCTTTCCCTAAACAAAATGGATCCACATGACAACACACACTCCAGTGGATTCTGTGATGCAACTTCTGCCACACTGATGCAACTTCCAATGTGGAAGCTAATTTCCTACCTGGTTTTTTGTCTCCGTCACCATGGTTTGACAAACTGATCCACTAGTGTCATTGCATGTGTTATTTTCGTAAACCACATGGATCCACATGACAACACACACTCCAGTGGATTCTGTGATGCAACTTCTGCCACACTGGTGCAACATGCAATGTGGAAGCTGCTTTCTCATCTGTTTTTTTGTCTCTATGACCGTGGTTTTACACACTTATCCACTACTGTAATTACATGTATTATTTTCCTAGACCACTGTGATGACCTAGTGCCATTTCTTTTTTTTCTATACCACATGGACCCACATGACATGATGCACTACAGTGGATTTTGTGATGCAACTTCTGCCAGATTGGTGCAACATGCAATGTCGAAGCTACTTTCCTATCTTTTTTTTGTCTCTGTCACCATGGTTTGAAACACTGATCCACAAGTGTCATTGCATGTGTTCTTTTCCTAGACCACTGTGATCACCTAGTGCCATTGCATGTGTTCTTTCCCTAAACCACATGGATCCACATGACAACACACACTCTAGTAGATTCTGTGATGCAACTTCTGCCACAGTGGTGCAACGTGCAACGTGGAAGCTGCTTTCCTATCTGCTTTTTGTCTCTGTCACCATGGTTTGACACACTAATCCAGTAATGTCATTGCATGTGTCGTTTACCTAGACCACTTTGATCACCTAGTGCCATTGCATGTGTTCTTTGCCTGAATCACATTGAGCCAAATGAGAACACACGCTCTAGTGGATTCTGTGATGCAACTTCTGCTACACTAGTATCATTGCATGTGTTCTTTTCCTAGTGCACTGTGATCACCTAGTGCCATTGCATGTGTTCTTTCTCTAAACCACATGGATCCACATGACAACACACACTCGAGTGGATTCTATGATTCAACTTCTGCCACACTAGTGCAACATGCGATGTGGAAGGTGCTTTCCTATGTGTTTTTGGTCTCTATGACCAAGGTTTGACACACGCATTCGCTAGTGTCATTGAATGTGTTCCTTTCTTAAACCCCATGGATCCACATGACAAAACACACTCCAGTGGATTTTGTGATGCAACTTCTGCCACATTGGTGCAACATGGAATGTGGAAGGTCATTTCCTTTGTGTTTTTGGTCTCTACGGCCAAGGTTTGACACACTAATCCACTAGTGTTTGTGCATGTGTTATTTTTCTAAACCACATGGATCCACGTGACAACACACACTCTTGTGGATTATGTGATGCAACTTCTGCCACACTTGTCCAACATGCAATTTGGAAGCAGCTTTCATATATGCTTTTGTCTCCATCACCATAGTTTGACACACTGATCCACAAGTGTCATTCCATGTGTTATTTTCATAAACCACTGTGATCACCTAGTGCCATTGCTTGTGTTCTTTCCCTAAATCACATGGATCCACATGAAAAACACACTCAAGTGGATTTTGTGATGCAACTTCTACAACACTAGTGCAACATGCAACGTGGACGGAGCTTTCCTATGCGTTTTCTGTTTCTATAAATATGGTTTGACACACTGATCCACTAGTGTCATTGCATGCGTTCTTTTCCTAGACCACATGGATCCACATGACAACACACACTCTAGTGGATTCCGTGATGCAACTTCTACCACACTCGTGCAACGTGCAATGTGGAAGGTGCTTTCCTATGTGTTTTTGGTCTCTGTGACCAAGGTTTGACACACTGATCCACTAGTACCATTGCATGTGTGTTCTTTTCATAAACCACATGGATCCACATGAAAACACACATTCTAGTGGATTCTGTGATGCAACTTCTACCACAGTGGTGCAACGTGCAATGTGTAAGGTGCTTTCCTATGTGTTTTTGGTCTCTGTGACCAAGGTTTGACACACTGATCCACTAGTGTCATTGCATGTGTGTTCTTTTCATAAACCACATGGATCCACATGACAACACACACTCTAGTAGAATCTGTGATACAACTTCTGCCACACAAGTGCAACATGCAATGTGGAAGGTTCTTTCCTATATGTTCTTTTGTCTCTATGACTTTGGTTTGGCAGACTGGTCCACTAGTTTCATTACATGTGTTCTTTTCCTAGACCACTATGATCCCCTAGTGCCATTGCATGTGTTCTTACCATAAACCACTTGGATCCACCTGGAAATACACACTATAGTCGATTATGTGATGCAACTTCTGCCACACTAGTGCACCATGCAATGTGGAAGCTGCTTTCCTATCTGCTTTTGTCTCCGTCACCATGGTTTTACACACTGATCCACTAGTGTCATTGCATGTGTTATTTTCCTAGACCACTGTGATCACCCAGTGCCACTACATGTGTTCCTTCCCCAAACCACATGGATCCACATGACAACAGACACTCTAGTGGATTCTGTGATACAACTTCTGCCACACTGGTGCAACATGCAATGTGGACGCTACTTTCCTATGTGTTTTTGGTCTCTGTCACCATGGTTTGACACAATGATCCACTAGTGCCATTGTATGTGTTCTTTTCCTAAACCACATGGATCCACATGACAACACACACACTCATGGATTATGTGATGCAACTTATGCCACACTGGTGCAACATGCAACATGGAAGCTGCTTTCCTATCTGTTTTTGTCTCTGTCCCCATTAGTTGACACACTATTCCACAAGTATCATTGCATGTGTTCTTTTCCTAGACCACTGTGATCACCTAGTGTCATTGCTTGTGTTCTTTCCCTAAACCACTTGGATCCACATGACAACACACACTCCAGTGGATTCGGTGATGCAAATTCTACCACACTAGTGCAACATGCAATGTGGAAACTGCTTTCCTATCTACTTTTTGTCTTTGTCACCATGGTTTGACACACTCATCCACTAGTGTCATTGCATGTGTTCTTTTCCTAGACCACTGTGATCTCCTAGTGCCATTGCATATGTTCTTTCCCTAAACCACATGGATCTACATGACAACACACACTCCAGTGGATTCTGTGATGCAACTTCTGCCACACTGGTGCCACATGCAATGTGGAAGCTGCTTTCCTATATGTTTTTGGTCTCTGTCACCATGGTTTGACATAATGATTCACTAGTGCCATTGCATGTGTTTTTTCCCGAACCACATTGATCCACATGACAACATACACTCTAGTGGATTCTGTGATGCAATTTCTGCCACAATCGTGGAACATGCAATGTGGAAGCTTCTTTCCTATCTGTTTTTTTGTCTGTCACCATGGTTTGACACACTGATCCAGTAGTGTCATTGCATGTGTTCTTTTCCTATACCACTGTGATCACCTAGTGCGATCGCATGTGTTCTTTCCCTAAACAAAATGGATCCACATGACAACACACACTCCAGTGGATTCTGTGATGCAACTTCTGCCACACTGGTGCAACTTCCAATGTGGAAGCTAATTTCCTACCTGGTTTTTTGTCTCCGTCACCATGGTTTGACAAACTGATCCACTAGTGTCATTGCATGTGTTATTTTCGTAAACCACATGGATCCACATGACAACACACACTCCAGTGGATTCTGTGATGCAACTTCTGCCACACTGGTGCAACATGCAATGTGGAAGCTACTTTCTCATCTGTTTTTTTGTCTCTATGACCGTGGTTTTACACACTTATCCACTACTGTAATTACATGTATTATTTTCCTAGACCACTGTGATGACCTAGTGCCATTTCTTTTTTTTTCTATACCACATGGATCCACATGACATGATGCACTACAGTGGATTTTGTGATGCAAATTCTGCCAGATTGGTGCAAGATGCAATGTCGAAGCTACTTTCCTATCTTTTTTTTGTCTCTGTCACCATGGTTTGAAACACTGATCCACAAGTGTCATTGCATGTGTTCTTTTCCTAGACCACTGTGACCACCTAGTGCCATTGCCTGTGTTCTTTCCCTAAACCACATGGATCCACATGACAACACACACTCTAGTAGATTCTGTGATGCAACTTCTGCCATAGTGGTGCAACGTGCAACGTGGAAGCTGCTTTCCTATCTGCTTTTTGTCTCTGTCACCATGGTTTGACACACTAATCCAGTAATGGCATTGCATGTGTCGTTTACCTAGACCACTTTGATCACCTAGTGCCATTGCATGTGTTCTTTGCCTGAATCACATTGAGCCAAATGAGAACACACGCTCTAGTGGATTCTGTGATGCAACTTCGGCTACACTAGTATCATTGCATGTGTTCTTTTCCTAGTGCACTGTGATCACCTAGTGCCATTGCATGTGTTCTTTCTCTAAACCACATGGATCCACATGACAACACACACTCGAGTAGATTCTATGATTCAACTTCTGCCACACTAGTGCAACATGCGATGTGGAAGGTGCTTTCCTATGTGTTTTTGGTCTCTATGACCAAGGTTTGACACACGCATTCGCTAGTGTCATTGAATGTGTTCCTTTCTTAAACCCCATGGATCCACATGACAAAACACACTCCAGTGGATTTTGTGATGCAACTTCTGCCACATTGGTGCAACATGCAATGTGGAAGGTCATTTCCTTTGTGTTTTTGGTCTCTACGGCCAAGGTTTGACACACTAATCCACTAGTGTTTGTGCATGTGTTATTTTTCTAAACCACATGGATCCACGTGACAACACACACTCTTCTGGATTCTGTGATGCAACTTCTGCCACACTTGTGCAACATGCAATTTGGAAGCAGCTTTCATATATGTTTTTGTCTCCATCACCATAGTTTGACACACTGATCCACAAGTGTCATTCCATGTGTTATTTTCATAAACCACTGTGATCACCTAGTGCCATTGCTTGTGTTCTTTCCCTAAATCACATGGATCCACATGAAAAACACACTCAAGTGGATGTTGTGATGCAACTTCTACAACACTAGTGCAACATGCAATGTGGACGGAGCTTTCCTATGCGTTTTCTGTTTCTATAACTATGGTTTGACACACTGATCCACTAGTGTCATTGCATGCGTTCTTTTCCTAGACCACATGGATCCACATGACAACACACACTCTAGTGGATTCCGTGATGCAACTTCTACCACACTCGTGCAACGTGCAATGTGGAAGGTGCTTTCCTATGTGTTTTTGGTCTCTGTGACCAAGGTTTGACACACTGATCCACTAGTACCATTGCATGTGTGTTCTTTTCATAAACCACATGGATCCACATGAAAACACACATTCTAGTGGATTCTGTGATGCAACTTGTACCACAGTGGTGCAACGTGCAATGTGTAAGGTGCTTTCCTATGTGTTTTTGGTCTCTGTGACCAAGGTTTGACACACTGATCCACTAGTGTCATTGCATGTGTGTTCTTTTCATAAACCACATGGATCCACATGACAACACACACTCTAGTAGAATCTGTGATACAACTTCTGCCACACAAGTGCAACATGCAATGTGGCAAGTTCTTTCCTATATGTTCTTTTGTCTCTATGACTTTGGTTTGGCAGACTGGTCCACTACTTTCATTACATGTGTTCTTTTCCTAGACCACTATGATCCCCTAGTGCCATTGCATGTGTTCTTACCATAAACCACTTGGATCCACATGGAAATACACACTACAGTCGATTCTGTGATGCAACTTCTGCCACACTAGTGCACCATGCAATGTGGAAGCTGCTTTCCTATCTGCTTTTGTCTCCGTCACCATGGTTTTACACACTGATCCACTAGTGTCATTGCATGTCTTATTTTCCTAGACCACTGTGATCACCCAGTGCCACTACATGTGTTCCTTCCCCAAACCACATGGATCCACATGACAACAGACACTCTAGTGGATTCTGTGATACAACTTCTGTCACACTGGTGCAACATGCAATGTGGATGCTACTTTCCTATGTGTTTTTGGTCTCTGTCACCATGGTTTGACACAATGATCCACTAGTGCCATTGTATGTGTTCTTTTCCTAAACCACATGGATCCACATGACAACACACACACTCATGGATTATGTGATGCAACTTATGCCACACTGGTGCAACATGCAACATGGAAGCTGCTTTCCTATCTGTTTTTGTCTCTGTCCCCATTAGTTGACACACTATTCCACAAGTATCATTGCATGTGTTCTTTTCCTAGACCACTGTGATCACCTAGTGTCATTGCTTGTGTTCTTTCCCTAAACCACTTGGATCCACATGACAACACACACTCCAGTGGATTCGGTGATGCAAATTCTACCACACTAGTGCAACATGCAATGTGGAAACTGCTTTCCTATCTACTTTTTGTCTTTGTCACCATGGTTTGACACACTCATCCACTAGTGTCATTGCATGTGTTCTTTTCCTAGACCACTCTGATCTCCTAGTGCCATTGCATATGTTCTTTCCCTAAACCACATGGATCTACATGACAACACACACTCCAGTGGATTCTGTGATGCAACTTCTGCCACACTGGTGCCACATGCAATGTGGAAGCTGCTTTCCTATATGTTTTTGGTGTCTGTCACCATGGTTTGACATAATGATTCACTAGTGCCATTGCATGTGTTTTTTCCCAAACCACATGGATCCACATGACAACATACACTCTAGTGGATTCTGTGATGCAATTTCTGCCACAATCGTGGAACATGCAATGTGGAAGCTTCTTTCCTATCTGTTTTTTGTCTGTCACCATGGTTTGACACACTGATCCAGTAGTGTCATTGCATGTGTTCTTTTCCTATACCACTGTGATCACCTAGTGCGATCGCATGTGTTCTTTCCCTAAACAAAATGGATCCACATGACAACACACACTCCAGTGGATTCTGTGATGCAACTTCTGCCACACTAGTGCAACTTGCAATGTGGAAGCTAATTTCCTATGTGTTTTTGGCCTCTGTGACCAAGTATTGACATAATGATCTACTAGTATCATTGCATGTGTTATTTTCGTAAACCACATGGATCCACATGACAACACACACTCAAGTGGATTCTGTGATGCAACTTCTGCCACACTGGTGCAACATGCAATGTGGAAGTTGCTTTCTCATCTGTTTTTTTGTCTCTATCACCGTGGTTTTACACACTTATCCACTACTGTAATTACATGTATTATTTTCCTAGACCACTGTGATGACCTAGTGCCATTTCTTTTTTTTCTATACCACATGGATCCACATGACAAGATGCACTACTGTGGATTTTGTGATGCAACTTCTGCCACACTGGTGTAACATGCAATGTGGAACGTGCTTTCCTATGTGTTTTGTTGTCTCTATGACCATGGTTGACACACCGATCCACTAGTGTCATTGCATGTTATATTTTCCTAGACAACATGGATCCACATGACAACACACACTCAAGTGGATTATGTGATGAAACTTCTGTGACACTGGTGCAACATGCAATGTGGAAGGTGATTTCCTATGTGTTTTTGGCCTCTCTGACCAACGTTTGACACACTGATCCACTAGTGTCATTGCATGTGTTATTTTCCTATACCACATGGATCCACATGACAACACAAACTCTAGGGGATTCTGTGATGCAACTTCTGCCACACTAGTGCAACATGCAATGTGGTAGCTGCTTTCCTATCTGTTTTTTGTCTCTGTCACCATGGTTTGATGCACTGATCCACAAGTGTCAGTGCATATGTTCTTTTCCTAGACCACTATGATCACCAAGTTCCATTGCATGTGTTATTTCCCTAAACCACATGGATCCACATGACAACACACACTCTAGTGGATTCTATGATGCAACTTCTTCCACACGGGTGCAACATGCAATGTGGAAGGTGCTTTCCTATGTGCTTTTGGTCTTTGTCACCATGGTTTGACATACTGATCCACTAGTGTCATTGCATGTGTGTTATTTTCATAAACCACATGGATCCACATGAGAACACATACTCTAGTTGATTCCGTGATGCAACTTCTGCCACACTGGTGCAACCTGTAATGTGGAAGCTGCTTTCCTATCTGTTTTTTATCTCTATCAGCATGGTTTGACACAGTGATCCACTAGTGTCATTGCATGTGTTCTTTTCCTATACCACTATGATCACCTAATACCATTGCATGTGTTCTTTCCCTAAACCACTTGGATCCGCATGACACCAGACACTAAAGTGGATTCTGTGATGGTACTTCTGCCACACTGGTGCAACATGCAATGTGGAAGGTGTTTCCCTATCTGCTTTTTTTCTTTATCACCATGGTTTGACACACTGATCCACTAGTGTCATTGCATGTGTTCTTTTCCTAGACCACTATGATCACCTAGTGCCATTGCATGTGTTCTTTCCCTAAACCACTTGGGTACACATGACAACACACACTCTAGTGGATTCTGTGATGCAACTTCTGCGACAATGGGTCAACATGCAATGTGGAAGCGGCTTTCGTATATGTTTTTGGTCTCTTCCACCATGGTTAGACACACTGATTCACTAGTGCCATTGCATGTGTTCTTTTCCTAAACCATATGGACCCACATAACAACATACACTCCATTGGATTCTATGATGAAACTGCTGCCACATGTCTCTGTCACCATGGTTTGTGTTGGGGGGATATCTCTGTGTAGGGTCACACCAGGGTATAATGGCCGAGTGAGTCGAGGTACGGCACGGTCAAAGCAAGTGCTGGCCGGGTCACTTCAAGACAGGCCGACTTACGGAGTAACACGACTCGTTGGGTATTTGCCTAACATTAACCTGGCCGGCATAAGATATATGTCGTCCATGTCTATCCAGTAAATATGCAGGTACTCTTGTAGCCAGGTAGCCAAGTGCTAGCCGGGCTACCATTTGGCTTCCAAGAGAAGGAAGGAATCTCCCGTTGGTCAAAAGGTGGCCTCTGTAGCGTGAGCGAAGCAATCAGAGGAAGGACCAGTGGGGTGTGGCCGACAATGATGACGCAGGAATGTCGGCTGGCGTAGCTCGTGTCTGGTGACGCTTAAAAGTAAGGGGTATGCAGAGGATTACGTCCATAGTCTGGACGAACCGTTAAAGTGCATAAAGAAGCATCTATCTTTAACCAAGGGGCATATTCAGGGAATATTCCTCCACGAATGCCCTACTTTGTAACCCGGACTCCCCTATATAAGGAGCACCAGGACCTCCATAGCAGGGGATCGATCATTCTGTCTTGGTAGAACCCTAGAGCGTAGTAGTGGGGGGTAAGAGAGCTAGTCTCCTTCTCACGAACATCTTAAGGAGCACTTGTAAACCACCATTCATAGAGAGAAATACAAGCATCTGTGTGTGGAATCACCACACTACCCCTTCCTGGATTCCTCTAGTGCTCATTGGCCTCATCTTTAGCCTTTCCATGGCATCTGCCGTGCCACCACCATGACAATTGGCGCCCACCGTGTTTCTAGCGGTGCTAGCAGGAGTAAAAATTTGGACGGGAAACATCTTCGGCACCGGCGAGCGCATTGTCTCTGGCTTGTTTCAGCGCTTTGGCGTGCTAGATTACGTCAGTGACAATGCTGGGAGCTTCGACAGGCTTCCTCCTCCATGCAATGGCCTATTCATCAAGCTTGGCGCGAACAAGATCTACGTCGGCGAGGACGAAACCTACGTTCACCCGTAGCATGTCGTCGAGGGAGGCGAACCACCTCTCAGTGTAGTTAGAGGGCCGCGTATCGCTCGCCCCGCAAGATGCGCTGAGGTCATGATGATTGCGCCAAACGCAGGAGCAACCAAGGATCTGGCGCCAGATCCGGAGGTCACACCAAAACAGGCAAGGTCTAGATTCCCACCTCTAGAAAGGCCAGAGAATGTACTACAACAGGCAATAGATAGTCTAGCGGCACCAATAGCACCTGTAGTAGATCCGGCTCAGGTGCAAGCAAAGTTAGAGGAGACTAGGAAAAAAATGCTAGCTGGGGTGAAAAAGGTAGCCGAGTTGCAACAGTCGCTAAACATTACTCTAAGAGAATATGCAAAGGCAAACCGCATAGATGGAGTAAAAATCTGAGGTAGAAACCTGATTACAGAAATTGACAAGGAAGGTGAGCCTGGCGGGTTAGACAATAACTATAGTAACAGGAGGGTTAGAGAGATACAATATCCCAGCAAAGAACCTCAGGGCAGCAAATGCAGTAGCGTCTGAGTAAGAGGGCTTAACCGGAGAAGCTTGGGAGAGACAACAGGAAAGGGTAAACCACTTGTTGAGAGTGGCTTGCTAGCAGAATGAGGAAGTGAATAAGGCAAACCCGGCGCAACCCGGACCATCTCGTGTGGTTCATTTGGCAGGGAATAACCCGGCGAAATCTACTGGAGCAGCGTCGTCTCTAGGTCACGCTCCTAGGAGAGAGAGGAGGTGGTGACCTCAGGGAGAAGAGATAAGCAAATGGTTCTGTATGACCCAGTAACGGCAGGAAAAGGAAAGGTAGTGCTAGTTTATGAGGATCTCCAGAGTGCCAGTTGAGGTGGAGCTGGGCGAGGTAACCGCGACCAAGGTAATGCCGGTGAAAGGTAAGCTGCCAATGCCAATGCCGGACAGCGTGATCTGGCAGGAACAGGGCAAAATGTACCTCGGCAATAGCAGCAGAAGTACGCGCCTCGGCAGGAGCGAAGCGCAGGTCAAGCAACACAATAGCAAAACGTTCGTCCGGGTGAAGACAAGTACAATGATGGTTACTCAGCGATGATGGATTCCGGATTTCCTAGGCCAGAGCACCATGTGATTGGATCGAGGTTGGGAAGTTGGAACCTGCAGCCGGACGACGCAAGGTTGAAGCTGGACCGAATCTATAGGTTGGAGCTAATTGAGGTGCAAGGTCCTCCGAGTCCCGCATGTTTTGGGCCCTTGATCATGATAGAACCGCCCATGCCGAACTTCTAGTTGGCAAGAGGAATAAAGACGTATGATGGCATTACAAAGCCGGATGATTGGCTCATTGATTACGCAACTGTTGTGAAGATTGCCACAGGTAATTTGAGATGGGCGGTGAGATATGTGCCCAGATGCTAGAAGGACCTGCAAGGGTTTGGATAAATAATTTTCCACCAAAAAGTATCAACTATTGGTTGGATTTTGAGGAGCTATTCATAAGCAACTTCTCAAGCACCTACAAGAGGCCAAACATGCCACAAACTTTGGCGTTGTGCAAGCAAAGAATGAACGAGCCTGCCCAAGAGTTTTTAACCCGATGGTGTAACGTGCGCAACTCATGTGAAGAGGTAATTGAATCGCAAGCTATAGCGTGGTTCGCCCAAGGTTGTAGATACGTAAGTATGGTGTGGTAGAGGTTGCAGCGGGATATGCCAACTACTTTGGCTGAAACGATCCGGATCACATATTCATATGCGCTGGGGGATCCAACGCAACCCCGGTTAACGTCAAGCGAGTCTAATGAGGAGTATTATAACAGAGATGGTTCCAGATCATCCAGGAGGAATGATTTCTGAGGTAAAAGAAGGGACGATCGTCCAGATTATCAGTACAACTTGCAGCAAGTGGTCACCGTGGACCAAGATCAGCCTAATAACGACGCAAATCAGCGTTAGAAAACTGGAGGGCAATAGTGGCAATACAAGAATGAAGGAAGAAATCCCTGGACCCCGGTGCAGAAGAAACAGTGGCAAGAGAGAAAGGATCGTCCGAGGTATACGTTCGGGTCTATGCTATACCAACCATGCAAATTCCATACGCCAAGTCCCAATAGTCCGGTGAACCATACAACCCGGTCGTGCGAATGAATGAGGAAGTTAGAACAAGGTAATTCGGGGAATGCTCAGGCACCTCGGCACGATGCCCCTCGGCATGAGGGAGCTCGGAATGAAGAACTTCGGCATCAGTTGCTCACTGGGGGAAACCAAAAAGAACTTATGTTGCCTACACCTCCACCAAGGTATGAAAATCAGGAAAGGAGGGATGCTGTGCATCAGGTGAATAACCAACAATAGCAAGATCAAGGATACCGTGGCAATGAGGGGAGAATTGAGTACATGGAGCATCATGAGAGTTACTGCGTGTTCACCACAGAAGAGAATGAAAGAAAGAGCTTGCAGCGTCGGCATATGGAGGTAAATGCGGTAATGTCAGCTGTGGTGAGGTATATGCCTTGGTCGGATCAAGAGCTTACATGGATTATCAAGGATCACCCGAAGCTTATGCCAAGTCTGGGGACTTACGCACTAGTGTTGGATCCGATGTTCATTGGGCCAAGCATCAATGTGAGATTCTCCAAGGTATTGATAGATAATGGCAGTAGCATTAACATCATGTAGAAGGATACCGTGCACAAGTTGGGGATATCAGAGAATATGCTCCAAGCTACAAGGACCACTTTTCATGGAATTGTTCCTGGAATCTCATGTGAGCCAATTAGTAAGGTCCGGGTTGATGTCCTGTTTGGTACGACAGATAACTACCAGACTGAAAATTTGGAGTTCGAAGTGGTGAACTGGGAGAGCGCCTATCACGCGTTGCTTGGTAGGCCCGCACTGAATAAGTTCATGGCAAGTACTCACAACAGTTACTTAAAGATGAAACTGCCTGGACCAAGGGGAGTGATAACCATAGCCGGGGACTTCAGACATTCTATTGAATGTGCGTCGGCCGGATCTAATCTGGCCGAGTCACTCGTGATTTCTCAGGAGAAGAGGAAAATTATGGAAGTGGCGGCATTGGCTCTGTCCGTGCAGCAGCATATGCCGGCCCGGACCAACCCACATGGTAGTGTGTCATTCCAAGCGACAAAGTACACTAAGAAAGTGCCAATTGATGATCAGTTCCCAGAGAGCACCATAACCATTGGTGCCAGGTTAAGTGACAAATAGGAAAGCGAGCTCGTCAACTTCCTCTGTGAGAATAGGGACATTTTTGCTTGGTCTACACAGGACCTGCAAGGTGTGCCGAGGGAGTTGGCCGAGCACTCTTTCAATGTGAGACCCGGGGCAAAGCCGGTGAAGCAACCTCTCTGCCGCTTCGCCTAGGACAGGAGAAAAGTCATTGGAGATGGGATAGCTAGGCTACTTGCAACCATATGTATCATGGAAGTACTTTACCCGGATTGGCTATCTCACCCGGTGCTTGTGGAAAATAAGAAAGACGATCCAAATGTGGTAGTGGTATGGCAGATGTGTATCGATTGCACGAACCTGAATAAGGCGTGTCCAAAAGACCCATTTCCACTACCAAGGATAGATCAGGTCAATGATTCAACTGCAGGGTGTGAGTTATTGCCATTCATAGATGCATATTCTAGTTTCCACCAGATACCCCTGAATCAAGACGATCAAATAAACAATGCGTTTATTACCCTGTATGGGGCTTATTGCTATCGCAGTATGCCATTCGGATTACGTAATGCAGGAGCAACGTACCAGCGATGCATGCAAAAATGTTTATGTGGATGATGTTGTGATAAAAACTAAGGAAAGCAATATGCTCCTTGATGATATCCGGCAGACATTCACGAACCTAAGACGGTTCTGGATGAAACTTAACCCGAAAAAATGTACTTTCGGTGTACTGGCAGGAAAGTTACTCGGTTTTCTCGTGTCCAGCCGATGTATTGAAGCTAACCTAACGGAAATCTGGGCTATAGAGAGAATGGAACTACCAAAATCCCTTAACGATGTGCAGAAGTTCACTGGGTGCCTGGCATCGTTAAGTCAGTTCGTATGTCGACTCGGAGAGAAGGCACTACCCCTCTACCAGTTAATGAAAAAGGCGGATAAATTTACATGGACACCGCAAGCTGATAGCACGTTCCATGAATTAAAAAAGATGTTGTCCATGGAACAAATATTAGCCGCACCACTACCAAAGGAGCTAATGTTGCTCTATATAGCCGCGACCAATCGAGTCATAAGTGCAGTAATCATAGTGGAGTGTGTAGAGGAAGGAAAGTCAGTGCAAAGTCCAGTGTATTACTTGAGCGAGGTATTATCTGCTTCAAAACAGAACTACCCTCACTATCAAAAGATGGCGTATGGCGTGTATATGTCGGCAAAGAAACTCAAACACTACTTTGAGGAACATCCCATCAAAGTGATATGTGAGGCACCCATATAAGAGATTATAAGTAACAAAGATGCTAGCAGCCGAATAGCAAAATGAGCAATTGAGCTGGCCCCATTTGAACCATAGTTTGACAGAAGAGATGCGATCAAATCGCAGGCTATGGTGGATTTCTTTATGGAGTGGGCCAAGCTGCAATACGAACAACCTTTGTCAGACTCCAACTATTTGAGAAAGCATTTTGACGGATCGAAGCTGAAGGAAGGACTGGGTACCGGAGTAGTACTTACATCGCCCAAGAAAGATCATTTGAAGTATGTCCTCCAAATCCACTTCAGAGCCTCAAACAATGTTACAGAATATGAGGCACGTGTGCATGGCCTCAAAGTGGCGAAAGAAATAAGGATATGTCGGATACAGTGCTTTGGAGACTAGGATTTGGTGGTGTAGCAAGTTTCTGGCAATTGGGATGTCTTGGATGTAAACATGGCCCTTTATAGATTCCATGTTCAAAAGATAAGTGGATTCTTTGAGGGATTTGAATTCCACCACGTACCTCGGATTGAAAATGAGGCAGCCGACGTACTGTACAAGTTGGGCTCATCTCGGCAACCAATCCCGCCAAATGTTGCTTTGAAGCACTTAAGAAAACTATCTATTACACCATCACCGGAATCCGAGTCAATTTATATCCCGGCTTCCTTCGAGTCAGAAGCTACACCTATGGAAATAGACTGGGAAGGCACTTCGGCAAACCTGGGGACTGCCTCGGCAAACCCGCGGACTGCCTCAGCAAACCTGGGGACTGTTCAGCTAAACCTGGAAGGAGTTATGTCGGTGGATGCAATGGAGATTGACGAGGAACCTTTTCCCATACGAGTTATACCTACATGGGAAAAACCCATATTCGAGTCCCTAAAGGACAGGACTTTGCCGGATGATGAGGTACTCTCAAGGCAAGTCCAGAGAAGGGCAAAGGCATACACCATCATTAATGCCGAATTATACAAAAGAAGTGTAACCATGGTGCTGCAGCGATGGGTTGGCCCGGAAGAAGGGCTTGACATACTCCGAGATATTCATCAAGCAGAATGTGGTCATCACGCATCCTCCAGAGCGTTCGTGGCAAAGGCTTTTTGGCATGGATTTTATTGGCCAAGTGCCCTGGAACAAGCAGAGGATCTGGTAAGGAAATGCAATGGATGCCAGAGATATGCCTCAAAAACCCACATGCTAATGTCGGAACTCAAAAATATTACCATCACGTGGCAATTTGCTGTGTGGTTCCTAGATATGGTATGACCATTTAAGCCAACAAAGGGAGGAAGGACCCATATCCTAGTTATCGTTGATAAATTTACAAAGTGGATTAAAGTTCTGGACTTGCCTCATCACATTTCCTGATTTCCTGATTGCCAATCAGGAAATGTGATGGGGCAACAGCAGTCATGTTCCTCAAGGACATAATCTTGAGATATGGCTATCCCCACAGTATCATAACTGATAATGGCACAAATTTTGCTGAAGGGGCATTTGCGAGGTTCTATCGAGAGAAGAAGATCCAGCTAGATGTTGGCTCTATAACCATCCCCGCATCGAACGGGCAAGTGCAAAGATCCAACAGACTAGATATGTCCGGGATAAAACCCTGTCTCATAGAGTCGCTGCAAAGATCAGCGGGGTGCTGGATAGAAGAACTACCAGCGTACTGTGTAGTTTAAGAACAACTCTGAATCGATCAACAGGCTATACGTCATTTTTTTGGTATATGGGGCTGAAGTTGTACTACCAGCCGACATAGAGCATGATTCGCCATGGGTCACCCAATACACAGAAGCCGAAGTGCACGAAGCCCAGCATGATGACGTTGATCTGCTGGAAGAAGCGAGAGAACATGCCTTGTCCAGATCCGCCATATTTTAGCAAAATCTCCGACGCTACCATAGCCGGAAAGTAAACCCCCGAGTCTTCTGGGAAGGTGATTTGGTACTCCGGCTGGTGCAGCGCACTGCTAGCATGTATAAATTGTCCCCCCCATGGGAATGACCTTTCATTGTAAGCAAAGCTTTGCACAATGATTCCTACTATCTTATTGATGCACAGCCACAGGAGAACAACAAGGCGGATAGGTCAGGAGAAGAATCTAAGCGTCCTTGGAATGTAGCACTACTTCGTCACTTTTACACCTAACAAAGAGGTCAATGTATCCGAGTCACTCATATGTCGGTATGTATGTCAGCAATGAGCCTATCAATGAAACTTCAGCACCCCTAGCAGAAACTCGAGGACTTCCATAATAATTATCTTTCTTGTTTGTATGTTTTTATATGTCGGCTGGCTTACATTACTTGTACCTTAACGGGATTAGTAGTGTGTGAGCACCAAAAACCCAACTCTTTGACTTTGCTGCTGTCCAACTAGAATTGGCTTCATGGAAAGCAAGAGAACAAGTTTCGAATGGCAAAGCACATGAACAACGACTAAGGAAAGGGAACTAATCGAGCCGACATTCATCTCCCACTGGATTATTTGGAGCTAATCTCAAAGTTTCAAGTATTTTTAAGTCATTTTCTTGAACCTCGGACTCGTAAGTCGAAAAACGAATCAAGGTACACGCGAGCCGAGTCAAAAATTGGGGGAACAAGAAAAGGAAACTCGGGGACTTTGCTCACGATAATCTGACGTTAAGAACATAGTAGCAAACATAACAAATTGTAGCAAAATAAAACCAAAGTGCTTCAATACAACTTCGCCCGGCATACCGGGGATCTAACAAATATTGTTAAGTGTTTTTTCATGCTCAAGAGGCAGGGGCAGAAGCCGAATCATCGGCCGACGGAGGACGTACTTTGGCGTCCGTAGGCGGGGCGCTAGCCTTGGCCTCATCTTGGGGATTGGCCTCCTCCTCTTCAGAATCTTCAGCGTCATCGCCAAGTTCGGAGGCCTCATCCTCACTGTCCTCGTCCTCCGCGTCCTCACGAATGTCAGCATCTTCAAATGCATCCAAATAGCTTGGACCCTCATTCCAGGCGTGGTAGAAGGAATACTAGATGAGCTTGTTGGCGCAGGTTTGGTGTTGAGTGATACACTCCGTATCATTGGACCACTTTGATCCGATGCGCATACGGTCAAGTAGCCCCAAGACTATTCCTTCATACCGTGAGAGGACAAACTGTAGTGTTGTATCAGCCCCGACTCATGCAGCAGACTCTCGTTAGAGGTGCAACTGAGTTTCGCACTCCATCAACTTTGGTATAAGAGCAGCATTTCCCTTGGGAGTAGGCTTAGTGGGCCAGAGAGAATTAAGCATCCGCATCGCTGCTTGTATGATATCTGCGCCATAGGTCCTCACTAGCTCCATGCGAGAAGCGAGGCTAACCAGCAAATCCTCCATGTCATAAGTAATTGTCCCGGCGGTAGGACCTGTTGGAATACCACGTTGTTGGCGACATCTATTCATGGCACTAGCAGCAATAGAGTCGCCCTCAGGGAACTTGCCTGAAAATAGAACAAGGAGTGTTAGTGATCAACAATACATAGTTCAGAGAGATGAAAATTGAGCAAGGAAAAGGGACTCACGGGAAATCTGGAAGAGGATGCGAGTGAGCTCGGCATACACATTGGCGTTGTTGGCCTGGAGATTTTCATATTCCGAGGTCACCGAAGTAAGTTTTACGTCGGCTTCCTGCAGCAAGTCCTTGTCCTTGGAAACCTGAGTGGTCAGGCGCTCCTTCTCCTCCGCGAACTCCTGATCCGCCATATCTAGCTCGGATTTATGGAGATCCTTGAGCCTTTGGATTTCGGCGTTCAGCCTAGTGATCTCCGGATATTGGAGGCACAGCTGAGCAATCTCATCATCATTTTTCTTCAATTCAGCTTGATGCTTTCCTACTTGTTCGAGAAAACGTGTCATCATATCAGGAATGGATACGCTATCTTCAAGTGCAACTGCAATAGTGTGTTAATCCGGTGGAGCCGAAGTATAAATATCTACCGAGTCAAGGAAAGAGCGCACAATGGTCAAGAGAACAAGAAAAATTACCTTGGATTTCAGCCAGATTTTTGCGCATGATAATATTCTCAGCCTCAACCTCGCTTGCATAATTCGGATAACAAGTCAATACGTATAGTGAATAACTCGAATGAATGCGAGTAAAAAAGGGTTCAGGTGAAAGGACTAACCTTTCTTCTGGTGATCCACCAACAACTTCCTGTGTCTAGTGATGTCTACGCACTTCTATTCTTGTAGACAGTTGTTGGGACTCCAAGTGCAAAGGTTTATAGAATAGCAGCAAGTTTTCCCTTAAGTGGATTACCCAAGGTTTATCGAACTCAGGAAGGACGTGGTCAAAGGTATTCCCTCTCAAGCAATCCTGCAATCAAGATACAAGAAGTCTCTTGTGTCCCCAACACACCCAATACACTTGTGAGGTGTATAGGTGCACTAGTTCAGCGAAGACATATTGAAATACAAGTGGTATGGATATAACACAACGATGCTAGAAAATAGCTTGATGGCGTGTGGTTGACGTGGGAAGAGACTAAAGACAAACTGAAATAAAGATGGAAGCAAGCAAACATGTAACAGATCTAGTAGCAAACAGTGTTTCAATGCTTACAAACAAGGCATAGGGATCATACTTTCACTAGTGAACACTCTCATATAAATATCTTCTCTTTATGATACTACTCTTAACTACTATCCGGTTGGACACTCTAATCCATGGTAGGGCTATAACAACACACCTCAAAGTAAGCCTTTCCCATCTAGATAACCCCACACTGTCACCTTGAGCACTAGATGGTTCCAACAAACACCACAATTTCATAAAGACATCCAACTCCAAATATAACTCATAAAAAGTATTTGTAATCTCTAGCCTAAGTGCCACCGTGGTGTGCACGCTGTCACTTTCACACACATGGGGAGAGCAGAGATCTATTAAAGCACTTGAGTAGCAAGGTAGATCTAATTTATTACAAAGCTCATGATCAAAATACGATCATGCATAGAGAGAGAGAGATGAACACATAGCTATTGGTAGAACCCTTAGCCTCGAGAGAGAACTACTCCCTCCTCGTCATCGGAATCAACAACGGCGATGGAGATGGTGGTGGAGATCGATGGAGATAGCTCCGGGGGCACTTCCCCGTCCCGGCAGGGTGCCAGAACAGAGACTTTCTGTCCCCCGAATCTCCCCTTCGGTGGTGGCGGCGCTGTGGAACTTTTTGTGGATTTTTGATTGACGAATTAGGGTTTATGCATCGGGAGGCTTCTTATAGGAGAAGAGGCAAGGTCGGTTGTCGGCCGAGGGGCCCACACCACCTGGTGGCGCGGCCAGGGGTCACCAGCGCCACCATATGGTGTGGCCAGGCCCTGGCCCTCCTTCGTCTCGTATTCTGGCTCCATGTCCCCCTCGGTGAAATATTGACTTTGGCTTTTGTCCCGTCCAATTCCGAGAATATTCATTTTCTGACTTTCCTCGAACCAAAAACAACAAAAAATAGGCAACTGGCACTGTGACTCTTGTTAAAAAGTTAGTCCAAGAAATCATATGAAAAGTACTCCAAAGTGTGGACAAAACATAAGAAAGTAGATAAAAACCAAGCATGGAACATCAAAAATTATAGATACATTTGCAATGTATCAACATACCCAAGCTTAACTCCTGCTCGTTCTCGAGTAGGTAAGTGATAAAAAGAAAGAAATTTTTTTGAGGTGACATGCACCATCATAAACTTTATCAAAGTATTTGTAAAACATTGATAGCTGGGATCATAGTACTTCAACATATCATGAAAGATAAAGTTCTAACAATAAGATATAGCAACTATGTTGTAACATGAAAGGATACAAACAAAAGATTCATGAATAACAATGCTTTGCAAGACGTTTGTTTGTTTCACATAAAGAAAACATAGCAAAGTGGCATTCAACTTGTCCCTCATGGAGTAGCAAACATAAATGCATAGGACACCTTCAAACTTTATAAGAGTGACTAGATACAAATAGTTTAGAACAAGAAATATCAAGTTATGCATCAATCAACTAGTCTTGGGACAATGCACATAGAACTAAGAATGTCCACTATGCTCTCAAAGTAGGTGCTTAAAGATAGAAGGTGGGGACTCAACATATAAGTGGAAGAAAGGCCTTCATAGAAGGAAGCAGAGATTCAAGTTTCATAAAGAGCTTCCAAAAATTATGGTACTTTCTAGCTTTCAGCTCTCATTGCCCATATCATAAGCCTCTTGAAGGTGATTAAGGTTAAAGTGACAGAACTAAGAGGATATGCTTGATAGGTTATAAGCCGAAATCTCATGCCCCTTACTTACGAAGACCGAACCTCATGCTACTCAACTTTAGTCACGAGTAAGCTCTTGTCCATATGTATCATGAAGAACCGCCAACGGTGTACCCCTTGCACATGATACAGGAGCTATCCTATAATCAAAATGACAAGGCAAGTAGACAATGAGCATCCGAGCGATCTTTTTATTTGCTATTTGCATAGGTTTTTATTGAGGATGCTTCATAGAGTGCTCATTATGGTGATGCTGCAAGTTTCCACCATGATTAGGCATGGCTTAGGCTAGCGGCCCAGGCTATGGTGACTTTGGATAGTCATAACATGGTGTGAGCATGCGCCAAGTCAACTCAAATAGAGCATCAAAGGAGAATACCACAATACTATGCTTTAATATGCTAAAACAACGCATGATCCTTCCAAGGCACATTAAGAAATATCAATTGTTTATAACAAGTCATGCTACAGCAAAGCATAGTAAGCATAAATCCAAAACAATATCAAGCATGGCATGACAAAGCGTAGGCCACAGTCCAAAACAAGCTGTCTTTACCACGTAAGCATGAACTTTCCTACTCTTTTCCAATCCAAACCAAACTATTTGAAAACCAATGCATGAAAGAGGGGGCCAACCAATTTATTCAGAAAACTAAGCAAACCAAGCAAACAAAAAAAAGAAAAAAAGAAGACGCTCCAAGAACAACACAACTGTGCATGAAACAATAAAAATGAAGTGTTTGGAAGAAACCTGTGATTTTTATTTATGAAGAGGGGGGTGCGTTGGTCATCCCCAAGCTTTGATGCTTGTACTTCTTGGATATTTCTTGGGGTGACACGCGTGGAATCCGCAAGCTTGAGCTTTAGTCCATCCTTCATCTCATTACTCATTCTTTCCATACACCTAAAAGTTTTCCTTCATACAAAACTTCACACAATCTTTATTAGCAATATTAGTGCACTCAAGATAATTAGTCTTTTAGTTCAGGTTCAACACCAATAAACCTCCATTAAAACACAAGCTACTGTAGCACTGCCCTCAAAAATCTCAATTCCCCAAAAGAACTCAAAAAGGAACCAACAAGAAGCAAATGCAAATAATGGCAGAAATCTGTCAAAACAGACCAGCAAGTAAAGACGAATTTTTTCGAAGACCTTCTGTTGCTCAAATCAAAAAGTGTTGAACTAACGAAAGTTATACAACAACCTAGGTCAGAAGCACAAAACTTCACGCCTTAAAATGACGTACAGATATTTTACACGAATTTTTACGGTGAAGCACATAAATCTGTTTCGGGACAGCAACTTTCCTAACCATTACTTCTCTCTCATTAGAGGTTAATCTTAGCACCAAAAACTAATAAAAAGGATAAGTAACGGTTATTACAGAGGTAATAACTTCCAAGACTCAACTAAAACTTCTGGGTTATCTCCCAATAAGTACTTTTCTTTTAACGCCTTTAAGTTAGGCATGATAGTTTGAGAAGATGCTCACATAAGAAATATGAATTGAAGTAAAAGAGAGCATCCAGAAGAAAATTTAAAGCACATTTAAGTCTAACTCACTTCCTATGCATAGGAATCTTGTAAAGAAACAAGTCATGAAAGCACAAGGCAACAAGAATAGTAAAGAAAAACAAGTGCAACTTCAACACTTTCAACATAAAGAGGGGAAACTTAATATTGTTGAGACACATAAAACCATGTTTCCCTCTCTCATAATAACTTTCAGTAGCATCATGAATGAAATTAACAATATAACTATCACATGAAACATTCTTATCATGAGCCACATGCATATAATAATTATTACTCTCCACATAAGCATAGTCATTCTTATTAATTGTAGTGGGAGAAAATTCAACAAAATAGCTATCATTATTATTCTCATCACCATAATCATCAAATATAGGAGGCATATTGTAATCATTAACTTTCTCCTCAATAGTAGGTGGACTGAAAATATCATATTCATCATTGTAATCATCATACATTGGAGGTATAATATCATCTTAAGCAATAGAATAGTTATCTTCCAAAGTGTGTTCATTTGTAAACATATCATCATTGGAAGGATCATGGATAACACTAATAGTATAGCAATTATTAATATCATCATTTTCAGAATTGGTACCAAAGAGATTTTCAATATCAAAAGAAGTGTGCTTTTCCCAATCATGATCACTACTATAGGTAACAGGCATAGGAACATCATCGAGTTCAGAATCATCAAAAACTATAATAGGAGCAACATGCTTAGGGGAAATACCATTTCCTCCTCCTTTTACTCCTCTTCTTCTTCTTTTTCTTCTTCTCTTTAGGAGGGAGAGGCTTGAAAGGAAGCTTCTGCGTATACCCTGGTTCATTGTTAGAGATAATACAAGAAACTTTGGCGGATTCCTCCTTTTCATTAATAAGACCAAAACACATATTAGTCATGTCATATTTTGGTAAGATCTCATCTTTTAAGATATTTTGTATGTAAGTATTTGTGTGGCAATTTTCAACACAATAAATATGACAACCATGTAGGACGCTATTCATATCAAAAGCACCCATATCTAACAAAGAGGTTTTTCTTGATAAATCTTCACACTCCAAAAATAATGTAAGTTCATCATGCTGATTAGGAGTGATCATGTCATCACAATACAAACTTGAAGTACTCATTGGATTAGAAGGGCTATTATTATGGCCTGAGCATTGAAAATTGAAATGACCCACTTCAAAGCATAGTTCACAAATAAAAGGATAGAGGGCACAAACTTTTTTACCAATATTATTTAAAGCCCTATACCACATTCTAGTTTTTTCATTCCTGTGGGTGATACAATATTCTTTTTCAATTTGATTATTCTCACAAGGTCTATGTATTCCACAAAAATTAACATGCTTATAAGAAATAGTACTTTCAGAGGTTTGAGCATGGTTTATTGCTACCATTAATAACAATTTCATTTTCCCTGCAAGTGTCTTTAAAAGGCTCATGATACATGTCCCATTTTTCTTTAGGAGCATTAATATGAGAAGAAAAGGTTCTATAACAATCAACAAGAATTTGAGGATCAAGACCATATTTAGCACTAAGCTCTTGAAAATCAGCAGTTTCAGCGAAAGGCTTAATGCAATCATACTCATAGTTTATACCTAGTTCTTTACCTTTGTTGTTATCCCAATCTTCGGTATTGCTTTGAATTGTTTCAAGAAGATCCCACTTAGCTTTGACCTCCTTACTTGTGAAGGATACCTCTAAACAAGTATCTAGATAGTCCTTGTAATGTCCTGAAAGCCTTGCATAGAAATTATTAATAACAATATTACTAGGGAACTCATGAATGGGACATTTGAGCATTAGTGACTTCATCTCCCCCATGCTTGGGCAATACTTTCTCCATCATGAGGATGAAAATTATAAATATAATTCCTATCTTTATGAATTTCATGAGGAGGATAAAATTTAGAGTAAAAGAGAGATTCAAGTTCCTTCCACTCCAAATGATGAGGATCATCTAGTAGATCATACCACTCCCTTGCTTTGCCCTTAAGTGATAAAGAGAATAGCTTCCTCTTAACTTGGTTCATTGAAATACCTGCACACTTGAACAACCCGCATAATTCATGTATAAAGAATAAATGATCACCATGATGGACAGTTCCATCTCCAAAATAAGAGTTGTTCATAACACGTTCAACAATTTTTATAGGTATTTTAAAAGAGATGCTTTCAGTATGTGGATTTAAAATATCACAAGTATCATTAGAATTACCACATATGGGAGATAAAGTATCATCGTAGCAAATTTTCTTCTTTAAAGCTAGGGAACTAAAAAGATCATTTTCACAAAAACCTACTTCCCCAAGGTTAGACGTTTCCATAGCATTAGTAACAAAGGTGTTCAAAAGATTCATACTAATAACATTGCTATTAGCATGCAAAGAAAGTTCCATGGGTTTTTTAATTTTCTTTTCAGACAATTCTAGTTCTAACTTAGGAAAAATACTAAAAAGCTCTCTAATTTTGTTGTTGTTTTCCATTAAGCCTAACTAGTGAAAACAAGAAACAAAAAGACAAAATTGCAGAATCTAAAGGAAATAACTTTGAGCACTCACACCGGAGGATGTGAGTACCTTTTACCTTACCTCCCTGGCAACGGCGCCAGAAAATAGGCATTCACCTTGGGAGGTTCTTCTTCCTTAATCCTCTGGTGAGAATACCTTTTACCTTACCTCCCCGGCAACGACGCCAGAAAATAGCTTGATGTCTACGCACTTCTATTCTTGTAGACATTTGTTGGGCCTGCAAGTGTAGAGGTTTGTAGAACAACAGCAAGTTTTCCCTTAAGTGGATTACCCAAGGTTTATCGAACACAGGGAGGACGTGGTCAAAGGTATTCCCTCTCAAGCAATCCCGCAATCAAGATACAAGAAGTCTCGTGTGTCCCCAACACACCCAATACACTTGTCAAGTGTATAGGTGCACTAGTTCGGCGAAGAGATAGTGAAATACAAGTGGTATAGATAATTATAGTGGTAATGGTGATAAAAAATATCTTGATGGCGTGGAAAAGACTAAAGTAAAACTGAAATAAAGATAGAAGCAAGCAAAAATGTAATAGATCTAATAGCAAACGGTGTTTCTGTGCTTAGAAACAAGGCCTAGGGATCAGACTTTCACTAGTGAACACTCTCATATAAATATCTTTTCTTTATGATACTACGCTGAACTACTCTCCGGTTGGACACTCTAATCGTTGGTAGGGCTATAACAGCACACCTCAAAGTAAGCCTTTCCCATCTAGAAAACCCCACACTGTCACCTTGAGCACTAGATGGTTCTAACAAACACCACAATTTCATAAAGACATCCAACTCCAATTATAACTCATAAAAAGTATTTGTAATCTCTAGCCTAAGTGCCACCATGGTGTGCATGCTGTCACTTTCACACACATGGGGAGAGCAGAGATCTATTAAAACACTTGAGTAGCAAGGTAGATCTAATTGATTACAAAGCTCATGATCAAAATATGATCATGCATAGAGAGAGAGAGATGAACACATAGCTATTGGTCGAACCCTTAGCCTTGAGAGAGAACTACTCCCTCCTCGTCATGGGAATCAACAACGGCGATGGAGATGGTGGTGGAGATCGATGGAGATGGCTCCGGGGGCACTTCCCCGTCCCGGCAGGGTGCCAGAACAGAGACTTTCTGTCCCCCGAGTCTCCTCTTCGGTGGTGGCGGCGCTGCGGAACTTTTCGTGGATTTCTGATTGACGACTTAGGGTTTATGCATCGGGAGGCTTATTATATGCGAAGAGGCAAGGTCGATGGGCGGCCGAGGGGCCCACACCATTTGGTGGCGCGACCAGGGGTCACCCGCGGCACCATATGGTGTGGCCAGGCCCTCCTCCGTCTCGAATTCTGGCTCCGTGTCCCCCTCGGTGAAATATTGACTTTGGCTTTTGTCCTGTCCAATTCTGAGAATATTCATATTCTCACTTTCCTGGAACCAAAAATAGTAGAAAACAGGCATCTGGCACTATGGCTCTTGTTAATAAGTTAGTCCAATAAATCATATGAAAAGTACTCCAAAGTGTGGACAAAACATAAGAAAGTAGATAAAAATGAAGAATGGAACATCAAAAATTATAGATACATTTGCAATGTATCGCTAGCACGAAGATCCTTGTATGAGTCCAGCAAGCGCTAGAACTCAGAAGTTCGGCGGTTGGTGGTGATCTAAAAAACAAGACAATATTAGTTTTCAGGTAAAGAAAAAATAATTCGAAGTCTACAAGATCCAGGCCAAGTGGAACTTAACCCGGCTCTAGGAGTGTGGATATTCAAAGTCTACAAGATCCGGGCCAAGTGGAACTTAACCCGGCTCTAGGAGTATCGATATTCGAAGTCTACAAGATTCGGGCCAAGTGGAACCTAACCCGGCTCTAGGAGTGTGGATATTCGAAGTATTCAAGATCCGGGCCAAGTGTAACTTAATCCGGCTCTAGGAGTGTGGATATTCAAAGTCTACAAGATCTGAGCCAAGTGGAACTTAACTTGACTCTGGGAGGGTGGATATTTGAAGTTTACAAGATCCGTGCCTAGTGGAATTTAACCCGGCTCTAGGAGTGTGGATATTCGAAGTATTAAATATCCGGGCCAAGTGGAACCTAACCCGGCTCTAAATTCATCACTATTTGAAAATGCTAAGGACTTACACTAAATTCTCTAGGAGCATCCGACAGAGTAATAAATTACTCCCTTGGAGGCTCAGGGACTAGGGGGTATATCTATAAGCATTCATGTACATAAAGCAGCATAGCAGAAGAAAAGGATTACCTCCATCATTCGGCTAGCCAGAGAAATAGCCTTGGTGGCCGAGTTCATTTGAGAGCTAAACTCTGCCAGGCCAAACTTCTCTAGCAGACCGTCTTGCGGATCAATGAACTTGGCATTGTTCCAGTTGTCCATGTACTCAATGAGCACCGGGTTGTAGCTCTCGCCGCTAGGAGAATGACTCATCACCAAGCCCTTGGTGTGGGCCTCCCGCCTCGCGGACTGAGCGACAGCAGTACTGACATGGAGAATAAGTTTCTTGCTGCCCCTAGGTCCGGTAGCGGGAGACCCAAAAGCGGAGCCCTTAGCCAACTCGACAGCCTTCTTGCTCTTGCCAGATAAGGGTGGGCGTTGGAGAAGAGCCGAGGCGGCAGAGCCGGGCTGGGCCTGGGAAGCTGGATGAAAGATATCTTTGATGGACACTGTGGACCCAGAGGCAGTGGATTGGAACTTCTTCAAGGGCTTGGCTTTTGCTACTGCTACTGCTGGCTTTGATGATGGGGCTGGTGCTGATGCTGTTGTTGCTGGTGCTGCTGCTGCTGGTATCACTGGTACTGTTGGTGGTGCTGCTGGCGTTGGTGCTGCTGGTGCTAGTAGTACTGGTATTGCTAGTGTCGCTGATGCAATGGAAACTGGAGCTGAAGAAGGAGTTGTTGGGGGCAGTGCCGATGAAGCTGGCACCTCCGAGCTGGATGGTTGTGGTGGAGCAGAGGAACTGGGGAGATCCGGCATTGCCGTATCCTTGGACGTTCTACTACCCCCATGTCGACATTTCCCTCCTCATGATGAGGTGGGCTCTTATCAGGCACGGCCGTGGAGTCCTCATGGATAGGACTCAGTAGACGAACGTTGTCATCACGGGGGGACAAGAACTGTTTCGGATCGGAGAAGAAATGCTGGGGCCGCTCTGGTTAATAACCCTAGGAGCTCTAGAAAAATAAAAAAGCAGCAAGTCAAGAAGAGAAAGAAAAACAGATAAAAGGCAAAGGCAAAGGCAGAAATAGAAGGACTAAAAAGCAAACAGAAAACGACTTACTCATCCGAGGTAGGGGCGCCCGAGGTTTGGGTGCCCTCCGGACTGTGCTCTTGGCTGCTTTCTTGGCCGAAGCTTTCATCTGGACTTCTTCTGCCTCTTCTTGGGATGTGGCGCCTCCGAAGCTGCGGCCGAGGTAGCCGCGCGCTTCTGGTAAGGGGCAGGAGCCAGATCACCCGTGGCGAGAGGGGGAACCTCGATGACCTGACCGTCCGGGTAAGCTGAACATTTGGAAATAACCGGGAATGCGTAAGAGATGGGCATTGGGTCAAGTACCTCCAGAACCTCAACATCTGAGTCATCGTCATCTGGCCAATCCCTTAAAGAAGAGGCCTTACCAGAGGTACGCTTGGTGGTGTCCAGGGTAGGCAAGAACCTCTCTGGATCAGGCTCCACCTCGTCCGGCTCGGCACGATCCGCCACCCACTTGCTTGCCAGCTCCTTGCCATCCTCAATTAGTTGTTGGAGGAATCACTGAGAACAAAAGTATTAGTGATTGAGTTAGAAAAATTGCCAAACATACCGAGAAAACCCGGAAAAAATAGCAACAGAGGAATTTACCTTAGGAGGCGGGTTAGCCCGGGAAAAGGGTGCAAGCCCCCATTCCCAAGCCTTAGAGAACTCCTTCTCCACATTAAAGATGGCCTTGACCCGGCGGAACACCGCTGAGTTGTTAAGCTCGAAGGAGGAGGTCCGGCGAGGGTCGAGGGGGCCGCTCAAGTAACAGATCTTGTGGGCGCGCTTCTGAAGGGGAGGAGACCCGGCTGCGGACAAAGGTGATCATGATATCCTCGCCCCGCAACCTCTCCTTGAGCAGCTCCTTGATCTGGCGGTCGACCAAATTCGCCAAGGCCGTGGGATGCTTCGGGATGTTGTCCCACAGAGAGGTGTCCGGGACTCCAAGATTGAAGGGGAGTAGCCGGATCAAGTCTTCATCCGTGGTATTCCAGACGTAGAAGAAGGTCCGGGCCCAGCCTTTACAAGACTCGAGCCCGGTGACCCGGGGAAACGCGGAGTTCTTGCGAGGAGAAATAGATGCTCCAACGCATTGGGTCAGGTGTTTCTCGGCGGGGGTGAGGTGCTTGTCAGGGACAACATTCTTCCGTGGACCAAAGAATTTGATCCACATCTCCTTGGAGGGCCAGAGGCTGATATACCCCTCAATACCGGACGCAAAGGAGGAAAGAAAGGTAATGGCATTGGAGAGGAGATGGTTCGGTTGCAGTTGATAGGTGGAGATGAAGTCATGGAAGATATCAGAAACAGGCAAACCAAAGCCGTGTCCGAAATGAGAAAGAAAAACAACATACTACCCTGGATTAGGAGAGGGAGTAATCTCTTGAGCGGCGAGGCGGCAGGCGACGCCCGTGGGGATGCGGCGTGTCACATACATCCAGTCAATGTCATCTTGACAGACAAAGGCGCCGTCCCAGCCACCACGCTCACGAGCTTGGTATTTTTCCCCTTGATGGGCTATGACGGAGGCCTCCTCTTCGGTCATGGTGATGTCAAGGTCCTCAAGAACAAAGTCAGAGAAAAGATAGCCGGCCACGGGGAACCTAGAAGCGCAGGTCCCCATGGTGAGTGGCTCAAGCAAAGGCGGTGGCGTGGTCGCTAGGAGCAGTTGGGCGCGGCAGCGGCGGCACATCACTGGCATAGGAGCACTGGTGGCGATGGCGTCACAGCGAAGAAGAAGAGAGGCAGGGGCACGCAGTGTGGGGAACTTCCCCAAGATGGCGCCTGACCCCTATTTAACCACACATCGTAGGCGTGTAGTGGGATCCTTTGCGGCGGCCCAACCGCATGCTGTTGCTGTGTACGCAGCACAATCAACCAATCAAGCACGAGCCACAACAAGGGCACATGTAACAAAAGATCTCGTGACGTGATGCAATGATACAGTTAACGAGGCGCTGCCGCGACAGGACGTGCAGAGCAGTTATTCCTGACATTACTATAGTAATCGGCGCAGTAAACAGACGTGGCCCTTAAAATGAGGCAAAGTGATGATTATCCTCCACGTAGGACATGGGGAAGCGTATGAGAGAAGTAAAGCTAACCCGGATACCAGAGAAAAGACCCAGCCAACGAGAAATAAATCGGAACGAGCCAAGGGAGCATCAAAGTGAAGAGTCTGGATTACATGATAACTCGGCTGAAGAAACGTAAATTCGTATAGAGGAACCTGGTGTGGCCTTAACAGCTAAAGTTGCTAAGACTGCACCAGCTTCGGGGACTAATGTTGGGGGGATACCCCCGGGTAGGGTCACGCCGGGGTATAAAGGCCGAGTTAGCCGAGGTACGACACGGTCAAAGCAAGTGTTGGTCAGGTCACCTCAAGGCAGGCCGACTTACGGAGTAACCCGGCCCATAGGGTATTTTCCTAACATTAACCCGACCGGCATAAGATATATGTCGGCCATGTCTATCCACAAAATATACACGTACTCTCGTAGCCGGGTGAGCCAAGCACTAGTCGGGCTACCATTTGGCTTCCAAGAGAAGGAAGGAATCTCCCGTTGGTCAAATGGTGGCCTCTATAGCGTGATCGAAGTAAGAAGAGGAAGGGCCAATGTGGTGTCGCCGACAAAGATGACGCGGGCAATGTCGGCTGACGTAGCTCGTGTCTGGTGACGCTTAAAAGCAAGGGGTACGTAGAGGATTACGTCCATAGTCTGGACGAACCGTTAAAGTGAATAAAGAAGCATCTAGCTTTAACCAAGGGGAATATTTGGGGAATATGCCTCCACGTATGCCCTACTTTGTAACTCGGGCTCCCCTATATAAGGACCACCAGGACCTCCATAGCTAGGGATCGATCATTCTATCTTGGTAGAAACCTAGAGCGTAGTAGTGGGGGGTAAGAGAGCTAGTCTCCTTCTAACGAACAGCTTAAGGAGCACTTGTAAACCACCATTGATAGAGAGAAATACAACCATCTGTGTGTGCGGAATTCGTCTAGGTGCTCATTGGCCCCATCTTTAGTGTAAACCATGGCATCTGTCGTGCCACCACCACGACAGTTTGACACACCAATCCACAAGTGTCATTGCATGTGTTCTTTTCCAAGACCACTATGATCACCTAGTGCCATTGCATGTGTTCTTTCCCTAAACCACATGGATCCACATGACAACACACACTCTAGTGGATTCTATGATGCACCTTCTGCCACACTAGTATAACATGCAATGTGGAAGATGATTTCCTATGTGTTTTTAGCCTCTGTGATCAAGGTTTGACACACTGTTCCACTAGTGTCATTGCATGTGTTCTTTTCCTAAACCACATGGATCCACATGACAACACACACTCCAGTGGATTCTGTGATGCAACTTTTTCCGCACTTGTGTAACATGCAATGAGGAAGCTGCTTTCCTATCTGTTTTTTTCTCTCTGTCACCATAGTTTGACATACTGATCCACAAGTATCATTGCATATGTTCTTTTCCTAGACCACTATGATCACATAGTGCCATTGCAGGTGTTATTTCACTAAATCACTTGGATCCACATGATAACACACACTCCAGTGGATTCTATGATGCAACTTCTACCACACTGGTGCACCATGCAATGTGGAAGCTACTTTCCTATCTGCTTTTTGTCTCAGTCACCATGGTTTGACACACTGATCCACTAGTGTCATTGCATGTATTCTTTTCCTAGACCACTTTGATCACCTAGTGCCATTGCATGTGTTCTTTCCCTAATCCACATGGATCCACACGACAACACACACTCCAGTGGATTCTGCGATGCAACTTCTGCCACACTAGTGCAACATGCAATGTGGAAGCTGATTTCCTATATGTTTTTGGTCTCTACGACCATGGTTTGACACAATGATTCACTTGTTCCACTGCATGTGTTATTTTTCCAAACCACATGGATCCACATGACAACGTACACTCAAGTGGATTCTGTGATGCAACTTCTACCACACTAGTGCAACATGCATTGTGGAAGCTGCTTTCCTATCCATTTTTTGTCTATCACCATGGTTTGACACACTGAGCCACTAGTGTCATTGCATGTGTTCTTTTCCTAGACCACCGTGATCACCTAGTGCCATTGCATGTGTTCTTTCCCTAAAGCACATGGATCCACATGACAATACACACTCCAGTGGATTCTGTGATGCAAATTCTGCCACACTAGTGCCACATGCAACGTGGAAGGTGATTCCCTATGTGTTTTTGGCCTCTGTGACCAAGGTTTTACACACTAATCTAATAGTGTCATTGCATGTGTTCTTTTCCTAAAACACATGGATCCACATGACAACACACACTCAAGTTGATTCTGTGATGCAACTTCTGCCACACTAGTGCAACGTGTAATGTGGAAGCTGCTTTTTATCTGTTTTTTGTCTCTGTCACCATGGTTTGACACACTGATCCACTAGTGTCATTGCATGTATTCTTTTCATAGACCACTATGATCACCTAGTTCCATTGCATGTATTCTTTACCTAAACCACATAGATCCACATGACAACACACACTCTAGTGGATTCTGTGATGCAACTTCTGCCACACTGGTGCAACATGCAATGTGGAAGCTGTTTTCCTATCTGTTTTTTGTCTTGGTCAGTATGGTTTGACACACTTATCCACAAGTGTCATTGAATGTGTTCTTTTCCTATACCACTATGATCACCTAGTTCCATTGCATGTGTTATTTCCCTAAACCAGATGAATCCACATGAAAACACACACTCTAGTGCATTCTGTGATGCAACTTTTGCTAGATTGGTGCAACATGCAATGTGGAAGGAGCTTTCCTATGTGTTTTTGGCCTCTATGACCAAGATTTGACACACTGATCCACTAGTGCCATTGCATGTGTTCTTCTCCTAAACCACAAGGATCCACATGATAACACACACCCTAGTGGATTCTATGATGCAACTTCTGCCACACTGGTGCAACATGCGATGTGGAAGCTACTTTCCTATATGTTTTTGGTGTCTATCGCCATGGTTTGACACACTGATCCACTAGTGCCATTGCATGTGTTCTTTTATTAAACCACATGGATCCACATGACAACACACACTCCAGTGGATTCTGGGATGCAATTTCTGCCACACTAGTTCAACATGCAATGTCGAAGCTACTTTCCTATCTGGCTTTTGTCTCTGTCACAATGGTTTGACACACTGATCCACTAGTGTCATTGCATGTGTTCTTTTCCTAGGCCACTATGATCACCTAGTGGCATTTCATGTGTTATTTCCCTAAACCATATGGATCCACATGACAACACAGAGTCTAGTGGATTCTATGATGCAACTTCTTCCACAATGGTGCAACATGTAATGTGGCAGGTGCTTTCCTATCTATTTTTTATCTCTATCACCATAGTTTGATACACTGATTCACTAGTGTCATTGCATATGTTTTTTTCCTAGACCATTGTCATCTACTAGTGCCATTGTATGTGTTCTTTTCCTAAACCACATGGATCCACATGACAACACACACTCTAGTGGATTCTGTGATGTAACTTCTAGGTGCAACATGCAATGTGGAAGTAGCTTTTGTATCTATTTTTGGTCTCTGTCCCCATGGTTTTACACACTGATACACTATTGTCATTCCATGTGTTCTTTTCCTAGACTACTTTGATCACCTAGTGCCATTGCATGTGTTCTTTCCCTAAACCACATGGATCCACCTGACAAAAGACACTCTAGTGGATTTTGTGAGGCAAGTTATGCCACACTAGTGCAACATGCAATGTGGAAGGTGCTTTCCAATGGGTTTTTTCTCTCTATCACCATATTTTGATAGACTGGTCCACTAGTGCCATTGCATCTGTCCTTTTCCTAGACCAGTGTGATGCCCTAGTGCCATTGCATGTGTTCTTTCCTTAAACCACTTGGATCCAGATGACAGTACATGCTCCAGTAGATTCTGTGATGCAACTTCTACCACACTAGTGCAACATGCAATGTCGAAGCTGCTTTCCTATCTGCTCTTTGTCTCTGTCACCACTGTTTGACACATTAATCCACTAGTGTCATTGCATGAGTTATTTTCCTAGACCACTGTGATCACCTAGTGCCATTGCATGTGTTCTTTCCCTAAACCACATGGATTCACATGACAACACACACTCACGTGGATTTTGTGATGCAACTTCTACCACACTGGTGCAACATGCAATTACAGATCAATCCTACATACAGAGCTCTCTCACGAATTTTTAAGGTGAAGCACAGAAATCTGTTTCGAGACAGCAACTTTCCCAATCATTACTTCTCTCTCATTAGAGGTTACTCTTGGCACAAAAAGCAAATAAAAAGGATAAGGAGAGGTTATTAGAGAGGTAATAACTTCCAAGACGCATTTAAAACTTTTGGGTTATCTCCCAATAAGTACTTTTCTTTAACGCCTTTAAGTTAGGCATAAGAAGGAAATAAAAAGGATGAAGTATTCTCAAACGAGGAAGCATTAAGATCAATACCAGAAATATTTTCAACAAGGCAAGGTATATCATCCAAGTAAGTTCTAGAGGATCCTCTCTCAATACTCTTAGGTTCACTATTCTCATCAAAAGGGTTTGTAGGAACAATCCAATCAAGATTCTTTTCTATGCATCATGTATTGCTACTAGTTTAAAGGGTATTGGTATCTTAGGTTCCTCCCCATTAGGTTCGGTTTTGTTCATCTTTTCTTGTGTACCAACAGCATCTACACATGAGCCTAGCATATTGAAATGTTCAAAAACTTTTCTAGCTTGCTTGGCAGCATCATAGAACTTATTAAACAAAGTTTCTAGAATAAAATCCCTCTTTTCAGGATCCTCAATTTCTTTAAGCTTAAGAAACATTACTTGCATTAAGGGGTTGAGGTTAACAAACCTAGCTTCTAACATGTGAATTAAAGAAGCTGCAACAATCTCATAATTTGGAGCAAGTTCTACAAGGGATCTATCCTCAGTATCTTCATGTTTGCTAACATGATTAAAGAAATCTTCAATATTATCTTTCTCAATTATAGAACCACTACCAATTGAAAGGTCTTTCAAGCTGAATTTAGGGATCAACATGGTGAGCTAAGGAAGAGGTGACAACTAAAGGAGACTTAATTTTTTGTGTTTTTCAAATAAGAAAGCAAACAAGTAAAACTAATTTTTTTGTGTTTTTGAAGAACAAAACAAGCAAACAAAGCAAAAAGAAAAATAAGCCAAACAAAAACAACAAAGTAAAGAGATTGGTTATGAGGGACTCCCCTTGTGAAGATATCCTTGACTCCCCGGCAACGGCGCCACAAAAGTGCTGGCGCGTGGTTGACGTAGGAGCTTCTTCTTCTTCTTCAGTCCCCGGCAACAGCGCCAGAAAAGATCTTGATGCGCTCGACTTTTGACGTAGAGCTCGTTGGGAACCCCAAGAGGAAGGTATGATGAGCACAGTAGTAAGTTTTCCCTCAGTTATGAAACCAAGGTTTAATCGAACCAGTAGGAGCAAGGAAACACCCCAAAGGTGTTACTAGCTGAGCTTTGGCAGGGCGCACTACCGGTGCTAGTAGCAACGTGGAGACTTGCACAACACAACCACAGAACTTTGTCCCCAACTTGCGATGAGGTTGTCAATCTCACCGTGTTTTGCGGAAAACAAAGGATTAAACATATCGAATCGAAGGAAGTAATAGTTTGTAGAAAGTAAACACAAAGCAGAAACAATTTATAGATTGTATGTAAAGAAAAAGGATAGGGATCCATAGTTCACTAGAGGTGGCTCTCCTTAAGATAGATAACATGCTGGGTGAACAAATTACAGCGGGGCAATTAACAAACACCGAGAAATAAATACATGCATATACTAATCATCTTGACTCCTCTGAGACTTGATTGGGCATTACAACATAATACATAGACCGCCATCCAACTGCATCTATGACTAATAATCCACCTTCAGGTTATCATCCGAACCCCCTCCAGTATTAAGTTGCAACCAATAGATTATTGCTTTACTAACTGCGTGTAAAGTAAACAATACGATTGTTCTATGAACAAAGGATTGTTGTTTTCTCCCTAGTAGCAACAGCACATCTAGTACCTTAGAGATTTCTGTCACTTCTCTAGATTACCAGAGGCATGAACCCACTATCGAGCATAAATACTAACTCTTGGAGTTGCTAGCATCTACTTGGCCAAGATAGCTACTAACAACGGAAAGCATGCAAGATCTCAAATAACAAACACATGATAGAATCAATAATTAATCTGAAATAGCATCTCAATATCCATCGGATCCCCGCAAACACAACATGTATGAATTACAAATAGATGATCTTGATCATGAACGGAGCTCACAAGATCTAAACATGAAAGCACAAAGGAGGAGAACCAGCCATCTAGCTACTACATGGATCCGTAGTCCAAGGATGAACTACTCACGCATCACACCGGAGGCTTGCATGGTGATGATGAAGGCCTCCAGTGTGAATTCTCCTCTCTGGCAGGGTGCCGGGAAGAGCTTCAGATCCCTCTCGATCTAGGGATGGAGATGACGGTGGCTACAAACTCTTTCGTGGATTTTTGATCGGGTACTTAGGGTTTTTCTCCCGAGGGCATTATATAGGCGGAAGGAGAGGCCGAGTGGGTGCCGAGAGCCACCACACCACCTCCTGGCGCAGGTCTAGCCTGGCCGCACGGCCAGGTGGTGTGGCCGGCCCTTGGCCCTTCTCCATCTCGTATTCTGGCACTTGATCACTTCCGGAAAAATAGGCACTTTGGCTTTTGTCCCATCCAATTCCGAGAATGTTCATTTTCTGACTTTCCTGGAACCAAAAACAGCAGAAAATAGGCAGCTAGCACTGTGGCACTTGTTAATAGGTTAGTCCAAGAAATCATATGAAAAGTACTCCAAAGTTGGAACAAAACACAAGAAAGTGGATAAAACCAAGCATGGAACATCAAAAATTATAGATACATTTGCTATGTATCACACACTAGTGCAACATGCAATGTGGAAGGTGCTTTCCAATGGGTTTTTGGTCTCTATCACCATGGTTTGACAGACTGGTCCACTAGTGCCATTGCATCTGTCCTTTTCCTAGACCACTGTGATCCCCTAGTGCCATTGCATGTGTTCTTTCCCTAAACCACTTGGATCCACATGACAGTACATGCTCCAGTGGATTCGGTGATGCAACTTCTGCCACACTAGTGCAACATGCAATGTCGAAGCTGCTTTCCTATCTGCTCTGTCTCTATCACCACTGTTTGACACACTAATCCACTAGTGTCATTGCATGAGTTGTTTTCCTAGACCACTGTGATCACCTAGTGCATTGCATGTGTTATTTCCCTAAACCACATGGATTCACATGACAACACACACTCAAGTGGATTTTGTGATGCAACTTCTACCACACTCGTGCAACATGCAATGTGGAAGCTGCTTTCCTATGTGTTTTTGGTCTCTGTCACCTTGGTTTCACACACTGATCCACTAGTGCCATTGCATGTGTTCATTTCCTAAACATGGATCCACATGAAAACACACACTCTAGTGGATTCTATGATGCAACTTTCGCCACACTAGTGCAACATGCAATCTGGAAGCTATTTTCCTATCTATTTTTTGTCTCCGTCACCATGGTTTGAAACACTGATCCACATGTGTCATTGCACGTGTTCTTTTCCTAGACAAATATGATCACCTAGTGCCATTGCATGTGTTCTTTCCCTAAACCACATGGATCCACATGACAACACACCAGTGGATTCTGTGATGCAACTTCTGCTAGACTAGTGCAACATGCAATGTGGATGGAGCTTTCCTATGTGTTTTTGGCCTTTCTGACCAAGGTTTGACACACTGATCCACTAGTGTCATTGCATGTGTTCTTCTCCTAAACCACAGGGATCCACATGACAACACACACTCCGGTGGATTCTATGATGCAACTTCTGCAACATTGGTGCAACATGCGATGTGGAAGCTACTTTCCTAATTTTTTTGGTGTCTGTCACCATGGTTTGACACACTGATCCACTAGTGCCATTACATGTGTTCTTTTCTTAAACCACATGGATCCAGATGACAACACACACTCTAGTGGATTCGGTGTTGCAATTTCTGCCACACTGGTTCAACATGCAATGTGGAAGCTACTTTCCTATCCGGCTTTTGTCTCTGTCACGATGGTTTGACACAATGATCCACTAGTGTCATTGCATGTGTTCTTTTCCTTGACCACTGTGATTACCTAGTGGCATTGCATGTGTTCTTTCCCTAAACCATATGCATCCACATGACCACACATAGGCCAGTGGATTCTATGATGCAACTTCTGCCACACTGGTGCAACATGCAATGTGGAAAGTGCTTTCCTATCTGTTTTTTATCTCTATCATCATGGTTTGATACACTGATCCACTAGTATCATTGCATGTGTTTTTTGCTAGACCATCGTGATCCATTAGTGCCATTGTATGTGTTCTTTTCCTAAACCACATGGATCCACATGACAACACACACTCTAGTGGATTCGGTGATGCAACTTCTGCCACACTAGAGCAACATGCATTGTGAAAGTATATTTTGTATCTGTTTTTTGTCTCTCTCACCATGGTTTTACACACTGATCCACTATTGTCATTCCATGTGTTATTTTCCAAGACTACTGTGATCACCTAGTGCCATTGCATGTGTTCTTTCCCTAAATCACATGGATCCACTGACAAAACACACTTTAGTGGATTTTGTGATGCAACTTCTGCCACACTGGTGCAACATGCAAAGTGGAAGATGCTTTCCTATGTGTTTTTTGTCTCTGTGACCATGGTTGAACACACTAATCCACTAGTGCCATTGCATGTGTTCTTTTCCTAGACCACATGGATCCACATGACAACACAAATTCTAGTGAATTCTGTGATGCAACTTCTGCCAAACTAGTGCAACATGCAGTGTGGAAGGTGCTTTCCTATGGGGTTTTGGTCTCTATCACCATGGTCTGACAGACAGATCCACTAGTGCCATTGCATCTGTCCTTTTCCTAGAACACTGTGATCCCCTAGTGCCATTGCATGTGTTGTTTCCCTAAACCACTTGCATCCACATGACAGTACACACTCCAGTGGATTTTGCAATGCAACTTCTGCCACACTAGTGCAACATGCAATGTCGAAGTTGTTTTCCTATCTGCTTTTTGTCTCTGTCACCACTGTTTGACACACTGATCCACTAGTTTATTGCATGTGTTGTTTTACTAGACCACTGTGATCACGTAGTGCCATTGCATGTGTTCTTTCCGTAAACCACATGGATCCACAGGACAACACACACTCCAGTGGATTCTGTGATGCAACTTCTGCTAGACTAGTGTAACATGCAATGTGGATGGAGCTTTCCTATGTGTTTTTGGCCTCTCTGACCAAGGTTTGACACACTGATCCACTAGTGCCATTGCATGTGTTCTTTTCCTAAACCACATGGATCCACATGACAACACACACTCCGGTGGATTCTATGATGCAACTTCTGCCACACTGGGGCAACATGCAATGTGGAAGTTGCTTTCCTATGTGTTTTTGGTGTCTGTCACCATGGTTTGACACACTAATCCACTAGTGCCATTGCATGTGTTCTTTTCTCAAACCACATGGATCGACATGACAACACACTCTCTAGTGGATTTGGTGATGCAATTTCTACCACACTAGTTCAATATGCAATGTGGAAGCTGCTTTCCTATCTGTTTTTTGTCTATGTCACCATGGTTTGACACACTGATCCACTACTGTCATTGCATGTGTTCTTTGCCATGAAAAGTGTGATCACCTAGTGCCATTGCATGTGTTGTTTCCCTAAACCACATGGATCCACATGACAACACACACTCAAGTGGATTCTATGATGCAATTTCTGCCACACTAGTGCAACATGCAATGTGGAAGGTGCTTTCCTCTCTATTTTTTGTCTCTATCACCATGGTTTGATACACTGATCTACTAGTGTCATTGCATGTGTTCTATTACTAGACCACTATGATCCACTAGTGCCATTGCATGTGTTCTTTTCCTAAATCACATGGATCCACATGACAACACACACTCTAGTGGATTCTGTGATGCAACTTCTGCCACAATGGTGCAACATGCAATGTGGAAGTAGCTTTCATATCTGTTTTTCGTCTCTGTCACCATGGTTTGACACACTCATCCACTAGTGTCATTCCATGTGTTCTTTTCCTAGAGTATTGTGATCACCTAGTGCCATTGCATGTGTTCTTTCCCTAAACCACATGGATCCACCTGACAAAACACACACTACAAGAAATGTGCTAATTTTTAACCCTCAATATTGGTCACCGAATGGTCATTGTTCTCCATTTATGACCTTCTTGTGACCAAAAATACATGGTCAAAAGCTGAGAGTCACTGATGGACTATAAAGACCTTTTATGTGGATTGGTCATGGACTGCTATGACCAATATAAATGATTTGGTCATCACCTATCTAGCATGTCCATTTAAGCTAATCATTCATGGCACAGCCTGTCCACGTAAGCCAATCCTATGTGGCAATGCTTGTAGATCGAATTCAGCCTAGTTCAATGAGGTACTCTATGTGGGCCAAGCCCAACTATTTAGTAGGCCAAACCCAATAATTCAGCCCATATATTTTTTTATTTTTCTCCTATGGCTTTTCTTTGGCCCAATATTTTTTCTAGAGTAGCTTTTCTTTGGCCCAATATTTTTCTGCCACTTGTTCTCACGTTTTAACAACACAAATTACAAATATTTGAAATGAAGACATTTTGACATCAGAAATGGCAAAAATTGGAATGGACAGAAAGTGAATATACGAAATTCTTGAAAATGTAGCCAAACTTAACCTATTACAGTCTTACATAGTGTTCATACAACTAGATACCGACTAACAGTACAATATAGCTACAACTAAATTATAACAATGTTTGTCAGTCTTCAATAGCTTTGTCAATCTTCAGGCTTCTTCAAATTTCATTAGCCTAGGACTCCTATAAAAGAGAAACACCACTTCTAGAATTAACAAGCAAGTGAAAAGTAATTAAGCACAGTTGACAAGTAACTCACAGTACTACTCCTAGTAGAACACATGAAAAGGTTGTATCAAGAACTAAGTATTGTATTTTTTTGAAAAAGCACCACGTGTTCCATTCATATTAAGAAGGACATAGTAAAAAGCAACACCCGCAGACTCTCCCTAGAAGGAACCAGAGAGATAACATACCCATACCAGGCTCTAGATTCGTTGTCTTCAGGATCCAGAACTTAATAGAATCAGATTGACTATTGAAACTTAAAATTAGCTCATACACATTACTACAAATCTACCAAGAAAAATACAAATATTAGACTTGATTTAGGAAAATCTGGTGAGCTCGTAAATTTTAAATGTTAAACACATAGTAAAATATTTTTAGTCCCATCATGTAGATAATTTGATATTTGGACAACATCTAAATCCTCTCCACGGTAAAAACATATGCAAAGATTTTCTTTAAACATCATAGTGAACTGGTGGCTCGTAAGTGGATCTGTAGATGCAAAGAACACATGTTCAGTTCAGGAAACTACTGGATGCGATACAGACCCAACCCAGGCGTCCAGCCTGTTCTCTCCTGCCTCAAAAAAAGAGAAGTGCTGAATATATGTACAAAACCGATCTTTCTACATAATACATTATGAATGAAGCAGTTTTAATGGTTCTAGGATGAAATCAACATGCTGAAATGGATAGGGAGTTACGAATATGGGGTTACTTTACTGCAGGGTAGGTGTAGCATTAAGAGGATATGGTCTTGAATAGGATTGGGTTGAGTCCCCGTGTTGCCAATTTATGGTTGTTCCTCCACTCAGCAGTTTCAACGAGGAGGCGACTTGAATCTACCCATACCTAAGTTGGTAGGAGGGTTGACAGATATTTTAATGACGTCGTGTCGCGAGAATCAGGTACAACAAAGATCTGTTGATGGACATAGCAGTGAGATTTTCCATAACTGAAAACTCTACTTTTCTTTAGCAGCTGCAAGCATAGAAGGTTCAGTCTATGCTTCGGGTCAGGTAGTGTGTGATTTGAACAAGGGATATATAAATGCAATCAATAGTATTACCTTCTATAATTTAGGTTGTTTGTGTGTAGATAGTTTGGCATTGATGGGCAAACATGATGAGGTTCACCATAATATTGGTGATGCAGAATAAACCATGTGATGACTAACTGAGTTGGTAAATATCTACAATGGAGTGAGCATATTATTAAGGGAATATATAAGAACATTATACAAAATAAAATGCTCTCATTTTTAGGTTGTACCTGAAGCAGCCCAAATATGTTTAAAAAAATACCAACTCAGAGGTATAAACAGTCAACATAGAGTTGTATAGCATTTCTAGACAACATAGTATTAAGGGAATATATATAAGCAAAAGAATGTGTATTGCCAACACCATGATACTGGTAGACTTTATAAATGGCAAACCTTTTGTTTGACTATAAATCTCAGATATCAAAACAATTAACATAGGAAAGCATTTGACAGTAGCTACAAAATGTAGATGCTGATGTTCGAAAAAGTAAACATGTATCCTTTCATCATATGAAAGAGATCTAGATACTCTGAAGTATAAATTAAAGGTGAATATGGAAGCTTATCTGGATGAGTGCAGCAGATACCGTATTCTTCCTCAACCGTTGGAATAATTTCATCAACAAATGGGCGAGGCTTGGCACCTGATTTTTCGTGTTCTGCCAGCAGATGGAAATGAAATTCCAGATTATAGGGATGAAACTTGGTTAAAAAATTGTATTGAAACCTTAATTCATCATATGGTTGCAACGACATTATACTTTTAGAACCTGACGACACATGACTACCTTATATTGATCCGCATTTATTAAAGACAGTAGCAAAGGAAATTTGTAAAAATATACTTGGAAACAACTCCACATCAATTGTAACATAGAATCTCTATTCCAGCTTTAGGAAGTGACTACCTTACTAGCCTCGAAGAATGCACATCAACAAAAACTTGGATGGAAATAACATTCATTCATTAAATATTAACTATGTCATTTTGTTTATCTAATCCTCTGTTTAAAATAAGTATGAATCAGCCATACTAACAATAGCAGAAATAAGCTTCCACATTTCAGTATACATTTCTACTGTTAGTGGCATGTGTATCAACAATTCTCCTTAACTAAGATTATTTATATTGTGCTCTAATTAAGAAATCACTTTGGTAAAGTAAGAGTTTGCTAATCTATTTTGCGGAAGAAGTAAGGCAAATTTGCTAATCTATTGTGTTCACTCAAATTTTAATTAGAGGATCCCATCTCACCCTAGATAAACAACCTAAAGCAAATTGAAAACCTGAAGAGAAACAAATAGGTATTAGGATTAGGAAAGGCTAACCAATCCAATTGCTTCGTCCTCCTGACCGCCTCCATATGAGTCTCCTCTTCCCCTTCTCCCTAAGTTCCTTCCCATCCATCTCCATCTCCGGCTAGAGGTCCTCCTCCTTGGAGTCCACCGGCACAGGCCACTGGAAGCGTTCGAGGTGCGCTCCTAGCCTAGGGATTGCGACGGCCTAGTGGAGGAGCTTAGTGGTGAAGTAGAGCAGTGGTGTCACTGAAATTACAACATATGCATGAGGGAGTAGGTGTAGAGCATCGCTTCTCGATGAATTTCAGCACAAGCTACCTTCGTGCAGATGTTCTTTCACCGGAACTCGCTACCACCCTATCTCTCCTTGTGGAGCTCGCCGGGCGTCGCAAAATGAGATGAACGAGGTGCAGGGAAGGGGCAACAGCCGGTATAGGGGCATGGGATGGGTCCCAACGTGTAGCAGCAGCCGGGACAAGGGCAGCGGCCAGAACAGGGAAGGAGAATGAGGTGACCTCGGGCGGGGGGACCGAGCGCGGAGGTGGCATCCCAGGAGGCGGCTGATGGGGAGGACCATAGGAGGTCGAGGGCGTGGCGCTGGTGGGCGTCGATCGCGCGGTCCGGAAGCTTCAACAAGAACGTGAGGTGTCTCTGAGGAGGGCGCCAGGGGCTAATCCAGGACACGGTCCACGAATTCAGAGTGGTGCTCGAGCCTGCCACGCTTCCACTGGTCGCCGCGGACGTGAGTGGCAACGGATCCGTCCCGGGGTCCCGCTCGATGTAATCCCAACCCGAGTTGGACCAGATGCGATTTATCGGTAGGGTAGCAAGCTGGGGTTCATGTGTGGCGGCCCGATTGAGAAAGAGGGATAGTGGGTCTGTGGGGGAAACGACCGGTGGGAGGTCGCTAGGGAAACATCGGCGTGAGGTGGAGCTAGGAAGGAGAGGGGCTTCGGTGAGGAGAGGTGCAGCGCTTCTCTAGTGAAGAGGAGATCGGGAGAGGAGAGAGGAGGCGCAAACGGGTGGGTAAGAGGAGACGAGCAAATTAGGGTTTGTAGGGGCTGGGGCAGCGGCTATTTCGTTCTCCGGGAGTGGACAGTCTGGATGCCATGTCATTGATCCATACTCAACTAACCATGATTGCACTCGCATCCGTCCATTTTGCTACGATCCAACGGCTCTTCTCGTATCTCTCATTCCCTACACTAGTGTTATTATCTATGACCATTTCGTGTTAGAAAATTATGACCTTCTTAACAAATGGTCAAGAGTTGGATCTTCCCAACTACCTAGCAGCATAGAATGGTCAAGATCTATGACCAAACAATCCATGGTCGTTAAGAAAAGGTCACTAGTAAGCATATCTCTTGTAGTGACACTCTAGTGGATTTTATGATGCAACTTCTGCCACACTGGTGCAACATGCAATGTGGAAGGTGCTTTACTATGTGTTTTTTGTCTCTGTGACCATGGTTTGACACACTGATCCACTAGTGTCATTGCATGTGTTCTTTTCCTATACCACATGGATCCACATGACAACACACACTCTACGGGATTCTGTAATGCAACTTCTGCCACACTAGTGCAACATGCAATGTGGAAGGTGCTTTCTGTCGTTGCATTGGGAATGGTAGTACCTGAAGAGGTTAGATAGAGGTGTGGGGACTAGCAAGGAAGCTATCGATGGCGTCCATAGGCGGGATTGGATACAAGCAAGCGTAGCTGGACGCAGGAAGTACCCAGGTTCAGAGCCCTCGTGGTGAGGTAAAGCTCCTACTCCTGCCTGATCTGACTATGTGGGATATACGAAATACAAGTGTTCCTCGAGCTGTATTTTCTAGCTATTGCCTTAAATGCTCTGAGACCAACCCTTTCTACTGAGGCCCTACCTCTCCTTATATAGGCAGAGAGGCAGCGATCTCACTGGCCAATCCGACTCGCGGGCCCCGCAGGCGGGTCCCGACCAGCTGGTCATCTACATTATCCCGTATGGTATGTCACGTCGGAGTGTGAGCGTTATGGCTGTCGTGGGCACAGTGGACGCCGTGCGAGCCTGTCGTCAGCATCGGGCCACTGTTCCCGCGTCATCCCCGCAAAGTCTTCGGTATGGCTGGGTAGTTGCTAGTCTTTTCATTGTACATGGCGTACCATGCAATGATATGAACGTCATCCTATCTCACTGATTGGGTCCGGCTACATCGCCATAGCCGGCTACTTCTTGCTGCTCCGGCTACCGCACGGTGGCCGGCATGTCCTGCCCTGTCCGGCTATGCTTGGTCAGCCAGACGCGATTCGACTGCTTGGTTCTTGTCGGGTTGGGGTACCTGGGGATCATCCCCCTGACACTATCCCCCGAGCGCGTGTGGATTCCGCCCTTAGGCGAAATGTGCGTGCGCTCCTTCCTGTTTTTTAACTTGTATCCGACTGTGCTTGGCGGTTGTGCTACTCGTGACGTTAGTGCTTACACCGGCCATGCGCGCACGCGCCATCATTGCTCTGCTGCGGGCAACGTAACGTCCCGCACTCCGGCGCTTTGGTTCCCGCTCTAGGATCTTCTGCGCATCTTGCTTCGGCACACGGGATCTGAGCAGCGGTTGGGGTGAGGGCCGTCGGGATGCGCGCCATGTGTCTCCGCTGACGGTTGCCCTTCCGGCCCTTTAAAGGGACGCCGCGGGGGAGGCAGCTCCTTTCCTTCGCTCCCCCGCTGTAGTCTCCTTCTTCCCTCGCGTGCTCCTGCCTTTGCGCCCTTGCCTTCCGTGCCGTAGCTCGCTGCACTGCCCGTTCGTCGTCGTCGTCGCTACGGGCCACCGCCACTCTTCCATCACCGCTCCTCCATGTCAGCCAGAGATGGCCACCGACCGCGGGGCCTGGTGCGGCTCCTCCGTCACCGAGGACCACATCGCGAAGTACCGGGCCACCCGCGTTCTTCCGCCGCCGGAGGTGGCGGTGTGGTTGGCGTCGGCGGGGGAGGTGTCGCCGCATCGGGCGGAGGGGGAGCGTGTCATCTTCCTCTCGCATCTGGCACGCGCGTTCGCCCTCTCGGTGCACCCCTTTTTCTTGACGTTTCTCGCCTTCTTTGATCTCCGCCTCCACCACCTCGGCGCCAACGCAATCAGAACATTGGCGCATTTCATGGCGTTCTGCGAGAGCTACCTCGGGATCCAGACGGATCTCGGGCTCTTCTGCCGGCTCTTCCGAGTCCGGCCGCAGGTGCAGTACAGGAAGGGGCCGCTAGTTGTCTACGGCGGCGCCTCCATCTACTCCCGCTCCAAATCCGGCTACCCCAAGTTCTTGCTTCAGGACACGGTATGGCTGTGGCAGCAGTCGTACTTCTACATCCAGAACGTCACCAACGTCGACCGGATCAATCTTCCGGCTTTCCAGGACGTCGAGTCCAGCCGACAGAACTGGGAGCTGAAGTTCCATGATGACAAGGCGGAGACGAACGCGATGCTGCATTGCATTCTTTCTTGACTGCTATTTGGATTGGTAGTCCGTCAAATCTCTAAGCAGGTGGGTAGAAAACCTTCCGGAATAGGAGGAATATTATCATATTGTAATTCAAGGCAAATGATAGTCAGAAAATCGTATCAAAATGCAGAAGTTAGGCTTCTTCCAGTTCTAGAGTAGTGGCTTCAAGCTCCAGTCTTAGTTTGACTAGAGATCAAATCGAAAAAGGCTCCCCGTGGACTCTACGCAGGAGCAGGACTTCTTTCCTCCACCTTCCGGGCTGCCCTTCATCATCACGAAAGTAAGATTGGACGTGATAGACGGAAGCAGAATCGAGGCAATATCAGTTTCCAGGTTTCGAGGAAGGAAATGTCCGCGGGCCTCTCTTATCATCTTAAAGGATGAGTGTGTATACAACCAACCTAGAATACGTATTTTCGAGGTTCCTATGCTATGGTATCCAGGTTCCCGTCAGGGAAGGGATAGGGTGCCGTGTTTTCCACTGCGCTCCCTCGTCACCTGCCGGCTAACCGGCCTGGACATCACCCTCAGCTGGATGTCCCGGCTAATGATGCCGCTATAGCAGCGAGCGGACAAAATGTGCTATTACTCCGGTCGGCTGGACCCGACCTGGCTATTGCGCCGCGATCCCCGCTACAACAACTTGAAGGAGTGGGTGTGGATGATCACAAAGGAGCGGCTACCGGAGAACTGGAAGTTCAGTCTGGCGCCCTACAGCCAGGAGAACCGCGCGCCCCGGGTAAGTTCTTATAGCCGGAAACTTCATTTGTTCTTCCTGCATTTTTTGCTTGGTCCGACTGACTTCTTTTATTCGGCAGATCTTCGATTGCATCCTACGCGAGGAGGGTGAGGCTCCTCTTGAGGAGTTCACGCCTGACTTGCCCGAGCCACGCGCTCGGCGGTCTGGCGAGGAGTCGGACGGGATGGCGATGCCTTTCCTAGCCGGAATGACGAGCCGCCTGCCGACCTGCACATGGAGGTTCATGAGGAGGAGGAGGCCGCACCGACCATGGATCCGGCGAGACGCTCCGTGATAGACGGCGAGGCAGGCGGGAGCAGCTCCAGTCGTTCCAGCTCTCGCCGGCCCATGACGGAGGAGCTGGCCCCAAGAGGAGCCAGTCCAGCACCCTGCCGCCGAGCCGTCTTGGCCGGAAGAAGGGGCCGCCCCCAGTTGTGCTGTGGTACGCTCCTTCTCCCCCTTTTTATTTCGGTTTTTTCTGCCTCCTTCCCTTTTTTCTTCTTTTCCTAACTTTGGTTTATTTGCCTTTGCCTTTTCCTCCTTCTTCTTAGTTCGTTGGTTTCTTTCGGAGCCGCGAGCCCGGCACGAACGCCGACCGGGTCACCGCCCCGTGCCCTGACTATACCAGCCAGTGCTCCTCCTTCTTCTGCGGTGCTGCCTCCGCCTCCCCCTCGAGCTGAACCGGCTGCCTCCGGCGAGCCAGAAGGTCCCCAGCCAGAGGCGGAGTCCTCCCAGCTGGATGGCTCTTCTGCGGGCGCGCGGGAGGCTGCCGGCAAGGAGCTCGTCGTTGTTGGTGACGACAACTCCGACGAGGAGCCAGGGGAGGAGTGGAGAACGGCGGTAGTTGCTGCGAAGGAGTCCCTGGCTATCAACGCCATGGATGACGATGTTTCCTCCGCCGCCTCGCTGTCGAACCTTGCCACTACGCTCGAGCTGGCGGTGAAGGAGATCTGGCTGCTGGAGGCCACAGCCGGCGGGAACCGGTCGTTGGAGCAGAAGCTTGCTGCCACCAACAGGACTTACTAGAGTAAGTTTGCTTCACCCGGCTTGTTTTTTTTGTACTGATAGCCGGTTTTGTTGCAGCCATCCTCGTGTGCGCTCAGCGCGAGATCGATCAATTGAAGAAAGCGAACGGCCGGCTGAGCAAGTCCAATTCCACTCTGCGGCTGTAGAATAAGGATTGGCACGCAAGGGTAGACGGTCTGGAGGCCACCATCAAGGAGCGCGACGCCTCGCTCGCCAGCCGGACCGAAGCCTTCACCCTTCTGGAGGCCCAGAACAAGGACCAAGAGAAGGAGATCAAACGGCTGGCGACCTAGGAGAATGATCTGGTGGAGGAGCTGATGCAGGTCAGCCACACGGCTAAGGGTAAGTTCCCTTTTCCGTCTTGTTTCTTTCTGGATCCGGTAACCGGATCTGAGCCTTTTTTCTGACAGCATTTTACCCCGGCATACACCTGCTGGCCTACAACCGGCTGCAGGAGAACTGGCCGGGAGCGCAGCCGACGGCCCAGGAGCTCGTCGTCCTTCTTGGCGAAGAAGCTGCCAAGCTTCGTCAAGCGGTGTGGGACGTCTTCTCCTTCATGTGGCCGGAGGCTCCGGTTCTGAAGACGATGGCGCAGCTGGCCGCGAAGGTGGGGGAGGTGCCGGCTACTGTGGACCGACTGCAGGACTTGGCGGCGCGAGCCGGAGCGGAGATGGCTCTGGCCCTCATGCTCTCCTGGTACAAGGACGCCCGTGTCGAGAAGATCGACGGTGGCTTCCGTGCCGGAGCCGATCTTGCCGCCAGCCGCCAAGCCCATCCGGAGCTCTGCGGATCCGCCATCAAGATTGCCGACTACGTGGATCCCAACGAGGTGCTCACCAACTCAGAGTCCGTCGGTACTCCTGATGTGGAGGGCCCGATGCCGCCATCCACTGGCGTCGGAACCGGATCGAGCTCTGTGCGGCCTCCTCCGCCCGAAGCTTCCGCCGGCCAAGATCCTCCTCACGACAAGGGTCCTGCCGCCTAGTTACTACCCCGGGATGCCTGGTGTATTTTTCTTGTCTTGGATATGCGTAGAACTTGTCTAGCTGTACCGGCTATCTCTGATGCCGGGTAACTTGTGGGAGCTTCGTCTCCTTTTTGCTTGTTAATGTTGAACTCTTGAGTTTCCTTTAACTTGTGTCTTGAATTTCTTTTGGTATTTTGCCGGCTAACTTTGTCCGGCTAACTTTGCCATGCTACGCCCTTCTAGCCGGGGGAACTACCATACTAGTGGGGGCGCGCGAGCGCACCCACTGGGTGTAGCCCCCGAGATTCGGAGTAGCTGGCGTATCCAAGTGCTTCGAATCTTCCTTATTTTTCCGAAGTCCTCTAACTTTGCTCGATTAGGCTCGCTTTAGTCGGCTACTTTTCGTTGGTTGAACGCCTTCAGCCAGGGGAACTAACAATCTAATGGGGGCGCGCGAGCGCACCCACTGGGTGTAGCCCCCGAGATTCGGAGCAGCTGGCGTAGCCAGGTGTTGGGGATATACTTTCCGGGTATCCTCACAGTTCCTCACTGACCAGGGTGGCCCACTTCGGGTTAGAGCTTTGCTTCACGGGTGGCCCAGTTAGAGAGAGAAGACAGAGTCCAATCCGACTACGGGAAGGCCTAGAAGACTTACCGACTTAGGCCCATAATGTTACTTGTAGTTCAAGATGTACTCTGTAACCATCTCTTAGTCGTAGCCGGATTGATCTCTCCTGTAAACCCTAGGCCAGATATCTATATAAGCCGTCCTAGGGAGAGCCTTTAGGGCACCAGATAACCTCAATAGTCTACAATCTCACATCGCACAGGCGAAACCCTTGTAACCCATATTCCGGCTATGCCGTATTACTGGATTGCTAGCAGGAGTAGGGTCCGTCCAAAGCCGGCGGATTCGAACCTGGGTAAACTTGTGTGATCACCGTTCGGGAACACCGTACGTCTCACACCCCTCTATCCCGCACGCCTCGAGGACCTCCTCATGGCGTACTTGTCCTCAATCCGACGACACCAGGTGCTTCGAATCTTTCTTGTCTTCTCTTGCTCCTGCCCTTGCCCTCACCTGGGCTCTGAACGGCCGGCTAAACGCCTTTAGCCGGTCAGGAACTACAAGATTCCATCGGTGGCGCGCGAGCGCACCCAGTGGGTGTAGCCCGCGAGATTTGGAGTGCTTGATGAAGGCAAGGACTTCGAATCTTCTTCCCTTTTCCTGAATTCCGACTCAAGGTAGTTGGACAAGAATGTACATACACATACACACATGTCCTCATAGGTTAGTAGGTTAGTCTGCCAAATTGTAGCCGGAAAACGGCTTGTTTTTTCGAAAACTAGCTTGTGCCTTTCTAGACACTTAGTCACTTTCCCGTGTGCTCTGCTGTTTTCGCTGCGTCCTTGCCGGGCAGCCGGGTTGCGGTCTGCAACCGGAATCGAAGGGAGCTGACAGTACATTGCGCACGGTACTAACGGCTTAGCAGCCGGATTGGTTCGAGCTAGTTGCAGGACCGGTATGCCCGGCCTGCCGCGTCTCCTCCCCGCTTTTCGTGTGGGATGCCTCGGGCTTTTGCTCTTGCTAGCCGGACAGCCGGGTTGCGGTCTGTAGCTGAGACGAAGAGTGGGCCTCTGACATCGTCGCACACTACTCAGCCGGTTTGTTGACTTAGCAGGCCGGGCCAGCCGGCGAGCCCCCGGGTAGGGGTTGCCGGAGCTGGAAAATTTGAACCCCGAAAATGGATGCACACATATTTCTGGCAAGGAGCCCCCGAGATTCTCGTAGGGCTCCGGATTTTCATTCATGAGGTTTTTGGGATACATACACTGCCTGGCGACTAGGTGTAAAACGGGCACAGCAGGGCCGCTTTCCAGGGACGCTCGGTCTCCTCGTCTGATTTGTCCATCTTGTTCTTGCGCGGCTGGTGCGCGTCAATGAGGTAGTAGGAGTCATTGAGCAGCGCCCGGCTGATGATGAAGGGGCCCTCCCAGGGTGGCGATAGCTTGTGCATGCCCTTCGTGTCTTGCACTAGCCGGAGGACCAGGTCGCCCTCGCGGAATGCGACCAGGCGGATCTAGCTTGAATGGTAGCGACGTAGTCGCTGCTGGTACAGGGCTGATCTGGACAAGGCCAACTCGCGGGCCTCCTCCAGGAGGTCCACTCCGTCCTCCCGCGCCTCCTGGTTGGCTTTTTCGTCGTACAAGAGCTTGCGTGGGGAGTCGAATTCGATGTTGGCGGAGCAGACGGCTTCCGATCCGTAGACCAGGAAGAACGGCGTGTAGCCGGTTGACCTATTTGGCGTGGTGCGGAGGCTCCAGAGCACAGCCGGAAGTTCTTCGATCCAACATCCGGGTGACCGCTCCAATGGCTCGATGAGGCATGGCTTGATGCCGGCTAGCACCAAGCCGTTTGCTCTTTCGACTTTCCCGTTGGACTGCGGGTGTGCGATGGAGGCGAGGTCCAGCCGGATTCCCTTGTTGCTGCAGAACCAGGCGAAGGCCCCCTTGGCAAAGTTCGTGCCGTCATCGGTGATGATGTTGTTGGGGTAGCCTAAGCGGTTGATGATGTCGGTGAAGAAGTTAACGACTGTCGCCCCATCCAGCTTTCGGATAGGCTTGGCCTCGATCCACTTTGTGAACTTGTCCACCGCTACCAGCAGGTGGGTCATGCCTGCGCGCGCTCGCTTGAAGGGGATGACCATGTTGAGGCCCCAAACTGCGAAGGGCCAGGTGATCGGTATGGTCTTCAGCACCAAAGTTGGCATGTGCCTGAGCTGCCCGAAACGCTGGCACCCATTGCACGCGTGGACCAGCTGCTCAGCATTCTCGAGGGCGGTGGGCCAATAGAAACAATGGCGGAATGCCTTGGCGACTATCGCCCTTTACGAAGCGTGATGCCTGCACCCGCCCTGGTGGATATCCCTTCGTAGCCGGTAGCCCGTGTCCACGTCTACGCACCTTTGGAAAATGCCGGATACGCTGCGCTTGTACAGTTCGCCGTTGATGATGGTGTACGTGTGCGCGTGGCGCCGGATTTGCCTAGCCTCCACCTCGTCATCCAGGAGTTCTCCATTGGCGATGTAGTTCATGAAGGGCTATGCCCAGGGTGGCACTTCCTGAATGACGATGACGCTCCCGTCCTCCGGTTGATGGACGTCGGGGGGTCGTTCGGGTGGCATACCCGGGACGACAGCCCCCAAGCTGCTTGACGAACCGGTAGCCCCGGGCCCTGCGAGCCGGGGGCACCGCATTGCCAGAGTTGGTGCGGGTCTTCTTTTTTGGCGGCTCTGCCGGCTCTGCTTCTGCCGCTCCGTCAGCCGGAGCGCTCCCTGCCCAGGTGATGGAGTCCGAATTCGGTGATGGGGTGATGGACGGCTTGCTTAGGTGCTCCAAGGAGACCCCAGGTGGGATCGCTTGCCTGGTGGATCCGATCTTGGAGAGCGCGTCGGCTGCCTCGTTGTATACGCGAGGGAGATGGTGGAATTCGCATCCGTCGAAGGAGGCGCTGAGCTTCGGAATGTGGAACCGGTAGAGGGCCATGTTTGCGTCTCTAGCATTCCATTCTCCGGACACTTGCTGCACCACCAGATCCGAATCACCAAAGCATAGGATCCATTTGACGCCGATCTCCATGGCTAGCCGGAGTCCGTGCGCCAATGCCTCGTATTCGGCTACGTTGTTGGAGGCCTTGAAGTGGATCTGCAGCACGTACTCTAGCCGGTCCCCCTTGGGCGAGGTGAGCACGATGCCGGCTCCCAAGCCCCCGAGCATCTTCGACCCGTCGAAGTGCATCTTCTAGTGGTCCGAATCCAGAACTGGTGGGAGATACTGGGTCTTAGCTCAGTCGACGAGGAAGTCCGCCAATGCCTGCGACTTGATCGTGAGCCGGGGCTCGTATTGGATGGAGTAGGCGGCGAGCTCGATGGCCCATTTGGCGACTCGGCCGGTGGCGTCTTTGTTGCCGATGATTTCCAAAAGGGGTGCGGTGCACACCACCTTAATTGGATGCTCCTGGAAGTAGTGCTTGAGCTTCTTGCATGCCAGGTACACGCCATAGCACATCTCCTGGTAGTGGGGGTAGTTCTGCTTGGAGAGGGAGAGAACCTCGCTGAGGTAGTAGACGGGTCTCGGAACCGGCTGAGCCTTGCCTTCCTCGGGGCGCTCCACCACCAGGACGATGCTGACGACCCGGCTGTTGGCTGCTATATAGAGCAACATCGGCTCCTTGCTAGCCGGCGTGGCTAAAACCGGTGATGTGGATAGCATCCGCTTGAGGTCGCGAAACGCGGTTTCGGCCTGCGAAGTCCAAGAGAACTTGTCCGTCTTCTTCATCTGTGGGTACAGCGGGAGTGCCTTCTCCCCTAGCCAGCTTACGAAACGGCTGAGGGAAGCCAGGCATCCGGTGAACTTTTGGACTCCAAGCAGGTTCCTGGGCGGCTGCATCCTCTCGATGGCCGCGATCTTCTCCGGGTTCACCTCGATGCCTCGCTGTGATACGAGGAAACCGAGGAGCTGACCGGATGACACTCCGAAGACGCACTTCTCCGGGTTCAGCTTCATCCGGTACTGGCGGAGGTTACCAAATGTTTCTCCTAGATCCTCGAGGAGGGTGCGCTTCTCCTTGGTCTTGATGACCATGTCGTACACGTGAGCGTGCACGTTTCGGCCTATCTGTGAGTACAAGCATTTCTGCATGCATCGCTAATAGGTGGCGCCTGCATTGTTTAGGCCGAAAGGCATGGTTACGTAACAGAAAGCCCCGTAGGGGGTGATAAATGATGTCCTGATCTGATCAGCCGGGTTTAGCCGGATCTGATTGTACCCGGAATAGCAATCTAGAAAAGACAACAAATCACAGTTGGCCGTGGAATCGATGACTTGATCGATACGGGGCAAAGCTAAGGGGTCTTTCGGGCACGCCTTGTTAAGGCTGGTGTAGTCGATACACATGCGCCAGGTCTTGTTCTTCTTCAGCACCAAGACTGGAGGGCCTCTGTCAGTTACTGGGGGCCACATTGTGCATGATCACATGCTTTTCTTCGGCTATGATGAGGGCCTCTGCCAGTTTGGAACCAGCTGAGGCGCACTCCATCGACCGCCTGAAGAAGCCGGCGATGGTGATCACGCCGTGGGGTCCCGGCATCTTTGTCTTGAGGTACGCGTAGTGGGGGATAGCCATGAATTTGGCGAAGGCGGGGCGCCTGAGGAGAGCATGGTAGGAGCTCGTCAGGTTTACCACCTCGAACCAGATTGGTTCACGGCGGAAGTTTTCCTTGGTCCCGAAGATGACGTCCAGCTGGATTTCCCCAACGGGGCGCAGGCTGGCCCCGGTAGTCGGGCGCAGGTCGCTCTCGCGAATGCCCAGCTTCTCCAGCGAGGACTGGTAGAGGAGGTTGAGGCTGCTGCCTCCGTCGATGAGGACGCGCGAGAATCGGCGGGTACGCGCGTTGGAGACGATGAGGGGGTCGAGCACCATGGCGTAGCCCCCAGGAGTCGGCACATGCTCAAGCTGTTCTGCCCGGCTCCAGGTGATGGGGGTTTCCGACCAGTTCAGGTACTGGGGGGCCGGAGAGACGATGGCATTGACCTCCTTGGAGCATCGCCTGCGGTTGTGCTTGTCGTCCTACTCCGTCTCAAAGATGTAGTAGGCGGTGTGCGGCTGGGGGTAGCCGTTGTTGTTGTTGTTGTCGCCGTTGCCGCCATTACCATCATTGCCGGCTCCTCTAGCCGGTGGTGGAGGTCCACCCAGAGGGGGAGGGGGTGGGACGAGGTTGGTTGCCCTGGTCCTTTAGCTGGCAGGTCCAGCTGCAGTTCCGGGTGGTGTGAGTAGCTGGCTTGAAGGGACCGCTATGCCACTTGCACGGGCCGTCAAACATCTGGTCAAAGGTGAGCCGTGGCTTCTGCCTCCTTGCTTCATTAGCCGGCGCATCGGGCGCGTCCTCCACAGCATTGACTTGCCGCGCGTGGTAGCGAGGCTTCTATTGTCCGGCCTGGCGGTCCCCATGGAACCGGTTGCCATTGTCGTGGCATCAGGAGGATCCGGCTTCTCCAGCCGAATTGCTTGGTCGGTCGCGAGCCGGCTCCATGGGAGTCGGACGGCCGTCCGTGTTTACTCAGAGGGGCTTCTTCATGGCGGCATCTGCCATGGCATATTGGTCCGCGGCTGTCATGAGCTCTGCCATGGTTTTCGGCTCGTCACACAGTAGCCAGTGACGAAGCATGGTGCCTTCCCGGCAACCCTCGATGTAGAAACTGATGGCTTGGCTCTCCAGGATGCCCTCGCAGGTGTTGCGCAGCTCCGTCCACATGGCGAGGTACTCGCGGTCGGTCTCGCGGTCACCTTGGACGCACAAGGCCAGGTCGCGTGGGCGCCCTAGACGTTTGTACGTGCCGTTGAAGTTGCGGATGAACACCTTCTCGAAGTCAGGTCAGGCGTTGATGCTGTTGGGCGCAAGGCTATTGAGCCACGTCCTTGCCGATCTTGTTAGCATGAGGGGAACGTAGTGCACGGCTGTGTGCTTGTTCCCATGGGCGATGCCGACTGCTGTAGCGTAGTCAGTCAACCAGTCTTCCGGCTTCATGCTGCTGTCGTACTTGGGGGTGTCCCTGGATAGGGAGAATTTGTCCGGAAACGGCTCGTTCCGGATGCAGGGTCCGAAAAAAATGGACCGGTAGAGTCTTCCTCCTCCGTGACACGCGCTTGAGCGAGGAGCTCGATGCGGTCGCGGGCATCCGAACAATCCGGGTTGGGCAGTCCCACCCGGCCCAAGAGACGGGAACCGGCTGGTCTGGGCGCTCCGGTTGGCGGAGGGGGAGGCGGCGGGTTACTGTTCACCGTCTGCTCCTGGCGCGGCTGGCCCCTGTTGCCAGAGCTGCGACACCTTCTGTGGGCCCTAGCCGGCTGAGGGGAGGACGCCTGCTAGGTGTCGCGCGACGCGCCCCTGTTGTTGGCAGGCAGCTTGCTCCCCCTGAAGTAGCTGGGGTCCTCTTGCATCTGCCGGTTGGCGTCAGCCTGCTCGTCCGCGATGCGGAGGAGCTCCTACACGCGAGCATGCTGGCGGGCTCGCTTCTCGCCCTCCAGACTGGGGAGTTCTTCCGCCACGGCTTGTGCCACGCGCAGGTTCTTGATGGGCGTGTTGTAGGTGGGCCGGATGGGGGCGGGTCCGGGATCCGGCTCCCCATCCTTCTCCAACCTACCACCTACCTCGCCGCCCCGGTGCCGCACCTGGCCACGCCGGCTTGGCTCTGTGGTAGTCGGAGTGAAGTCGTGCGCGCGGTCGTACTCACGCCGGGTGATCTCGAGTTGCTTGCAGGCTGCCGCCCGCTCCATGGCCTCCTGGAGTAGGATCTGTCTCTCCATGGTGAAGTTGGCCTCTACCTCCTCTAGGTTATCCCCGAGGTTAACCGGCGTTAGGAGCCGATCGATGGCATCCTCCACCGGGTTCCGAGGCTGCGGAGGAGCAGAAGTTCCGACCTCGTCCACGCCTCGCTCCCGTGGATGGTGGGGATGCGAGCTGGAGCCGACCATCATGACCTCCACGCCACAGGATGCGGTAGAGGCGCTATCGCCTAGGCGTGGCAGCTCCGCGACAGAGATGATTTCCCTAAGGAAACGCTCCGGGACGGTGACGACATAGACAGGGAGGTCGCCGAATAGCAGGACGGTTCCGTTCGCTGGGAAGGAGGTTCCGGCGAAGCAGGAGGCGTTGTCGATGACACGGTCGAATTTGCCAAGCGTGAGCACCAGGCCGGAGGCCACGCGCTCACCGGCTGAAGTGCGGGGTCCCGTGCAGAACTGGATTCCGGGCGAAGCCATCATGCCCCACGGTTGGCGCCAACTGTCGTTGCATCGGGAACGGCAGTACCTGAAGAGGTTAGATAGAGGTGTGGGGACTAGAAGGGAAGCTATCGACAGCGTCCTAAGGCGGGATTGGATACAAGCAAGCGTAGCTGGACGCAGGAAGTACCCAGGTTCAGAGCCCTCGTGGTGAGGTAAAGCTCCTACTCCTGCCTGATCTGACTATGTGGGATATACGAACTACAAGTGCTCCTCGAGCTGTATTTTCTAGCTACTGCCTTAAATGCTCTGAGACCAACCCTTTCTACTGAGGCCCTGCCTCTCCTTATATAGGCAGAGAGGCAGCAATCTCACTGGCCAATCCGACTGGCGGGCCCCACAGGCGGGTCCCGGCCGGCTGGTCACCTACAGTATCCCGTATGGTATGTCACGTCGGAGTGTGAGCGTATGGTTGTCGTGGGCACAGTGGACGCCGTGCGAGCCTGTCGTCAGCATCGGGCCACTGTTCCCGCGTCATCCCCGCAAAGTCTTCGGTATGGCCGGGTAGTTGCTAGTCTTGTCATCGTACAGGGCGTACCGTGCACTGATACGCACGTCGTCCTGTCTCAATGATTGGGTCCGGCTACATCGTCGTAACCGACTACTTCTTGCTGCTCCGGCTACCGCACGGTAGCCGGCATGTCCTGCCCTGTCCGGCTGTGCTTGGTCAGCCGGACGCAATTCGACTGCTTGGTTTTTCTCCGGTTGGGGTACCTGGGGATCATCCACCTGACACTTTCCTATGTGTTTTTTGTCTCTGTCACCATGCTCATTGCATTATGTAACAACCTCGGACCCTACACTCTAAGTTCAATCCGGGATGAACCAAAAGTGGATAAGGGATTTTACAGCGGGGGCCCAGGGCCACCCACGTGTAGGCCCGTCGACCGCCCTAACCACTTCCAAGAACATCAGGACAAGAGCGAGCGGCGTAGGCGATAGGCCAAGAGATCAAATACATACACAAGTGAGTATGTATGCAAGCTACCTTACAATAGTTCTCAAAGCCATATCATCTAAAAGAAATAGAAATATCGCAACGCCATATGGCAAGATCCAAATATCCTAGATAGAGATAATAGTTTTAGGATAGCTCCTCATACATCAATCAACAGAGTATCAAGCGGAAGCAGGTAACAAGATCCGAGTACAGAGAAGAAGCAAATCGGCATAAGATGCCACATAAGTAAGCAGATCCCGCCCATAGATCTCATGGATCCCCATCCCCGGAATCTCTACACCGAGTGATCGTTGCCAACACCATATGTTTCCTCCACCCAGTATCCATCTTGTGAATACACCTGTTCATCTGAATCAAACAATTTATCGTGTGAGACCCTAGGGGTACTCAGCAAGTCTATATGCCCCTAAAGGGGACATATACCTGGGGTGACGAAATTGCAGAAAAAGATAATAACTAACAAGTCTAAAGATACTCGCTAACCATCCGCCTAACCAATGATAGACGGATGTCCGTTAATTAGAAACAACAGTTATAACAATATAAAGTAACAGATCCATCCTCTCTCACGCTTACCAACGAGTAGGCGGACGAACAACCCATCCGTTGGCAGTTTTATTAGACATTCCATGAGTATTGCACTAATTACTAGTCAGATATTTAGTCAAATTAAACATGGTACTTTAGTTATACTTGTCTATGATCGAGAAACTATGCTCCAAGTCGTCCATAACCGCGGACACGGCTTTCAGAAAGATTTACCCTGCAGGGGTGCACAAATAGCAACACACACACGATCAACCTCGGGAAGAACCAAATAAAACGCAACGAGGCCTCACGACAAAGCATTCACAGGATTCATAAATTATTTCAAGGGGCACCCCATAGCTACCCGCAACGAAGTTGGCCGGTTTCGAGACGGACCCAAGGTTTGCGCCAATGGCTGTAAATGACTGGCAACCCGAAAGTGTGATTGGGCTTGTCAATACCGCGAAAACACTCTGCAATTCCAAAACAGTACAGGTGCTCCACGCACAATCATAAATAAAGCAGTAAATCATGGCATAAGTACAAGATAGTAATAAAGCCCCAAACTACTTTGTGGCTCCAAGAAATAAGAAATGAATCAAGCTCTGGCTAAGGGGATTCATGGTTCCATATGCGGATAGTGCGATAGTCAAGGAACAGGTATCAAGTACTCGGGGTCCTACGGGACACAAGTGAGCATGAAAACCAAATAACAGATATTGCCCACCGGTGCCTCTTTCATTAGTTATCCCATTACTACTCAGGTTAAGTTGTTTAGGTACCTCGTTAACCATCAGACACTCACATACCCTACACATGCTGTTCTACGACTCTCCTGGCCCAAACAACTCCTGTAGTAGTGGCTCATGGGATGGAGGACCAAGCTCGGTGGGGTTTAAAAGTAAAGGCTATGCAGTACTTGGGATTCAGTTTAATGCATTCGCGACTCCATGATGCAAGAATAAGATAGAAACAATAGGTACTATATGTATCCAAGCATGTGGTAGTGCTTGCCTGGTAGCTCAGTTGAAGCGAGAGTTGGATCTGGGTAGTACTCCTGGGATTCCTGATAATTCCCCTTCTCGGCGTCTATTCGAAAAGAACCAAACAAACAAGGGCCAATATAAATAAAGTACGCAAGCATATGAATAAAATGCGACAAGCAACCAAGCATGCCATGATGAATGATGCACAATTTACATGGCATAACATAGCATGGCATGGGTGAGGTGTGGGGTACAAGAATAAAGCATTTTATTAGGCTTTTAGTCATGTTTTTCTCCCATAAACATTGCTGTATAATTAATATTTACATGATGCATGCTTCAATTCATATCATGAAATGCATAAACAGAACAGGCTCATCGCGCTGATCGACTTAGACATATTATTTGTCAAGTTGGGAGTTACCAATTAAAAGTTATTAAAAACTGGATTTAAAATGATATTAAACAATTCTGAAATCATTTTTTATTAAACGGATAAAAAGGCAAGTACTTTTTGCACACAGGCAGAACTAGCCACTGCAACTGATATGTGGGGCCTGCGCTGAGCTGGCAGAAAACGCCGCGGCAGAGCTTTTCTTACCACGGGGTTAGCTAGCCCGGCGGACAGACATGTGGGGTCGGCGGTCTCGCGGGCCCACACGCGGGCGCGCGAGCAGGGCGCGGCCACGTGGCGCGGATGGGGAGCGCGGGTTGAGGTCAAATACTACAGGAGCCTTTTTTTAAAAGGCCACAGAGGAATACAGGCGGGCCCAGTTGGAGTGCGGGTTGCGAAAACAAAAGTTAGGGGGTATCCGAAAATTGCCCCCCCGGTACTGTTTTTCTTCCACCCGGTTGTTTGAAAAAACTAAAGACGCGGACACCGGCACGCGCGGGGGTTCGATCTCGCGACGTGTTGTGCGCGTGCAGGCGGCGGCTACTGATGCGGCTGGCTCGGGCTGGTTGCTGGGATCTGCTACGCGGCGGGGATAAGTTACTGCGGCGCAACGTGGGAAAACGGCCAGCAAACACCGTGCACAGAGGGTGCTCGTCAGATGGAACGGCGCGTCTAGGAAGCAACAAAGCGAGAGGAGATGTCTGGGAGGATCAGCATCTCACCGTGGGGAGGTTGGTGGGGTTAGATCGGGCCGGGGCGCAGGGGATCTGCGGCGGCGCTGGCGTACTGCCGGTAGGGTTTCCTCGTCGGCGTGGGGATCTGTAGCTGCACTGTCCCCGTCTCCTCCTTGTCTCCGTGTGCAGGGGTGCTGCAGGTGCGCGGCTCGGCCTTCCCCCAACACCAAATGCCTCGCCCGCCTCCTGGTTGCGGTGGTGGCGGTAAATGCCGAGGTTGGGGTGTAGATGGGAGAGGGAGGAAGATGCAGCAGGCAGGTGGGGGTCTGGGTTGATGAGCTGAGCCCTAGGGTTCTGAGAAGCGACCCAGGTACGAGAGGAGGGAGTAGATAAGGCCTGGGAGGGGGAGGTCACATGGGGTGGTCGGGTGGAAAAGGTGGTGGTAGCCACCTTTTTCTCCTCCTTGCCTCACGTGTTCTGCGAGGCTCGGGAGGCCAGGGGAGGGGCTGCAGCGAGGGAAAGAGGAAAAGGGGAAGGGGAGAAGGGGCTCGACTAGCATGTGTGGAGCAAGGGAGGCTCGGGAGGGGTTAGGTCTAGCCAAGGGTAGCTAGGTTGGGGAGGGTTGGGTCGAGTCAGGTGGCTCGGCATGGACCCGGTGGTGGTGGCACCTAGGGTAGAAGGGGAGGGGGTGGTGAGTGTAGCTAGGGTTTAGAGATGTGTAGGGTTTAGGGTTTGAGCTAGATAGGATAGATAGGGTTTATAAATTGTATTTGAATTGATTCAAATGTGTGTGAATCCAACAAATAACTCTATCTAGCAAGAGCAAGAGGTGGGAAAAGATGTCACCTTGCATGGGGTATTGAGGGTGGAAGAAGTGAGGTAGGGGTAGGGTTTTGGGTTAAGCGAGAAAAGACCTTGGTTAAGAGGGAAAACATATATTCCATGTACCATATGCATGTCACATATGCCCATAAAACCAAGAGAGGATGCCCCTAGGATGGTGGAGTTCAAATAAACTTGAGCCAACTTGACTTGTTTGCAAAGGAACCATGCTCCACTCAAAAATCAAATAAAAAGCCAAAACGAGAGACTGGATGATGATCTTGCATGGCCCATGCATAAATAGTAAATGCCCCCTCTAGTAGTGAAAACCACTAGAATATCTCATGGCATTTATATAAGCAAGTTTCCCAACTTTTGGAATAAGGAGCAACAAAAGAAAAGAGAGCTTGTTTACCACATGGTCTAAATAAAAGATCATGCATGAATAGAAGGTGGCCAAGCTGGTGGGTGTGAGCCACTAGGCATAATATGGCCAAAGTTATATTCTTACATGAGCATTTATTCAAATTCAAACCATATGTAGGCTTGCCAAGGATTCCACTCACATAGCATGCAAAGGTGGCTATATGGCTCTCCACATATCAATAATGTGAAAACAACATGATGCATATATGGGAGCATGTGGAAGTAGAAGTGGATCCATCTTAAATATATGTGAGCTAGACAAGAGCCAAAAGAAGTGCAAAAGCCCACCTATAGTTTGGATGGTGGAATTATGGGGTGGTGACAAAGAAAGGTGGTGGAGTTAAAAGAGAGAAGCCCCCAACTCAACTTGGGCATGAGAAATTCATCAAGAAGCAAATACATTTTATTAAGAACCAAATACAATTGATAAATGCATATGAGACAAAAACCAAATGAAAAGAGTTTTATATGATGCTCAAATGCAATGTGGCATGATGACATGAGCATGATATAATTATGATGCACAATTATATGTAGGAAGGTATCATTTTATTATTAGACCATGTAGCATTACAAATGTTAGACAGATGGGATCTACAACTCTCCCCCACTAAATCAGAATCTCGCCCCGAGATTCTAGGAAGAAGAAGAAGAATACACAAAGAGGGTAGGGTACTTGGCACGGAGGTCATCCTTGCGTTCCTAAGTGGCTTCATCGATGGAATGGTGCGACCACTGCACCTTGCAGAACTTGATAGACTTGTTGCGAGTCTTTCTTTATGCGACTTCTAGAATTTTTGTGGGGTGTTCTTGATAAGACAAATCTTCTTGGAGATTGATGAGCTCATGGTCCACGGTCCTGCCGGGATCCTTGAAGCACTTCTTGAGTTGAGAGATATGGAAAACATCATGGACCTTGAGTTTTCAAGGAGCTCAAGAGCCTAGGCGACATCTCCTCTTCTTCCACGAACTTTGAAAGGACCGATGTATCTAAGAGCCAGCTTCCCTTTGATACCAAACCGGTGCGTGCCTCTCATGGGAGTGACACGAAGGTAAACAAGATCACCAGGGACATACTCCATGTCCGTGTGCTTTCTGTCGTAGTTGCTCTTCTGGCGACTTTGAGCAACCTTCAGGTTTTCAAAAATGACGTGAACCTTCTCCTCCGCTTGAGTTACAATGTCGGGGCCAAACAATGTTCTTTCACCTGTGACCGACCAACCAATCGGAGTTGTGCATTTGCGGCCATAGAGAACCTCAAATGGTGCCATCTTTAGACTCTTCTGGAAGCTATTGTTGTAAGAGAACTCAGCATAAGGAAGGCATTCTTCCCACTTCCTGCCGAAAGAGATGACGCAAGCACGGAGCATATCTTCTAGAATTTGATTGATCCTTTCAACTTGCCCTTGTGACTGAGGGTGGTAAGTTGTGCCGAAGTTCAACTTTGTTACCAAAGCATTTTGGAAACTTCCCCAGAACTTGGAAGTGAAGATGCTTCCACGGTCTGAGCTGATCTCAAGAGGAACCCCATACAGAGAGACAATTCTATTGATATAGAGCTCAGCCAAATGAATTGCCGAAATTGTTTCTTTGACGGGGAAGAAGTGAGCCACTTTAGAAAGCCTATCGATGACAACAAAGATTGCATTGTTGCCTTTCTGCGACCTTGGAAACCCAGTTATGAAGTCCATCTCTACTTTCTCCCATTTCCATTCCGGATACTTCAATGGCTGTAGAAGACCGGAAGGTTTCTGATGGACAGCTTTAACTCTGCGGCAGACATCGCACTCGGAGACAAACTTGGCACAACATTGTTTCAACCCAGGCCACCAATACTGTGTTTTCAAGTCCATGTACATCTTTGTGCTGCGAGGATGGATAGAAAGAACAGAATCATGCGCCTCCTTAAGAACTTGCTCTCTCAAACCCGGGTCGTTCGGAACAAACATCTAGTGTTCAAAGAATAGAGCTCCTTGATCATCGACGTGGAAGGACTCATACCTCGGCAGCTGAATATTGGAGATGATGCTTTTGGTGTACGCATCACCTTGCTGACTAGCACGAATCTTTTCTTCCAAGAGAGGGGTTGTCAGAAGATTCAGAAGATACCCTTGATGCACAATCTCAAGGTTGAGTTGGCGGAATTCCTCGCACTAGAGAGGTTGTTGTTCTTCCACCATGAGGTTGTTCACATAGGCCTTACGACTGAGGGCATCGGCCATCACATTTGCTTTTCCCGGAGTGTAGTTGATCGAAAGATCAAAGTCATTGATGGTTTCAATCAATCTCCTTTGGCGAAGGTTGAGGTCCGGCTGAGTGAAGATATACTTTAGGCTTTTGTGGTCAGAAAAGATCTCATAACGGTTTCCAAGCAAGTAGTGCCTCCACACTTTTAGAGCGAAGACAACCGCTGCAAGTTCAAGACATGTGTTGGATAGTTGAGCTCATGAGTTTTCAACTGACAGGAAGCATAAGCAACGACTTGCTTTTCTTGCATGAGGACCACACCCAGTCCTTGCAAGGAGGCGTCACAGAATATTTGAAAAGGCTTTGATGTATCTGGAGGAATCAAGACTGGTGTGGAAGTGAGCTTCTCTTTGAGTGTTTCAAAGCTAGCTTGACATGTAGGAGACCAAAGGTATTTCTTGACTTTCTTGAGGAGGTCGGTAAGAGGCTTCGCAATCTTCGAGAAGTTCTGAACGAAGCGATGGCAATAACTAGCCAGCCCAAGGAAACTCTGGACTTCTTTGACATTGTTGGGTGGAAGCCACTCAACAATTGTCCGAACAGTTTCTGGGTTGACGGCAATGCCCTTAGAAGAGATGACGTGACCAAGATAGGTGACTTGTGGTAGCCAGAACTCACACTTTGAGAACTTTGCATAAAGGCGGTTCTCATGAAGCTTGTTTAGGACACACCGAAGGTGTTCTTCATGTTCTTCCTTTGACTTAGAATAGACTAGAATGTCATCCAGATAGACCACGACGAACTTATCAAGATACTCCATGAAAACCGAGTTCATAAGTCTCGAGAAGGTGGCAGGTGCGTTGGTGAGACCGAATGACATGACCGTGTACTCGTACAGGCCATAGCGGGTGGTGAAAGCTGTTTTGGGAACATATTCCTTGTGAATCTTGATTTGATGATATCCACTTCTCAAGTCAAGCTTAGAGAATACCACAGCTCCAGCTAGCTGATCGAAGAGATCATTAATCCCCGGAAAGGGATATTTGTTCTTGATGGTTTTAACATTGAGAGCCCGATAGTCAACACAAAGTCTATCAGTGCGGTCTCGCTTTTTCACGAAGATGGTTGGGCTACCCCAAGAAGAAGTGCTGTGCTGAATGAAACCCAACTTCTCTTGTTCATCAAGATGACATTTGAGTTTAGCCAACTCAGCAGGACCCATTTTATAAGGCCGCTTGGAGATAGGAGCGGTACCCGGTTCAAGCTCAATCACAAACTCAACCTCTCGGTCAGGAGGCATACCTGGTAACTCTTCAGGAAAAACATCTGGGAACTCACAGACCACCAGAACACTCTGAATAGCATCATCATTCAGAGCAGACAAAGAGAAGAGCTGAATTGCAGGAGTCAGACTTGGAGAATAGACTATATGGCCTTCAGCGCTCAGCACAATCGATCACGGCTGCATTTGTCGTTAACCAATCCATGCCCAAGATGACATCAATGTCAGAGTTGCCGAGAATAATTAAGGAAGCCAGAAATGAAGAACCACCAATTAGAATTTGATTGCCATGACTGATCTTGGAAGATGCCATAGTTGCTCCAGGCGAGAGAACCATTAAACATTTAGGGAGAGGATCCATAGGTAACCCATTCTCATCAGCAAAACTTGTAGAGACAAAAGAATGCGATGCACCAGAATCGAATAAAACTCGTGTAGGGACTGAGTTAACGGGAAGCGTACCCATCACAACTCTAGGTGCATGCTCAGCTTGAGCCACGTTGACACAGTTGGCACGAGCAACAGTGGACCCGGGCTTGGTGTTGATGTTGAGAGCCCGTGGTGCAGGTGTGCGAGCCACAGTTGTCGAAGTAGGTCTTGAAGGTGGAGGAGGAAGAGCTTTGTTGTTCATAGGACAATTACATTGCTGATGCCCAGTGTTCCCGCAAGTGTAGCAAGCACCAAACCGACACGGAGCAGAGAAGCCAGGGACTCCGCTAGGCGCTCTAGGGTAGTTGTGGTTGTAGCCCCTAGGAGCAGCGTTGAAGGAGTTTGGTGGCCTTGCCGTGTAGCTTGGAGGTCTTGGTGGAGCCGGGAGCGGCGGTGCGGTATTAGGAACCCACATGCGGCGCTTAGAAGGTGTTTCTTGGACTCCTCGAACACTTGCCTACTGGCTTCTTCCTGTAGAGCTGTATGTTGGAGTTCCAGAAAAGACCCCGGCCTTGCATGAGTGATTGCATATTTGATAGATGCAATGAGCCCTTGCCTGAACCTCTTTTGTTTCTTCTTGTCATCAGATATCTCATCACCACCATACCGAGAAAGGTTCATGAAGTTTCTGATATAGGTGTCGACATTGTCATTGCCCTGCTTGAGGTTGAGAAACACCTCCTTCATTCTGTCCATGACAATTTCTGACAGGTATTGCTCCAGCGAACTACTCCCCAGTAGGCTGAAAACCAGAGTGGTTTACCTTCAGGTAATTCTCCCACCATAGAGCTGCATCTCCTTTCAAAAGTTGAGTGGCGCATTTTACCCATTCTTGTTTAGGAACATCAGCAGTCATCAGCAACCTTGACATCTCATGAAGCCAATCATCAGCATCCAGTGGCTGATCAGACACCTCAAAGTGACGCAGGTTAAACTTCAGAAAGTCCTTGATGTCTCCTTGCTTGGGAGGTGGAGGTAGCGGGGCAAACTCATTTCTCCTGACACTTTCTTCAAAGCGTTGCTGGTTCTGTTGCATTGTTCCTAAGGCATTAGCAATACTTGCCAACGCAGCCCCCAGTTCAGGTGGTATGTCATCCTTAGTGCGGCGTGGTGGTGCCATCCTGTGATTGATATAAAACTCAAGTTAGTACCATAATGGAGAATAATAATAATCCAAAATAGTACCAAAATGGAATTAACCAAGATTAAAGGATACAAAGTACTAAGATGATATTAAAATATCAACAAAGTTCAAAGCACCTAGAAGATAGTAAGCATATCGCACACGACTGAACAAGGAGTGTGGTACACAAAGCTATCAAACAAAAAATTTCCACAAATTTCGACATTACAATACCACTATATGCGCAAAACCACTTAATGAAATCAAGATTATCACTCTACCAATTCAATATACAAGAGTAAATGATGAAAGTAGTGGTATGGTCGCGACTCCATCCCGCACTCAAAGCATTACTCCGCACTTGGATAAGTAAAACACATTTCCCGACTCTCTTCCTTCTTAAGATGAACCTAAAGATTAGCAACTACGGAAAACAAACACTCCTAACAAGATAGCGTCGGATAACAAAGAGTAAGACAGATCGCGTCGGTTTAGAAAAGCATGGCGGTATGGAATGTACCAATAGTTGATAACCAAAAGGCAGATAGCGACAACAAGTTGGATGTAATAGATAGACAAAGAATTACCCACACACACACACACTCACACAACCTATGGTACTACGGAACCCAGAACATGTGAGTCCTAGTTTGAATTTTTAGAAGAGGATTGAAAACGTTACACTTCCTTACCAGAAAAGGGTGGGTGGGTGGGTAAGAAGAAAAATGGAAGTAGTCCTACTCTCGCATTTTGTTTTTCCCTAGTATACATAGCTATCAAAATATTTGCTAGACTGACAACGACCATTTTGGCTGAGACCCGGATGGGCGGAATGGCTCTGGTACCAATTGTAACAACCTCGGACCTTACGCTCTAAGTTCAAACCTGGATGAACCAAAAGTGGATAAGGGATTTTACAGCAGGGGCCCAGGGCCACCCACGTGTAGGCCCGTCAACCGCCCTAACCACTTCCAAGAACATCGGGACAAGAGCGAGCGGCGTAGGCGACAGGCGAAAGGATCAAATACATACACAAGTGAGTATGTATGCAAGCTACCTTACAACAGTTCTCAGAGCCATACCATCTAAAAGAAATAGAAATATTGCAACGCCATACGGCAAGATCCAAATATCCTACAGAGAGATAATATTTTTAGGATAGCTCCTCATACATCAATCAACAGAGTATCAAGCGGAAGCGGGTAACAAGATCCGAGTACGGATAAGAAGCAAATCGGCATAAGATGCCACATAAATAAGCACATCCCGCCTACAGATCTCATGGATCCCCATCCCCGGAATCTCTACACCGAGTGATCGTTGCCAACACCATCTGTTTCCTCCACCCAGTATCCATCTTGCGAATACACCTGTTCATCTGAATCAAACAATTTATTGTGTGAGACCCTAGGGGTACTCAGCAAGTCTTTATGCCTCTAAAGGGGACATATACCTAGGGTGACGCAATTGGAGCAAAATATAATAACTAACAAGTCTATAGATACTCGCTAACCATCCGCCTAACCAATGATAGACCGATTTCCGTTAATTAGAAACAACAGTTATAAAAGTATAAAGTAATAGATCCATCCTCTCTCGCGCTTACCAACGAGTAGGCGGACGAACAACCCATCCGTTGGCAGTTTTATTAGCTATTCCATGAGTATTGCACTAATTACTAGTCAGATATTTAGTCAAATTAAACATGGTACTTTAGTTATACTTGTCTATGATCGAGAAACTGTGCTCCAAGTCATGCATAACCGCGGACACGGCTTTCAGAAAGATTTACCCTGCAGGGGTGCACAAATAGCAACACACACACAATCAACCTCGAGAAGAACCAAATAAAACGCAATGAGGCCTCACGACAAAGCATTCATAGGATTCATAAATTATTTCAGGGGGCCACCCCATTAAGCTACCCGCAACGAAGTTGGCCGGCTCTGAGACAGACCCAAGGTTTGCGCCAATGGCTGTAAATGATTGGGAACCCGGAAGTGTGACTGGGCTTGTCGATACCGCGAAAACACTCCGCAATTCCTAAACAGTACAGGTGCTCTGCGCACATTCATAAATAAAGCGGTAAAGCATGGCATAAGTACAAGATAGTAATAAATCCCCAAACTACTTTGTGGCCCCAAGAAATAAGAAATGAATCAAGCTCTGGCTAAGGGGATTCATGGTCCCATATGCAGATAGTGTGATAGTCAAGGAACAGGTATCAAGTACTCGGGGTCCGACGGGACACAAGTGAGCATGAAAACCAAATAACAGATATTGCCCACCGGTGCCTCTTTCATTAGTTATCCCATTGCTACTCATGTTAAGTTGTTTAGGTACCTCGTTAACCATCAGACACTCACATACCCTACACATGATGTTCTACGACTCGCTTGGCCCAAACAACTCTTGTAGTAGTGGCTCATGGGATGGAGGAACAAGCTCGGTGGGGTTTAAAAGTAAAGGATATGCAGTACTTGGGATTCAATTTAATGCATTCGCGACTCCATGATGCAAGAATAAGATAGAAGCAATAGGTATTATATGTATCCAAGCATGTGGTAGTGCTTGCCTGGTAGCTCAGTTGAAGCGAGAGATGGATCTGGGTAGTACTCCTAGGATTCCTGATAATTCCCCTGCTCGGCGTCTATTCGAAAAGAACCAAACAAACAAGGGCCAATATAAATAAAGTGCACAAGCATATGAATAAAATGTGACAAGCAACCAAGCATGCCATGATGCATGATGCACAATTTACATGGCCTAACATAGCATGGCATGGGTGAGGTGTGGGGTACAAGAATAAAGCATTTTATTAGGCTTTTAGTCATGTTTTGTTACCATATTCATTGCTGTATAATTAATATTTACATGATGCATGCTTCAATTCATATCATGAAATGCATAAACAGAATGGGCTCGTCACGCTGATCGATTTAGACATATTATTTATCAAATTGGGACTTACCAATTAAAAGTTATTAAAAACTAGATTTAAAATCATATTAAACATTTCTGAAATCATTTTTTTATTAAACAGATAAAAAGGCAGGTACTTTTTGCACACAGGCAGAACTAGACACTGCAGCTGACATGTGGGGCCTACACTGAGCTGGCGGAAAACGCGCGTGGCAGAGCTTTTCTTACCGCGGGGTTAGCTAGCCAGGGAGACAAACAGGTGGGGTCGGCGGTCTAACGGGCCCACACACGGGCGCGCAAGCAGGGTGCGGCCACGTGGCGCAGATGGGGAGTGCGGGTTGAGGTCAAAAACTGCAGGAGCCTTTTTGTAAAAAGGCCACAGAGACAGACAAGCGGGCCCGGGTGGAGTGCAGGTTGCGAAAACAAAAGGTTAGGGGGTATCCGAAAATTTCCCCCCCGGTACTTTTTTCTTCCACCCGACAATCTGACGAAACTGAAGACGTGGACACCGGCGCAGCGGGGGTTCGATCTCGCGACACGGTGTGCGCGCGCAGGCGGCGGCTACCGCTGCGGCTGGCTCGGGCTGGTTGATGGGATCTGCTAGGCGACGAGGATAAGCTACTGGGGCGCAACGCGGGAAAATGGCCAGCGAACACCATGCACAGAGGGTGCTCATCAGATGGAACGGTGCGTCTAGGAATCAACAAAGCAAGAGGATATGTCTAGGAGGATCAGCGTCTCACCGTGGGGAGGTTGGTGGGGTTAGATCGGGCCGGGGCGCAGGGGATCTGCGGCGGCGCTGGCGTACTGCAGGTAGGGTTTCCTCATCGGCGTGGGGATCTGCAGCTGCACTGGGCCCGTCTCCTCCGCCTCTCCATGTGCAGGGGTGCTGCAGGTGCGTGGCTCGGCCTTCCCCCAACACCAAACGCCTCGCCCGCCTCTTGGTTGCGGTGGTGGCGGTAGATGCCAAGGTTGGGGTGTAGATGGGAGAGGGAGGAAGATGCAGCAGGCAGGTAGGGGTCTGGGATGATGGGCAGAGCCCTGGGTTCTGAGAAGCAACCCATGTATGAGAGGAGGGAGTAGATAAGGTCTGGGAGGGGGAGGTGCACATGGGGTGGTCGGGTGGAAAAGGTGGTGGTAGCCACCTTTTTCTCCTCCTTGCCTCACGTGTTCTGCGAGGCTCGGGAGGCCAGGGGAGGGGCTGAAGCGAGGGAAAGAGGAAAAGGGGAAGGGGAGAAGGGGCTCGGCTAGCGTGTGTGGAGCAAGGGAGGCTCGGGAGGGGTTAGGTCTAGCCAAGGGTAGCTAGGTTGGGGAGGGTTGGGTCGAGTCAGGTGGCTCGGCATGGACCCGGTGGTGGTGGCGCCTAGGGTAGAAGGGGAGGGGGGTGGTGAGTGTAGCTAGGGTTTAGAGATGTGTAGGGTTTAGGGTTTGAGTTTGATAGGATAGATATGGTTTATAAATTGTTTTTGAATTGATTCAAATGTGTGTGAATCCAACAAATAACTCTATCTATCAAGAGTAAGAGGAGGGAAAACATATATTCCATGTACCATATGCATGTCACATATGCCCATAAAACCAAGATAGGATGCCCCTAGGATGGTGGAGTTCAAACAAACTTGAGCCAACTTGACTTGATTCCAAAGGAACCATGCTCCACTCAAAAATCAAATAAAAAGCCAAAACAAGAGACTGGATGATGATCTTGCATGGCCCATGCATAAATAGTAAATGCCCCCTCTAGTAGTGAAAACCACTAGAATATCTCATGGCATTTATATAAGCAAGTTTCCCAAATTTTGGAATAAGGACCAACAAAAGAAAAGATAGCTTGTTTACCACATGGTCTAAATAAAAGATCATGCATGAATGTAAGGTGGCCAAGCTGGTGGGTGTGAGCCACTAGGCATAATATGGCCAAAGTTATATTCTTACATGACCATTTATTCAAATTCAAACCATATGTAAGCTTGCCAAGGATTCCACTCACATAGCATTCAAAGGTGGCTATATGGCTCTCCACATATCAATAATGTGAAAAAAACATGATGCATATATGGGAGCATGTGGAAGTAGAAGTGGATCCATCTTAAATATATGTGAGATAGACAAGAGCCAAAAGAAGTGCAAAAGCCCACCTATAGTTTCGATGGTGGAATTATGGGGTGGTGACAAAGAAAGGTGGTGGAGTTAAAAGAGAGATGCCCCCAACTCAACTTGGGCATGAGCAATTCATCAAGAAGCAAATACATTTTATTAAGAACCAAATACAATTGATGAATTCATATGAGACAAAAACCAAATGAAAAGAGTTTTATATGATGCTCAAATGCAATGTGGCATGATGACATGAGCATGATATAATTATGATGCACAATTATATGTAGGAAGGTAGCATTTTATTATTAGACCATGTAGCATTACAGATGTTAGACAGATGGAATGCTACACATTAGTGTTCTTTTCATAAACCACACAGATCCACATGACAACACACACTCTACTGGATTCTATGATGCAACTTCTGCCACACTATTGCAACATGCAATGTGGAAGTTGCTTTCCTATCTTTTCTTGTCTCTATCACCATTGTTTGACAGACGGATCCACTAGTGTCATTGCATCTATTATTTTCCTAGACCACAGTGATCCCCAAGTCCCATTGCATGTGTTCTTTCCCTAAACCACTTGGATCCACATGACAACACAATCCAGAGGATTCTGTGATGCAACTTCTTCCACACTAGTGCAACATGCAATTTTGAAGCTGCTTTCCTATCTGCTTTTCGTCTCTATCACCAAGGTTTGACACACTGATCTACTAGTGTCACTGCATGTGTTGTTTTCTTAGACCATTATGATCATCTAGTCCCACTGCATGTGTTCTTTCCCTAAACCACATGGATTCACATGACAACACACTCTCCAATGGATTCTGTGATGCAACTTCTGAAACACTGGTGCAAGATGCAATGTGGAAGCTGCTTTCCTATGTGTTTTTTGTCTCTTTCACCATGGTTTGACACACTGATCCACTAGTGCCATTGCATGTGTTCTTTTCCCTAACCACATGGATCCCCATGACAACACACACTCTAGTGGATTATGTGATGCAACTTCTGCCACACTAGTGCAACATGCAATGTGGAAGCTATTTTCCTATCTATTTTTCGTCTCTGTCACCATGGTTTGACACACTGATCCACAAGTGTCATTGCATGTGTTCTTTTCCTAGACCACTACGATCACCTAGTTCCATTACATGTGATCTTTCACTAAACTACATGGATCTACATGACAACACACACTCCCGTGGATTCTGTGATACAACTTCTGCCACACTTGTGCAACATATAATGTGGAAGCTGTTTTCCTATCTATTTTTTGTCTCTATCACCATGGTTTGACACACTGATCCACAAGTGTCATTGCATGTGTTCTTTTCCTACACCACTATGATCACCTAGTGCTATTGCATGTGTTATTTCCCTAAACCACATGGATCCACATGTCAACACACAATCCTATCGATTCTATGATGCAACTTCTACTAGACTAGTGCCTATGATGCAACTTCTGCCACACTGGTGCAACATGCGATGTGGAAGCTACTTTCCTATGTGTTTTTGGTATGTGTCACCATGGTTTGACACACTGATCCACTAGTGCCATTGCACGTGTTCTTTTCTTAAACCACATGGATCCACATGACAACACACACTCCAGTGGATTTTGTGATGCAATTTCGGCCACACTAGTTCAACATGCAATGTGGAAGCTGCTTTCCTATCCATTTTTTGTCTCTGTCACCATGGTTTGATAGACTGATCCACTAGTGTCATTGCATGTGTTCTTTTCCTTGACCAATGTGATCACCTAGTGCCATTGCATGTGTTATTTCCCCAAACCACATGGATCCACAAGACATCGCACACTCCAGTAGATTCTACGATGCAACTTCTGCAACATTCAATGTGAAGGTGCTTTCCTATCTGTTTTTTATCTCTATCATCATGGTTTGATACACTAATCCACTAGTGTCATTGCATGTATTCTTTTCCTAGACCACTGTGATCCACTAGTGTCATTGATGTGTTCTTTTCCTAAACAACATGGACCCACATGACAAGACACACTCTAGTGGATTCTGTGATGCAACTTCTGCCACACTAGTGCAACATGCAATGTGGAAGTAGCTTTCATATCTGTTTTTTGTCTCTGTCACCATGGTTTGACACACTAATCTGCTAGTGTCATTCCATGTGTTCTTTTCCTAGACTATTGTGATCACCTAGTGGCATTTCATGTGTTCTTTCCCTAAACAACATGGATCCACCTGACAAAACACACTCTAGTGGATTTTGAGATGCAAATTCTGCCACACTGGTGCAACATGCAATGTGGAAGATGCTTTGTTATGTGTTTTTGTCTCTATGACAATGGTTTGACACACTAATCCACTAGTGTCATTGCATGTGTTCTTTTCCTAGACCAAATGGATCCACATGACAACACACACTCTAGTGGATTCCGTGATGCAACTTCTGCCACAGTGGTGCAACATGCAATGTGGAAGTTGCTTTCCTATCTGTTTTTTGTATCCTTCACCATGGTTTGATACACCGAGCCACTAGTGTCATTGCATTAGTGTTCTTTTCATAAACCACACGGATCCACATGTCAACACACATTCTAGTGGATTCTGTGATGCAACTTCAGCCACACTATTGCAACATGCAATGTGGAAGCTGCTTTCCTATCTGTTTTTTTGTCTCTATCACCATGCTTTGACAGACTGGTCCACTAGTGTCATTCCATGTGTTCTTTTCCTAGACCACTTTGATCCCCTAGTGCCATTGCATGTTCTCTTTCCCTAAACCACTTGGATCAACATGAAAAAACAAGTGTATTCTGTGATGCAACTTCTGCCACACTAGTGAAACATGCAATGTGGAAGCTGCTTTCCTATCTGCTTTTCGTCTCCGTCACCATGGTTTGACACACTGATCTACTGGTGTCACTGCATGTGTTGTTTTCTTAGACCAGTGTGATCATCTAGTTCCATTGCATGTGTTCTTTCCCTAAACCACATGGACTCACATGACAACACACACTCCAATGGATTCTGTGATGCAACTTCTGAAACACTGGTGCAACATGCAATGTGGAAGCTGCTTTCCTATGTGTTTTTTGTCTCTGTCACCATGGTTTGACACACTGATCCACTAGTGCCATTGCATGTGTTCTTTTCCCTAAGAACATGGATCCACATGACAACACACACTCTAGTGGATTATGTGATGCAACTTCTGCCACACTGGTGCAACATGCAATGTGGAAGCTATTTTCCTATCTATTTTTCGTCTCTTTCACCATGGTTTGACACACTGGTCCACAAGTGTCATTGCATGTGTTCTTTTCCTAGACCACTACGATCACCTAGTGCCATTACATGTGCTCTTTCCCTAAACTACATGGATCTACATGACAACACACACTCGAGTGGATTCTGTGATACAACTTCTGCGACACTTGTGCAACATATAATGTGGAAGCTGTTTTCCTATCTATTTTTGGTCTCTATCACCATCGTTTGACACACTGATCCACAAGTGTCATTGCATGTGTTCTTTTCCTACACCACTATGATCACCTAGTGCCATTGCATGTGTTATTTTCCTAAACCACATGGATCCACATGTCAACACACACTCCAATGGATTATGTGATGCAACTTCTGAAACACTGGTGCAACATGCAATGTGGAAGCTTCTTTCCTATGTGTTTTTTGTCTCTATCACCATGGTTTGACACACTGATCCACTAGTGCCATTGCATGTGTTCTTTTCCCTAACCACATGGATCCACATGACAACACAGACTCTAGTGGATTATGTGATGCAACTTCTTCCACACTGGTGCAACATGCAATGTGGAAGCTATTTTCCTATCTATTTTTCGTCTCTATCACCGTGGTTTGACACACTGATCCACAAGTGTCATTGCATGTGTTCTTTTCCTAGACCACTACGATCACCTAGTGCCATTACATGTGCTCTTTCCCTAAACTACATGGATCTACATGACAACACACACTCGAGTGGATTTTGTGATGCAACTTCTGCCACACTAGTGCAACATATAATGTGGAAGCTATTTTCCTATCTGTTTTTGTCTCTTTCACCATGATTTGACACACTGATCCACACGTGTCATTGCATGTGTTCTTTTCCTATACCACTATGTTCACCTAGTGCCATTGCATGGGTTCTTTCCCTAAACCACATGGATCCACATGGAAACAGACAATCCTGTGGATTCTGTGAGGCAAATTCTACTAGACTGGTGCAACATGCAATGTGAAAGGAGCTTTCCTATCTGTTTTTGGCCTCTGTGACCATGGTTTGACACACTGATCCACTAGTGCCATTGCATGTGTTCTTTTCCTAAACCTCGTGGATCCACATGACAAAACACACTCCAGTGGATGATGCAACTTCTGCCACACTAGTGCAACATGCGAAGTGGAAGCTGCTTTCCTATGTGTTTTTGGTATCTATCACCATCGTTTGACACACTGATCCACTAGTTACATTGCACGTGTTTTTTTGATAAACCACATCGATCCACATGACAACACACACTCAAGTGGATTCTGTGATGCAATTTCTGCCACACTAGTTCAACATGCAATGTGGAAGCTGCTTTCTATCTGTTTGTTTGTTTCTGTCACCATGGTTTGACACACTGATCCACTAGTTTCATTGCATGTGTTCTTTCCTTGACCACTGTGATCACCTAGTGCCTTGCATGTGTTCTTTCCATAAACAACATGGATCCACATGACAACACACACGCCAGTGGATTCTATGATGCAACTTCTGCCACACTGGTGCAACATACAATGTGGATGGTGCCTATCTATTTTTTTGTCTCTATCACCATGGTTTGATACACTGATCCACTAGTGTCATTGCATCTGTTCTTTTCCTCGACCACTGTGATACATTAGTGCCATTACATGTGTTCTTTTCCTAAACCACATGGGTCCACATGACAACACACACTCTAGTGGATTCTGTGATGCAACTTCTGCCACACTGGTGCAACATGCAATGTAGAAGTAGCTTTCATATGTGTTTCTTGTCTCTGTCACCATGGTTTGACACACTGATCCACTTGTATCATTCCATGTGTTCTTTTCCTGAACTACTGTGATCACCTAGTGCCATTGCATGTGTTCTTTCCCTAAAACACGTGGATCCACCTAACAAAACACACTCCAGTGGATTTTGTGATGCAACCACTAGAAGAAAAGTTTCCTTCCGCAATGAATTTGCCCGTCAGTCATCGTAGAAGGCGCGTCTTCTGTGATGAAATTCTCGGCTCGACCGTGGCCGATGGAAAACTTTTTTTTCCAGTTTCGCGACCCTCTACTACGACGGATCTGCTAAAACATGGAGGATGCTCGGCTGGCGCGTGGCAGAAGCAAGATTTTCGTTTCCTCGCACGATGTTGACTTGCCGAAGTCTTTTGAGTCATGTGGATCCTGGACATTAGTGTCTCTAGCTGATTTTTTGAGTCATGTCATCCTCTGATTAGAAGAAACGTGTGTATGATGGATTTTTTTCCTTGGCTCGCGCTACCCCGTTCTAAGTTGATAGCGCTACTCGATGCATCTACTATTTGAACAACCTCCTGAGCCCCACTTGTCATCCTCTCATTACAAGAAACATGTGTATTATGGATTTTTTACCCTTTGTCGCACCTTCGTGTTCCGAACTTGATAGCTTTGCTCGCTGCATCAGTCGTTTATTCAGGCTGGTGGGTCTCTTATGTTAGCCTCACATTAGAAGAATCGTGGGTATGATGGAATTTTTTTCTTCTCTAGCGCTACCCTGTTGCGAACTAGATAGCGTTGCTCGACGAATCTGCCATTTGCTCACGCTGCTGGGTCCCCCATTTCAGCCTCTCATTAAAAGAAACATGTACATGCTGAACTATTTTCTCGCTCGTGCCTCCCTATTTCGAACTGGCTACGTTGCTCGATGCAGCATCTGTATAAGGTAGCACTGCTAGGTCCCACATATCAGCCTCTCTGTAATGAAACGTGCGTATGATGTACTTTTTTTTGGCCATGTCTGCTGTTTTGACCTTGGAAATTTGCTGGGTCCCATATGTCAACCACCTCCGTGCAGGAAACGTGTCTATGCTAGGTCCTAGCTGACAACCTCTATTTGAAAGAAACGTGTATATGTTGGACTGTTTTTTCGGGTCCCATATGTTAGCCTCAGAGTACACAAAATGCTCAGAATGGCCGAATTAAAAAGATTTTGGGCTAACTCAAGGCAGATGCCCTATTGATCATGGCTTATATTCCATGGGCTCACTCCTAAATTGAAAAGGCTACGGTCGGTGGGCACAAGACCACGAAAAGGCCAAATTAAAAGGTATTGGGCTCTGCTTGGGTTGATAGACTAATTTCATGGGCTATGCTTGGGCCTACTAGGTCTGACATGTTAGCTTATCTGTAACTACAATTTGTGTGTGATGGACTGTTTTTCGGCCGCGTCCTCAATTTTCACCATGGTAGCCGTGTATGGTCTTACTGCTGGAGCCCTTATGTCAGCCTCTCTGGCATGTTCTAGCTTAAGGGTTCCCGATGCAGCCTTGTATGTTCTGTCTGGTGGGTCCCTGATGCGAGCCTCTCTGTACAAGTATTTAAACTTTTGTTTCGAACCCACCCTCAAAACAAACTCTAGGGACATTGCATGTTGGTGGGTCCGTGATGTCAGCCTCTGTGTAATGCGCTATTGCTAGAAACAAAATGTAAACCCAAGATACACACAAACACACAAAGGCGATTCGAACAAAAGACCTTTAAATCAAATAAACGTAAACTGAGTGACAAATACAACAAAGATATTTATAGAAAAAATATCATTAAACTATTATTAGTACTACAACTTCTGTATTAGTCTTCTTAAAATATTGTGTGTCTCTATGTTTATCTCTTTTAAAATATAATAGGGCAGCGCTCCTAGCATCTCAAATTATAAAATGCCACATAATGGGGTATTTTGTTAAAAACATGGGTAGGCAGAGGTTTTTTTTATTATGAGAGGTGGGGGGCAATGCCCAAAAGGCCGAATTAAAAAGACTTTGGCTATTGCTCTACGTGGGTTATATTCCATAGGCTATGCTCCATGGGCTTCATTCTCAAATTTCACTAGCCTGTGCTCAGCAGTCCGCTGACCCGTAAAAGGCCGAACTAATATGTTCTCGGCTATGCTCCATGGGCTCCTTTCTAAAATTTCCGCTAGCCTATGGTCAGCAGTACCTGACCCCGAAAAGACTGAATTAAAATGTTCTGGGCTAGAGAGGGGCCGAATGAGAGATTCAGTAGCTTTCCTGCTTGAAATTCAGTAGCAGTACAGAGAGAAATAGTTCTTGTTCCAGCTTAAAAAAACTTGGCCCAGGATCAGTTTGGCATGTTCTCTGAATAGACTCAATCATTGGAGCAAGCAAAACTGACGATCAAGTCTGCTTCTGTGTGAGTACCTCCTCCTTACGTCAATGCCTCTGTGACCGCCCATAGCAACCCAAAATGCCCAAGACTCATCCAGCTAATAGTAACAATGCTTAGTTTCAAAAGAAAAGCAAGACAATCTGATGCACTTCATCTAACCAAGTACTAGTATATCACCGTTTGTTCTACAAAATATTGTACTAATAGTAATGACAGATCATTAACAGATTCAGTAGCATTTGAAAGATTCAGAAGTATAGAATAAACCGTAAAAATATTAGCTAGAATCCCTGTTCATATTCAGCAGCACTTGACAAATTGTGGCAGTACACAGACAGTGACCAAAAGAATTAACAGATTTAGCAATGCGGACATTGAAATTCAATAGATGTAGCAATGACTGATTCAAAAGGAAAGTGAGACCATATTTTGCACTCAACCAGACGATCTGAACAAGTACCAAACAAAACTTTTGATAGGTTCAGTAGCATTTGAAAGATGCAGCAGTACATAATAAGAAAGAAAAAACAACAGATTCACAGTTCACATTCAGCGTCACTTGGACATATTCAGCAGCATTTCAAAGTGACATATTCATTGCCCTTTTCTTCGAACACTCGTCATTAGAAGAAACAAAACTGGCGATCAAGTATTCTTTTGTGTGCATGCCTCCTTCTCGCATTAATGCCTATGTGTGACCTCCATAGGCTACTCAAAATGCCCAAAGCCTTGTCTAGATTATGAGTTTATGACAAGGCCAAGTTACAAAAGAAAAGCAAGACCATCTACTGCACTTGATCTAAACTGAGCTATCCTGTTACATAGTATTACGATTACTTGCGGTAGTTTGGTTCCAATCGCGGGCCTTGGCGATGCTCGGGATGAACCATAATGGAGTCTCCGAAGATTTCCATGCAACGTTGGTTGAGAAACCAACATCTGCTTCTTTGGTATTTAGACCGAAGTAGGATATTTCAGGAAACGACGTATACCCAAGTCCTATTGCATGGTGGGAGGTGTAGACACAGTTGCTTCTCATCAGATATCCTGGGGCAACATCTGCACCGCCTACCGCAATATTAATCGGATAATTCAATCCAAGGAAAAGGGAATATGCTCCTAGGTTAGCAATCTCTATCCATGGCTTAGGTGGATACAAGTAAGCAGTGTCCTTTGCATACACCTTGCAGCCAAACCCAGTAGCATAGGTGCCACAAGTGCGACTGTAGCGATCAACACTATGATCAGCAACATGATTGCCATGACCATAATAAGTACCGCCATATAACTCCTCATTAGTAACACCCAATATGGATAATAAGAAGGCGAGATTCCTCTGCAGATATTGCTAAGAACCATAAACCAGGTTTGTGCTCGTCATCATCTATGGCATCAAGGTTTCCCTCCTCGAGATACGTGACAGGTGGTGACGGGAGCAGAATAGGACCTACAAAAAGAAATGACGGCCAAATCAGCCAACACTATTTTACATCCATTAAAACTGAAGCTAGTGTTTAGAATGGGAATGGTTCAAACTTACCAAAATACAGATGATTCCAAACATAAACACTGCCACTCTCAGTGGCTGCAAACACCAGACCCTTGTGGATAAGTGCATTGTTGTATCTGAATAACACTGGAACTGGTTCTCAAGAACTGTCCATGCATACTCATCGCCATCGAGGTTAGCAATTGAGTAGTCGAAGATAGCGACAAGAGAGAAATCTAAATAATCAACTGCAACTGTGGGAGGTCAGCAAATAGCAATCTTCCGGAGGAGAATAGGGCGATCATTATGCATGAATGTAAACGGATCGTTGGTGGGTACAAACTCATTGAATTATGGGAGAGGAACGTGTTGATGAGTGTACACATTGACAAGCTCCCACTTGCACTCGGATCCAACAGTGGCGATCTAATCTCCATTGGCACCTACCCACTGCTTACCCATACAATTCGGGAACACAGCGTCGGAGAGAACCTGTCCAGCAGCGTTAGCTTGCAGTTCATGCCCTTGCCCTCGAAGTACTCGTTGCATTACCATGGTTTCTTAGTTGGGTGAGAATGAAGAACACAGGGGAGGCCAAACGGCTCAAAAGCATGTAAAGTTGCACTATATTTTTCCGAGTCAAGAAGATGTTTGAACGAACCGGCGAGGCTCACGGTGGTGATGACGTCGCATCTAGTTATGAGTTCTTCATGTGGGCCTTCGGTAAAAACATGGTGGAATAGCTCAGAATCATCATTGTCCTTGCTCGTTCCTGCCATCGCAAGGGAGCTGATGGAAGTTCGGACAGTGGCTTGATCTAGTTTTCTGGAAAAGAGGTAAGATCGATGGCGGCAGGCAGGACAGGGAGAAGAACAAACACTCTCATACTATGCGGCAAACAAGATTGGAAAGCAGCATTGTGGAGGAGAAGAATGATGGTGCTTGGCGTAGAACTGGGGATAGAGCGTATAGGAGAGGTTGAATAAAATGAAAACGGACGCATGTTCCTCTGCTCCAGTTCCCTTTAGAATAGTACTACTCTGCTCCCAGTTCCCTCCACAATAAATCTTTCTTATAAATCAAAGAGGAAGTAGTATGAAGAGTAGGGCCTAATCATCTGCTCTCTCGAGGAGATGAACCCGACTGTTTTCTTTGCTAAATTGTATGGTCCTTTATGCTAATTGCATGGACCTTAGTGTAATTTTACCTTTTTTAGGTCCTTGGTGTAAATGTATCCCCACCATCTACGTAAAATTCTAAACAAAAAGTGTAAGTTGTGAAATTTGAGAAATTTAAGATTAGTTGTCAACGAGTATGAAAATTCTTGGATTTCAAGCCGAACTACCAATGTCAAGGACATATCAACATCATACTTTATGGTGATGATGCCATGTCCGAGAATTAGCATGCGAATAGATTTGGACATATTTTGAAAACAATCGAAGATGAAGTAGTACGAAGAGTATGGCTCGATCAGCTGCTCTCTCGGGAAGAAGCCATACACGACTGTTTTCCTTGCTTATTTTTAGGGGGGTGCTAAATGTAGACATCGATGTAATTTTCCCTTTTTTGGGTACTTGATGTAAAGTGTAGAATTCTAACCTAAAAGTGTGAGTGGTGAAATTTATACGATTTTAAGCATACTTGTCAATGAGTATGAACATTCTTGGATTTCAGTTGAATGACAAAGGTCAAGGCCATATAAACATCATACTTTATGCTAATGATCCCATATCAGAGAATCTTCATGGCAATAGATTTGGCCATATTTTGAAAATAATCGAAGAGGAAGTAGTACAAAGAGTTTGGCTCAGATCAACTGGTCTCTCGGTAAGGAGACAAAACAAAAAGTTTTCCTTTGTAGGGTCCTTTTTGCTAAATGTATGGACCTCCATGTAATTTTCCCTTTTTAGGTCCTTGATGTAAAATATACTCCCACCGACCGTGTAAACTTCTAAACTAAAAGTAAGTGGTGAAATTTAAATGAATTTAAGCTTAGCTGTCAACGAGTATGAACCATATTCTTGGATTTTCAAGACAAACGACCAAGGTCAAGACATATCTACACCATAATTTATGCATATGATCCCATAGCCAAGAAATTGCATGCCGACAAATTTGGCCATATTTTGAAAACAATCAAAGATGAAGTAGTTTGAAGAGTATGGCTCGATTAGCTGCTCTCTAGAGAAGGAGTCAAACCCGACTGGTTTCCTTGTTTAATATAAGGGTCCATTATGCTAAATGTATGGACCTTAGTGTAATTTTCACTTTTTTAGGTCCTTGATGTCAAATGTACTTTCACACCCGTGTTAAATTCTAACCTAATAGTGTAAGTGGTGAAATTTCAATGATTTTAAGCTTATTGTCAACGAGTATGACCATTATTGGATTTCAAGCCAAACGACCAAGGTCAAAGCCATATCAACATCATACTTTATGTTGACGATCCCATATGAGAGAATTTGCATGGCGACAAATTGCACTATTTTGAAAACAATTGAAGAGGAAGTAGTGTGTAGAGTTTGGCTCAGATTAGCTGATGTCTCGAGAAGGAGCTTTATGATAAATGTATGGACCTCAATGTAATTATTGCTTTTTTCACGTCCCTGGTGTAAAATGTACTCTAACCAACTCTGTAAAAATCTAACCGAAAAGTAAGTGGTGAAATTTAAACAAATTTAAGCTTAGTTATCAATGAGTATTAACCATTCTAGGATTTTAAGATGAATGACCAAGGTAATTATCCCATATTCAAAAATTTGAACCCCGACAAATTGTGCCATATTTTGAAAACAATCGAAGATGAAGTAGTATGAAGAGTATGGCTGGATCCGCTAATCTCTCGAGAAGGAGCAAAACCTAACTATTTTCCTTCCTTAATTTTAGGGTCCTTTGTGCTAAATGTATGGACCTTGATGTAATTTTCCCTTTTTAGGTCCTTTATATAAAATGTACTACCATACCCGTGTAAAATTCTAACCTAAAAGTCTAAATGGTGAAATTTCTACGATTTTTTAGCTTACTGGTCAATGAGTATGCCCATTATTGGATTTCAAGCCGAATGACCAAGGTCAAGGCCATATGTATCAACCATCATACATTATGTTGATGATCCCATATGAGAGAATTTGCATGGCAACAAATTTGACCATATTTTGAAAACAATCAAAGAGGAAGTAGTATCAAGAGTTTGGCTCAGATCAGCTGATCTCTCGAGAAGGAGCCGAACCAGAAAATTTTCCTTTTAGGGTCCTTTATGCTCAATGTATGGACCTCGACGTATTTTTTGCTTTCTTGAGGTCCCTGATGTAAATTGTACTCCGATTGACCATGCAAAGTTCTAACCTAAAAGTAATTGGTGAAATTTAATTGAATTTAAGCTTAGTTGTCAATGGGTACGAACCATTCTTGTATTTGAGGACAAACGACCAAGGTGAAGGCCATATCTACATCATACTTTATGCTAATGATCCCATATTCAAGAATTTGCATATCAACAAATTAGGCCATATTTTGAAAACAATCGAAGATGAAGTAGTATGAAGAGTGTGGCTTGATCAGCTACTCTCTCAAGAAGGAACCGAACCCTATTGTTGTGCTTGCTTAATATTAGGATCCTTTGTTCTAAATGTATGGACCCCGATGTAATTTCCCCCTTTTTAGGTCCTTGTTGTAAAATGTACTCCCATCTACCGTGTAAAATTCTAACCTAAAAGGAAGTGGTGAAATTTAAACGAATTTCAGCTTATAGTTGTCAACGAATATGAACATTCTTTGATTTCAAGCCGAACAACCACAAGGTCGAGGCTATATCTCTACATCATACTTTATTCTGATCATCGAGTATCCAAGAAATTGCATGGCGATAGATTTGGACATATTGTGAAGACAATCGAAGAGAAAGTAGTATGAAGACTATGGCTCGATCAACTGCTCTCTCGAGAAGGAGCCGAACCCAACTGTTTTCTTTGCTCAGTTTCAGGGTCCTTTGTGCTAAATGTATGGACCTCGATGTAATTTTCCCTTTCTAGGTCCTTTATGTAGAATGTAATTTATGTTTATGATCCCATATCCAAGAATTTCTCCATCTTTTCAAAACAATCGAAGATATTAGAAACAAAAAATAATCAATTTCATTTTTCCTAGTGACAGGAATTTATTTTCTGAAAAGCAAGTAAGAAGAATTTATTTCCTTTTTTCTGTTAAAAAATAAAGAGGGAGAAGAGACTATATGAGCACAGAGGAGGCATCGAGAGATCTGCGAAGAGGAGGATTTGAAGGCAGTGCGATGTCAGAGCAAAGCTAGGATGGGGTCCTGACATGAGGTACATGGTAGAGTGAGTAGAGTAAATTTCAGGACCACAATATATATGCATGCAAAACAAAATGTGTTTTCTCTCTCCTTCACTCCCCCATCACCACCCCCACACCCCGGCCGGCTTATCTCTCCTTCACTCCCCCATCAAAATGTAATTTTCCCTTTCTAGGTCCTTTATGTAGAATGTACTTTATGTTTATGATCCCATATCCAAGAATTTCTCCATCTTTTCAAAACAATCGAAGATATTAGAAACAAAAAATAATCAATTTCATTTTTCCTAGTGACAGGAATTTCTTTTCTGAAAAGCAAGTAAGAAGAATTTATTTCCTTTTTTCTGCTAAAAAATAAAGAGGGAGAACAGACTATATGAGCACAGAGGAGGCATCGAGAGATCTGCGATGAGGGGGATTTGAAGGCAGTGCGATGTCAGAGCAAAGCTAGGATGGGGTCCTGACACGAGGTACATGGTACAGTGAGTAGAGTAAATTTCAGGACCACAATATATATGCATGCAAAACAAAATGTGTTTTCTCTCTCCTTCACTACCCCATCACCACCCCTACACCCTGGCCGGCTTATCTCTCCTTCACTCCCCCATCAAAATGTAATTTTCCCTTTCTAGGTCCTTTATGTAGAATGTACTTTATGTTTATGATCCCATATCCAAGAATTTCTCCATCTTTTCAAAACAATCAAAGATATTAGAAACAAAAAATAATCAATTTCATTTTTCCTAGTGACAGGAATTTCTTTTCTGAAAAGCAAGTAAGAAGAATTTATTTCCTTTTTTCTGTTAAAAAAATAAAGAGGGAGAAGAGACTATATGAGCACAGAGGAGGCATCGAGCGATCTGCGAACAGGAGGATTTGAAGGCAGTGCTATGTCAGAGCAAAGCTAGGATGGGGTCCTGACACGAGGTACATGGTACAGTGAGTAGAGTAAATTGCAGGACCACAATATATATGCATGGAAAACAAAATGTGTTTTCTCTCTCCTTCACTCCCCCATCACCACCCCCACACCCCGGCCGGCTTATCTCTCCTTCACTCCCCCATCAAAATGTAATTTTCCCTTTCTAGGTCCTTTATGTAGAATGTACTTTATGTTTATGATCCCATATCCAAGAATTTCTCCATCTTTTCAAAACAATCGAAGATATTAGAAACAAAAAATAATCAATTTCAATTTTCCTAGTGACAGGAATTTCTTTTCTGAAAAGCAAGTAAGAAAAATGTATTTCCTTTTTCTGTTTAAAAAATAAAGTGGGAGAAGAGACTATATGAGCACAGAGGAGGCAGCGAGAGAGCTGCGAAGAGAAGGATTTGAAGGCAGTGCGATGTCAAAGCAAAGCTAGGATGGGGTCCTGACACGAGGTACATGGTACAGTGAGTAGAGTAAATTTCAGGACCACAATATATATGCACGCAAAGTGAAATGTGTTTTCTCTCTCCTTCACTCCCCTATCACCACCCCCACACCCTGGCCGGCTCATCTCTCCCTCGTCCACAAAGTGGCATTGCGCACGTGTGTCGACCGACAACCTGCCATTGGTGGCTACGTTTCTTTATCGGCGGCTCCGTGTCTTTGTCTGGCGTGTTCGTCAGCTGTGTCGGTGGGAACCATTTTGGTCCTTGGCGGCAAAAAGTATTACTACTACACTAGTAGTACAATAGAGTAGCAATTCAAACTTTCCCGGTTTCGAAATTTTCACTTCCTTCACAAACATATGGGGGAAGGATATTCAAAAGATCACCATTCGCAGTACACTAATACAAGTACGAGTACTACTTAAGTGCTGGACACGGGATTGGTTGATCTGGCCAGCAAATAAAACAAAAACGTCCCATCGCATTGGATGCTGACCATTATGATCTGACCCGCCTACCTACTCCGCACTACTCCACCTCCGTACCGTAGGAAGAGGAAGCACCAAGCACACCCGCAGCAAGCTGGTTCAAAAGTGAGGAGCGCTCCTTTTTTTCTTCCGTGAAGCAAGTAGTACTCCCTCCTTCACAAATTAGGACACGTATAACTTCTAATCAGAATCAAATTTAATGAACTTTGACTAAATGTACGACATCAACTCAATGTCACCTATGTATAAGGTGAACTTTTGCCATAAGATGGGACCCACATATCTTATGGAAATAGCTACAATGTATGAGGTCAAGTTCACCATAAGTTGGGACCCACTTATCTATTAAAAGTACACACAAGCAAGAGAGAGAGGAGAGAGTAAAATAGTTGTTTATTGCTTATGGACAACCCACAAGCTTGTAGGTCACCCTTAAGGAAATTCCCCTAAAGTGCACCTCCACTGTGTATATGGATAGCCTTATGTACTACTTTTTGTCTTGTGGATAACATTTATGGACTACTATATTTTCATATTATATGCATTTGTACTTAGAAAAGTCAGTATGTTTTTACATATAGTTGGTCAAACTTTATAAAGATTGACTTTGACCAAACCTAATATGCGTTCAGAATTGGGAAAGAGGAAGCAGTATGAAGAGTATGTCTCGATCAACTGCTCTCTCAAGGAGTTATACCCGACTATTTTTAATTCCTTGTTTGGTTTTAGGGTCCTTTGGGCTAAATGTATGGAACTCTATGTAGTTTTCCCTATTTTAGGTCCTTGATCTAAATGTAGTCCCACCATCCGTGTTAAATTCTAACCAATAAGTGTAAGTGGTGAAATTTAAACGAATTTAAGCTTACTTCTCAATGGGTATGAACATTCTTGGATTTCAAGACAAATGACCAAGGTCAAGGCCATATCAACATCATACTTTATGTTGATGGCCCCATACGAGTGAATTTGCATGCCAACATATTGGGCCATATATTTTGAAAATAATCGAAGAGGATGTAGTATGAAGAGTTTGGCTCGGATCAGCTGATGTCTCGAGAAGGAGATGCACCAGAAAGGTTTACTTTTATGGTCCTTTGGGTTAAATGTATGGACTCGAATGTAAATTTCCCTTTTTACGTCTTTGATGTAAAATATGCTCCCACTGCGACCGTGTAAAATGCTAACCTAAAAGTAAGTGGTGAAATTTAAACGAATTTAACCTTAGCTATCAACGAGTAGGAACTTTCTTGGATTTCAAGCCGAACGACCACATGGTCAAGGCAATATCTCTACATCATACTTTATGCTGATGATCCCATATCCAAGAATTTATATGGCGACTAATTTGGCCATATATGTAAAACAGTCGAAGAGGAGGTAGTATGAAACGTATGGCTCGATCAGCTCCTCTCGCGAGAAGGAGCAGAACAAATGCGACTATTTTCTTTGCTCAATTTTAGGGTCATTTGTGCTAAATGTATGTACCTCAATGTAATTTTCCCTTTTTTAGGTACTTGATATAAAATGTACTCCCACCGCCCGTTTAAAATTCTAACATAAAAGTAAGAGTGAAATTGAAATGAATTTAAGCATAGTTGTGGACGAGTACGAAAAATTCTTGGATTTCAAGACGAATGACTAAGGTCAATGCCATATCAACATCATACTTTATGCTGATAACCTCATATCAGAGAATTTGCATGGCAATAGATTTGTCCATATTATTTTGAAAACAATCAAAGAGGAAGTCGTATGAAGAGTTTGGCTTAGATCAGCTAATAATATCTCAAGAAGGAGCCGAACCAATGCAACAAAAAGTTTTCCTTTTAGGGTCCTTTGTGCTAATTGTATGGACATCGATGTAATTTTCCCCTTTTTAGGTCCTTGATGTAAAATATGCTCCCACCGGCCGTGTAAAATGCTAACCTAAAAGTAAGTGGTGAAATTTTAATGAATTTAAGCTTAGTTGTGAACGAGTATGAACTTTCTTAGATTTCAAGCTGAACAACCACAAGGTCAAGGCCATATCTCTACATCATACTTTATGTTGATGATACCATATCAAACAATTTGAATGGCGACAGATTTGACCATATTTTGAAAAAAAATGATGTGGAAGTAGTATGAAGATTATGGCTCGATCATCCACTCTCGTGAGAAGGAGCCGAACCCGACTCTTTTCCTTGCTTAATTTTAGGCTCCTTTGTGCTAAATGTGTGGACATCGATGTAATTTCCCCCTTTTTAGGTCCTTGATGTAGAATGTACTACCACCAACCGTATAAAATACTAAACTATAAGTAAGTGATGAAATTTCAACGAATTTAATCATAGTTGTCAACGGGTATGAAAAAATCTTGGATTTCAAGCCGAACAACCATGAGGTCAAGGCCATATATCTACATCATACTTTATGTTGATGATCCCATATTCAAGAATTTGCATGGTAACATATTTGGCCATATTTTGAAAACAATCAAAGAGAAAGTAGTATGACGAGTATGGCTCGACCAGCTGCTCTCTCGAGAAGGAGCCGAACTCGATTGTTTTCTTTGCTCAATTTCAGGGTCCTTTCTGCTAAATGTATGGACCTCGATGTAATTTTCCCTTTTTAGGTCCTTTATGTAGAATGTACTTTATGCTTATGATCCCATATCCAAGAATTTGCATGCCGGCAAATTTGGCCATCTTTTGAAAACAATCAAAGATATTAAAAACAAAAATAATCAATTTCATTTTTCCAAGTGACGTGAATTTATTTTCTATAAGGCAAGTAAGAAGATTTTTTTGATCAGCTGCTCTGTCGAGGAGCCGTAGCTGACTGTTTTTAATTTCTTGTTTGGTTTTAGGGTCCTTTGTGCTAAATGTATGGACCTCGATGCAATTTTCCCTTTTTTAGGTCCTTGATGTAAAATGTAGTCGCACCATCCATGTAAAATTCTAACCAAACAGTGCAAGTGGTGAAATTTAAACAAATTTAAGCTTTATTGTCAATGAGTATGAACATTCTTGGATTTCAAGCCGAATGACCAAGGTCAAGGCCATATCAACATCATACTTTATGTTGATGGCCCCATATGATAGAATTTGCATGGCAATAGATTTGGCCATATTATGAAAACAATCGAAGAGGAAGTATATGAAGAGTTTGGCTCAGATCAGCTAATCTCTCGAGAAGGAGCCGAACCATAAAGTTTTACTTTTATGGTCCTTTGGGCTAAATGTATGGAGCTCCATGTAAATTTCCCTTTTTTGGTTGTTGATGTGAAATATGCTCCACCGATCGTGTAAAATGCTAACCTAAAAGTAAGTGGTGAAATTTAAACAAATTTAAGCTTAGCTGTCAATGAGTATGAACTTTCTTGGATTTTAAGCCAAATGACCACAAGGTCAAGGCCATATCTCTACATCAAACTTTATAATCCCATATCCAAGAATTTGAATGGCCACCGATTTCGTCATATTTTTAAAACAAGCGAAGAGGAAGTAGTATGAAACGTATGGAGCGGTCAGCTGCTCTCTCGAGAAGGAGCCAAACCCGACTACTACTCCCTCCGGCCCTAATTAATTGACTTGCATTTATCAGATGGGAATGCATCTAGAACTACAATATTTTTTATATACATCTGAATCTAGACAAATTTGAGTCAAGTATTTTGAGGTAGTACAATAGAGTAGCAATTCAAACTTTCCAAGTTTCGAAATTTTCACTTCCTTCACAAACATCAGGGGAAAGGATATTCAATAGATCGTCATTCCCAGTACTACTAGTACTACACGGTACAATGAGTAGTAACAAATTTATTTTTGATGATAGTACCAAAAGAAAGGACGTCCCAAAAGAAACTTCATTCAACCACTAAGGGGTTGTTTGCTTTAGTGGCTATCTAGTGGATAACACGGGATATCCACTTTCTTTTGGTTATCTAGTGTTTGCATTAGAGGGTGGAGGGGATATGGATAACCACTTTTGGCTCAAAATGGTTGTTGATCATATCCAACAAAAAGAGCTGGATGAGCTCAACCACTTTTGGATAGCTACTCCGAAGCATTTTCTTGTTCGTTCAACCTTCCTCTCGAGAGAAAATAACCATCTTTTCTTGCCTATGGGCTCGACAAGAGGGCGTACATAGCGTAGGCCGTCGGGCAGAGCGGGTGTTCAAATATGCACGCGGGCTTAGGCCGCCGGGCAGAGTGGGTAGGCAGAAGGGGTGCAGGCAAGCAGGTTGACGCGGGGTCAAAGGCAAAAGGGTGGCGAGCTGCCGGCGGTTGTGGCCACTACTAGGGAAGTGGTGATGCGGATGAAAAAGACAAGGTGAAAGAGGAAAATGAAAAAAAAACAGTTGGGCTAATAGATTTTGACTGGCTATCCCTAATCACTTTTTATCCCACTTTACCAAACAAAAAAGACTACCCCTAACCAGCTGGATGGGGATATCCTCATCCCTGAATGACATCCTCTAAACCAAACAGCCCCTAACATAACAGCACGAGTTTACATATAAAGGACTCGATGCTAAACTAGTACAGGTTCGGTGCCTCCTAGCACTAGTCCGCGCCGCCAGTGGCAGCTCGTGACATCGGCACCAACGCTAGCTCCAGCGACACAGCTGAATCCTGACTCATCGGCACCTCCGGATAATGTGGTGGCACCTCCTGAGCCATCGGTGGAAGCTCCTGAGCCATCAGCAGCACCTCTGGATAATGCGGAGACACCTCAGGATAAGGCGGTGGTACCTCCCGAGCCATCAACGGCACCTGCAAATATCGCGGTGGTACCTCCGGAGCCATCGGCAGCTCCAGGAGGACACTATGGATGAAGTTGCTGTTGTTGGGAAACCGGTCCCAGTATTTGGTGAAAATGTTGGCACTGGTGAACACCACCATCTCGCAGCCGCAGTGGAAGGCCTGGCCATAGAGGAGACGGGCGTCCCTGAAGTTGACGAGCTTGACATTCAACATCCCGTCCGGATTGTCGTGGAGGCGATACATACGGTACTTGCGGCGATCGTACCCATCATTGAGGAGGGCGCACGCCAGCTACCACTTTGTTCTCTGTAGGGAGAAGGCCCAAATGCGCAAGCAATTGTCCTCGTGTGCGTCGATGTCGGGGTCTTTGTGCTCCGGTACGGCGGGAGGCAGCCGGAAGGTGGCCATGGATGACAGATGAGGACGGAGATGGTTGCTGGAAGTGGGGGATTAGAGATTGATTGGTGGTGCAGGGAAGAGGAGAGGATAAATACTACTAGTAGGAAGGAGATGATCCGATATTGATGTAGCAGATTACCAAAGCTATGGGACAATCAATGTCGCTGATGAAGCCAATGCGTGTGGCAAATATCGATGACGATGACTAGGGTAAGCGATTAGACAGAACGCTGACTCTGCTTCCCGCACTCGATGGCCCAGTCATAATTTTGTGGTGCGTCCAAGGCGACCGCGACCTCCCCCATATGTTGGCCTACGTAGATGATTGAGTTGATGGGTGAAAACAAATTGATAAAGTGAGATCTTTCCTACCCCCTCCGGTCCGAGATTTTCTATATCTATAATATCTATACCACTAATATAGTATAATAGTTTATGAATTTGGTTTTCCCCTTCAGTTCTAGAACCTTCCCAACATTGAGTAATATAAGCCGTTGATCTGCTATGTCCACTCTTACATCTATGCCTGGCACTTGTTCAGGTGGGAAGCATCGCAGCAGTCACCTATTCTTTACCATGTAAGCTTCCGCGCAATGGAGTACAACCATGCAGGCGCAGCAGTGCAGAGAAGGTTTGGGCCCGTGGTGGTCCAGGCTAACTTTTCCTTCTGTTTGCCTCGTGCTTCTGCCCAAAAATGAGCTCTGGCTGAATGTTTTCTTTCTCTTCCATATTAGGCTTCTCTTCATAGTGCTAAATAACTCAGGCTAGTAAAACTTTCACATGTTACTACGGTACCTTCAAAGTTTACGGGGTGAAAACAAATATACACCATTACTTTTTATAGATGTGGCTCTTTCATTTTTTTTGAGATTTACCTATTACAGAGCATAATTTTATATAGTGATGATATATCTTACTTTATTATTATGTAGGTCTCACGTGCCAACTTACTAATAAAAGGGTGGTGCACAAATACAAAGAGGCCACAAATCTTGTCCAACTAAACCAGGAATTTGTAAATAATAAGGCCACAAAATATAAAAAAGGACCCTAGTATAAAAAGGAAAGGCGCAATCAGGTAGAGATTCATTGATTATCAGCTGTGGTATACTAAAAGAAGGGCACGGCTCGAGGCCGGATCAAGGAGTCCTCATTTCCCCCGACCGAAATCGCAATGCTTGGGACGGTCACTCTGAAGATGGAAGCCACCGTTCTCAACTGTTCCTCCTGCTCCCAGCCCCTCAAGCCCTAGCGGGTCTACAAGGTCTCTCCATTTCTCCCTCACAATCCATTGATTTTTCTTTTGTCGGTTTGTCCGTGCAACTATTTTATTTTTCGAACTTTCGTTTCTATAGTGTGTGGATATTCATCTAGTCTGCCACCGCTGCGTCTGCAAGATCACCTCCTACCAGAAGTGCGAGCACCCTAGCAGGGATTCACCCATGCGCCCGCCATGGACGCCGTCCTATCAGCGGCTAGGGTCGAGTGCGGCCACAAAGGCTATAGTAGTTTGCTGCCCTACTACGAACTCCACGAGCACGAAATCATGTGCCATTATGCTCCCTGCACTTGCACGGAGACCGGCTGCGACTTTGTCGCCCCGCCGCTAGCGCTCGTCGTCCACGTCGAAGCGGTCCACTCGATCCAAGTGCACAAGATCCAATATGCCACCACCAAAGCTTTGTTGGATCTGGTGCCGCTATCGGACGAGACATCCTGCCAGCTCATCTTCATTGGGGAGTAGGATGACGTCATGTTCGTTCTGACGATTGGCTCGGTAAGCATGGTCCCCCTCGTATCTGTGGTCTATGTTAGGGCCACGATGGGTGACTTGATGGTGTACAGGGTAAGGATGTGGGTGGAATGCCCACCGCTGCTCTCCTAGACAGACGGTAGGAAGAGGACCGATAGCGTGACGGTGGAGCTCGACGCGCTGGACTCCCCTAAGCCGGGCGAGGTCGCGTTTGAGGACCTTACGTCTTACCTGGCAGCGCTGCCTCATTACCTGGTCAGTCCTGCTACCTCGAAGGAGCTGCATTTCTTCTTTCGCGTCAAGTTTTAGTGGTGATGTAAGCTGCTGTTAATTTGTTTCATTGCAGAATGATCGTTTGCATACCAGCAATGGTGGATTTTTTAGTACTAGTACTCTATCTTTGTCCCAAGAAATAAGGCTCCCTTATTTTTGTTTTTTGTTTGACCAAGATTTACTCTAAATATATATAAAGAATGTTGGTACTTTACAAATTTAGCATCATTGGAAAGTTGTTTCAATACGAATTCAACGAAACAAATTTTACACATATAAGTAAATTTTAGTTGCTCCATTTATTCGGTCAAACTTTACTTTGGAGCGCGCGTGCGCCTTATTCCTTGAAACGGAGGTACTAGATGAGTCCATGGATGTAGTACTCTCCTGAGTATTTTTCATGAAGTCTTAACTTCCGATGGGTTGGGTGCATCAGTGGATGTACTCTTCTGAGTAGTAAGATGAATAGTATTAAGGCTCTCTATTTAGGAAGGCCAGAGGGCTAATTCGGAATACTACCAAGTAGATGAACTCTAATTAATTTATGCATGCACGACTAGTTTTACATGCATGAGATGCTAGATAAAAAAGGGGAACATGATGAGAGATGAAACAACATGCATTAGGAGATTGAGAGAAAATAGAGATATCTAAATTAATGAGTCATGGGAATTAAGACAATAAAGAGGATAAGTCTTATTATAATTTCTAACAATTTTAAAAAGCTCTCTGGCCTAATAATCCCAAACAGAGGTAGGAGTACTGGTCAACATACATTCGGAAGTACTAGTATGTACTATTACTACTAGTAGTAGTACAATAGTGGAGTACAGTAGTAGTACTCCCCTCTGATTCATATTAATTGTCACTAGATTGGATGTACTCGTATCTAGCACTAAAACATGTCTAGATGCATCCATTTTTTGCGACAAGTAAATATAGCCATTTTTGGAATAGTACTAGTTTGGTTGGAAGAAATCATATTTTTTCCGCAGTAGGGATGGTGGTTTTTTGCTAGTAGTAGTACTAGTACATAGCAGGTAGTAGTAATATATATGTTTATACTGTACTAACTCAACATACATTCGGGCAATAGACAAATGTTAATCTTGCGGTTTTGCTGCTAAAGTACTACTAGTAGTTTTTCAGGTGCCCATTCACCCTCTGTCTTTCAGCAATACTCCACCTATAAAATTATAATCTGCCATGGCTATTGATTGACAAGACAATTCATTCAAAATAAAATAAAACTGATGCGATTCCGTGCATTAATTCTTGCCCCCGCCCCTTGCATGCCTGCAGTATATACATGCATTAACTTCTGTGAGTAGTACAGTACAAGTAGGAGTAGTACCAAGCAAGGATATACCGACACGCAAAGATAAACTCGTAGGTCACATGGTGTACCATTTCGAGTCTCCTTGCCCTTGCCCTTCTTCCTTAGTTCTTTTTTTTGGTTGAACATTTCGAGAGTTTGTTGACCCCTCTCGAAGTTCACTATCCGCCTGTATACCTCGTAGGTCGTGTAGGCGTCAAGGCTTGCATACTTGATATGTTCTTCAGTCAGGGGCATGTTCCCCCACTGCTTGTGGTCCACATCCTCCTTTTTATTCTTCATGACTTTGTAACGGATGTCTATGAGAGCCACCGCGTAGTCAACCAAAGAATCCTTCTCATTCGTGGTGCTGGCAAGCTTCCACCTCTTCTGGATGTCCACGAAGTTCGTCACTGGTACTAGAGAAAGCCTAAGCCTGATACGGTCGTTCCCTATGTCGATGCCTGCAAAGGAAATGTTGGGGTTAGCGAGGAACTCTACTAGCTTTGAGCATGGCTGGTCGGTCTGGCAGATGTGGTAGACCAGGAAATCCATGCCCACACATAGCTAGATGACAATAGCCTTCTGCATCGATGATTGCTCGTTGGTGTACTTGACGTCGAGGCCAACAATCTTGTCGTCCATTTCCTCCAGGAGCTTTTGGATTTTCTAGATGTAATCGTTCACCACCGATGCTCTGTTGGTACACGCCACATGTAGTGTGGTGTTGCCAGGGTCCATGAAGTACTACATCTTGTCCAATGGCGCCGCCATGGACTGTGATTGGCGCCTTCTTTTGTTTTGCAGAGGTTCGGCCGGGTGACAGAAAATGAATGGGATAGAGAAGAAAGGAACCGCTAGGAAGATCGGGAGATGCATGCATGAGCGGTTATGGAGACGAAAGGGCGTGCAGTTCCCCCTGGCCCCGCCCACATACTCCTATAGAATATAATTTATTTACGGATCAGTTTTATGAATGCAGATTATTTACGGCTATAGGTTGATTTCTAGATTATATAAAAAGTACAAGAACCAAACACACGGGATACTTTATGAACGAAGGTCGAAAGTATAAATATTTTTTGAGTTTCACCTACTAATATAATTTTATATGAAAAATGATATGTCATACGTACATTATCTGATTCTCACGTGCAAGGCACTTGCAACTCACTAATTATTTCGTATCTTATCTTATCTTACCACTATATCTCTACCATTATAAGGGAGCAGTTTTGAATTGGATCCTTAGCACCAATCCTTACCATTGGACTGTTAGATCCAATGGTTCATAGCACATGGATTCGTGTTGAATAGTACCTACAACAAACTCAACCATTTTCAAGAACCATCATGTCACCACCCCCAAAATTTCATAGCATAGTAGGCTGTATTCTCTCTACTACTACAATGGAGCAGTTTTGAACTAGATCCATATCACCAATCCTGACCGTTGGGCAATTAGATCTAATGGTTCAGAGGAGCTGGATTCGTGTTGAATAGTACCTAGACGTCCGGCATATCACCACTATATAAAATTTTAATAGGTAAAGCATAAAAAATATAAATTTAATCAACATCTATAAAGTATGGGTGTATATTTGGTTCTTGTACTTTTATATAATTTAGAAGTCAACTATTATTAGCTATCTAAAATTTGAAAATTATGGTAACATGGTCTAGAGAAACGAGGGAGAAGATTATAGAATGATGGAGAAGTGTGTTTTGAGTTTTTTGCATACCATTCATTGTGATGAAGACTATCAATAAAATATTCTAGATGCAACGGTTGGAAATAAGATCCAACGGCTGGAAATGTTGGGACTCACGAGTCTTGATCCAACGGTCAATATTCAAAGTTATTCATACACATTGCTAGTGTTGGATCAAGACTCTCGAATCTCAACATTGCCAGCTGTTGGATCTTCTTTTCCATTTTAGCATCTAAAAAATACTACTCCCTTTGTCCATAAATAACTTACTTGGGTTTGTCTACATTCGAATGTATCTATACACTAAAATGTGTCTAAATATATTCGAATCTAGACAAAACCAACTCAGTTATTTTTGGACGAAGGGAGTACTTTTGATAGTCTTTAGCACAATGTATGCATATTAGACCATACACTATGTGAGCACAAAGCGAACCAAAGAGCCACATGGTTCGGTTCCATACATTTTTTATCGAACCATACAAGCGATTCAATGCATGGGAGAAAAGAAGCGAACCAACAAGTCAATGCGGTTCAAAGGATTGGATCTGTCATGAGTAATGCATTAGGCCCACATGGTAGAAAGAGATGTTAGCTTTGTAGAGAGAGGATGCACATAAAATAGAACTGCATGGCGGACACACTCATCATGCTCTAAATAAAAAGCGACTTCACACGTTGCAGCAAAACACCACTGGCTCCTAACTCTGACACATTTTGCTTTGAACCGAATACACGTAGTGCATGGTCTTACTACTCCAAGTTACTTACCACTCAGACCAGTCTTAGAGCATCTCTAGCATGGAAAAAAATAGTGCGCTATTCCATGCTATATAGCGTGATATAGCGTATTTGGAGAGTGCGCGATATTTTTTAAAGATTTTACTCAGTATGGTGCTGTTTTTTAAATAGCATGCTATATCGCACTAAAACATCATTGCATTAACGCTATTTCAAGTATAGGGCGTTATTTTTTTGTTGGAGGGTGTGGAGTAAGATAACACATGATGAATGTGTCGAGTAAGCAAACATACAATGCAAATTTGATTGTTAAACTTAAATGATCTTGTCAAGCCGCCACCTCCTCCTGCAGCACCTGGCGTTGTACCTAGATTCAGCCCTACCGGTTATCCTCCAACTAGGATAGCGCCAGAATCGATTATGCATGTGGAAGTATTACTTTAGGCAATTCATTACATGCTGAAATCGTTTATATTCATGATATACCTGTTATATTTTTAAATTTTTACAAAAATATGTTCTGTAAAATAGCACATTATTAGCATGCTATAACTTTCATATCGTCTGGAGAACAACCTCGCTAAATTAAATAGCACGCTAGTATTTTTTTTGCCTTGATCTCTAGTTGCTTGTCCAAATTTTTTCAAGGAACCGGAGCACCTAGGTGCTCCGATGCCCCAAACTCTTCACCCAATAAGCAATATGTGTGTACTATGCATGTTGTTGAGAGGACCTTCACCAAAGATAAGCCATGTATATGTTTCTAGTTAATTTATCACGTTGTGGGACAGCTATTTATTTTTGGCCAAAGTGATCACATTGTGAGCTTGGTGCCTCAAAAGAATTCTAGGCATCGCTTATGAGGTGGCAACTTTTCTATCTATTGGGCATCGACCATGCTATGGAAGGCCTTAGAGGATCTCTAGTGGCTTGTCTAAATTTGATAGTCTACATCTTCACTTTATTGTTTTCTAGTGGATAGTCTAATTTTGATAGTCTATATATCCATCTGCACACAAAGAGTCAATATACATAGCAAATCAGTACAACAAATTCTCTGATTTGGCGCAGGAGCGAGCTCGCGAGGGACCACTTTGCTTTAGACATGGTGGCTCGGTTGTCCAAATATGGACAACGAGTAGTCTGTTTGGAGGATGTCTAAATTTTAGACCAATGGATACACAAGCCACCGGATGCATTTTTTGGTTCATGGTGTTCTATATTTTTCTAAAAAATAAATAATATGAATTATTTAATCAATATCACAAATAATACACAAAATTAGTATGGCCTCGATAGTTCAACTACCGATAAGTACTAGTCAGTAGTTCAACTACCGATTAGTACTCGTCAGTAATGGAACAACCAATAGGTCATTGAACAATCGATTAGTACTCGTTAGTAGTTCCACCAAAAGCTAACCTATCGGTTGTTTAATTACCGACTAGTACTACGCGGTAGTTGTACTACCGACTAGTACTTGTCGGTAGTTGAACTACCGAGGCCGCGCTATTTTTCAAAATTTATAATTTTGTGCATTATTTGTGATATTGGTTAAATAATTCATATTATTTCTAAAAAAATTGCCTATATTTGGCTTAGACTACCAGATACACTATCCATTAGAGATCTTCTTAGGCTGGTCATAGTGGGAAACATATTACTCTAGTTCATCTTACTACGTACCTTCATGTGTGTATGTAATAGAGCCGAAGCTAGAGACCTTATTTTGCAAAAATGGCTCCGGAAATATTTTATACCTAGAAAGGCTAAGACATTACAGTAAACTATTTTTTCTAGTCATTGGACTATAGATACTCCTAGGATAGGATGGTATATTATTATTCCATATGTTTTGAACTGTATGGCCAAATTGAAAATCCCAGAGCAGCAAATTTTCCTGCCTCACCTCCACCGAAATATTTCGAGTGGTCACACGCCCCAACTTGTAGCCGTACGAAATTCCTTTTCTACCCCTGACAATGGCCTATCTACTAATGTCGAGGTGTGGGTATGGTTCGTAATCCCCCTCCCCGGGGGGCCAGGGGTCCCCACTACTCTGAAGCTGGGTAGTCCACCTTCCACTGACGCCATTTTCACCAAAGCTCTCCGAAAAACCCAAACACCTTTCTCACCTCCGGCTCCTGCACCACCGCACCGGCCCATCCCCGCAGCGGTTCGCGAGCCTACACGCCACCCAACCCACTTCACCTCCAACACCTGCACCACCGCACCGTTATCATCTTCGCCGCACTTCGCCCGCCTACACACCACCCAACCCCCTATCTCATCTCCAGTTCCTGCACCACCGCACCGGAACATCACCGCCGCACTTTGCCGGTCCAGACGCCACCCCAAACCCCCTATCCCACCTCCGGCTCCTGCACCACCGCACTTTGTCGGCCTACACGCAATACCTCTATACCATATACTCCTGACCAGTCTACGGGAATAGCCAACGTCCACGTTACCGAACCCTAGTTTGCCTTATACCCTCTTCCATACAACCATGTTAGTTTTGCCGACTCCCTAGTCCACAACACCTGACCTGCTTCACCTACGCCGTTGTGCGCTGCATTAGATCTGCTTCACGGACTCAATAGTCCACTACACCGGATCTCCTTCACCGGCCATCTTGTCAAGCAAGCTAGACCCATCAACAACCTCCACAGATCTGCTTCACAGAAGCCACCGAGATCTATCTGCTTCAGCCCGACTCACCACTACCAGGCACCCTCGGCGTCCTTTAAGTCACCCGCAAAGATGCCATGTATGCGTAAACGACGTCGTGGCCTACGTAAACCAAATCTGCTTGTTCGTTCATTTCAATATAGCAGGTATGAGCCTGTGATAGTGAACTGCATTTCTGTATTGGTGGTATATTTCCTGCCTCAATACTATCTTAATTGATATCCCACTCTCCCTTGATAAATTCGGTGTAGTCTATGTTCAATCCAGGCGTTAAACTACTTCTTCTGTTTCGAGGTATAAGGCGTCCTTGTTATGCGTGTTTTTCTTTGACCAACAATTACTCTTAATATACATAAAAAAATTTGGTAGTACAAAACAGACATCATTAGAGTTCATTAGTATTATGCAGTTCATGGAAAATGTTAATTCACTGAACATCTGAGGCTGCCTACCTGTTCAACAAGTTCACAAGTTATGTCATCATAATGTGCACTTGCTTTGTTTGTTGCTACAATACTCAATGCATGTAATTTTGGAGTTCATTGGTAGTTTTAAGCCATTGAACATGTAAGTTAACATTCCCTGCTCTACAAGTTCATAATTTATGTTGTTTTAATTTCAATCTGGTTGTTCTAAGGAAACACAGTAACTGCCTTCTCTTATGTAATTCATCGCAAATTTTATGTCATTGAACTTGTTGGTTTTGCATTCCCTGTGTAAGTTATGACATTATTTTTTTTCAATTAAGTTCCGACAGTAGCTGCCACCTATTGTGTACTACTCCCTCCGTTTCAAAATATAAGATGTTTTAGCTTTGTGATAGGAGTGTATCTAGACACCATTTAGTGAGTAGGTTTACTCCAAACGTACATGAACCTACACACTAAAAGTTCTAGATGATGACTTATACTTTTGAAATGTAGGGAGTACATCCATTCCGTAAAAGAAGGCCTATACAACTTTAAAGTCAAACAATGATGACATTTACCAAGCTCATAGAAAAATATATCAAGGGTTAATTTTTGGCATTTGCGTCTATGCAAATATATGCCCCGATGTATTCAATGTCGTTGGTTTGGTATGGTAGATGTTCCTGGTATGTCTACAAACTTGGTCCATTTTTGCGTTAATTCAGTTGCGAAAAATTTATACGCCTTATTTACTTTAGATTGGATGTAGTATTACATGGCGTGTTTTAAGGCACTTAACATGGTTATCTACATGCCCTGCTCTATAAATTCAAGTTTCTTAATTATAATTTCTGTAGCAGCAGTATCTACCTTTTATAATGTATTTCATGGCATTTTAAGTCGCTTCACATATGGGTTAGCATTCCTTGCTCTATAAGTTCATGAGATATACCATTGTAATGTCTATCTTGTTCGTCCAAATGTTAGTACAGTAACTTCCTACTTTGTAGAAGGTGACACTTTTTATGGCACTTCTTATATTTGTTTGCAATCCTATTTCACAAGTTAAATCATTGTAATTTCTCTCTTGTTTGTGCTAAGGAGTGCCTATAACTGCATTCTATTTTGTCGCCATGGCAATCTTTATATCATTTGAATGTTTGTTTATATTCCGACATTCCCTGCTCTGCGTGTTCACAAGTGATTATACTACAATGTCTATATAGTTCTTTGTAAATAGCAACAGCCACTATCTGATATTATTTCCTCTCACAGGGAACACAGAGAATCGTAGAGTGAATCGCCCCTACAATCTTGTAAGTACCTATTGCTTTGTATTGCTAAATGCAAACCTGTTTTATGTGAATGAGTGGCCTAAACCTATATGCAGAGGAGCAACAATAAAGTAGATGGATCGTCTATCCAAGTACTCGATGCGGTGGATGTCTTCAAAGAACGAACTGACAACAGGATGTCCTCCAACGGGACTGCACAAAAAGAAATAGTAAGTCTCTTGTTTTTATTGAGAGGTGCACAGTGTTAGATGCTTGTTTGTATGAGGTACCACATGATTCGGCTAATTATTAGAACAAGGTCTACCTTAACCAAGACTGGACAAAAACCAGACGTAAATCCCTCAATTTATAATTCAATGTGCTCACTTGATTTCGGTGATGATCTATTCTTTCTATATTTGACTTGTGTTCATCTATCTATCTATTATGTGGTGGCAATTTAAGTATATCCACTTTTATGCTAATTTATAATCTATTATTGTATTTTTCTTCTATAATTAAGAGTTTGAATGCACTCTGGAGGTAGTCACATTTTCTAGTGTCGGTACCACATGAGTTGGCCAATGATTAGGAAAATATGACCTTTAACAGTACTGCATAAAGACCGAATGTAAATCCCTTGATTTGTAATTCAAATTGCTCACTCAATCATGGTGGAGATCTCTTTTTGCTATATTTGACTGATGATTTTCTATCTATATATATACGTTAACTAGACCATGATTAGGTGGTGGTGATTGAAGTATATCCACTTTTATGCAAATAATCTCTATTCTTTAATAATATTAGAGATCACCACCATGATTGAGCTTATATGCACTCTGGAGGTAGTAACATAGTCTATTGTTATATGTATGAGACTAGTATAAATTACTTGGTCTTGGTGGGGAGTAACTTGGACTAGTAAAAATGCATACAATACTAGTCCAAGTTACTCTACCAACACTAAAGGGTGTTTAGACACATTCATTTCACAAAACCCATGACATATTATATTTTAAAATGGAGGGAGTTCTATCTAGACTACTCATAGTGAGATTGTCATAGCTATTATCATCTAATATGATCCCCAGTTACTATATAAATGTACTATAACCATGTTAATATGATCTGGAAGTCGATCGTGCACTGATACATTGCAAATGTATGTATAATTTTTGATGTTCCATGCTTGGTTTTATCCACTTTCTTGTGTTTTGTCCACACTTTGGAGTACTTTTCATATGATTTCTTGGACTAACCTATTAACAAGAGCCACAGTGCCAGCTGCCTATTTTCTGCTATTTCTGGTTCCAGGAAAGTCAGAAAATGAATATTCTCGGAATTGGACAGGACAAAAGCCAAAGTGCCTATTTTTACGGAATTCATCAAATGCCAGAATACGAGACGGAGAAGGGCCAGAGGGCGGCCACACCACCTGGCCGCGCGGCTAGGCTTGGCCCGCGCCAGGGGATGGTGTGGCCAGCCCAGGCACCCCCTCGGCCTCTCCTTCCGCCTATATATTACCCTCGGGACGAAAACCCTAAGTGCCCGATCAAAAATTCACGAAAGAGTCTCTAGCCACCATCATCTCCATCCCTAGATCGGGAGGGATCTGAAGCTCTTCCCGACTTCCGGCCGGAGAGGGGAATTCACCCTGGAGGCCTTCTTCATCACCATGCAAGCCTCAGGTGTGATGCGTGAGTGGTTCATCCTTGGACTACGGATCCATGTAGTAGCTAGATGGATGGTTCTCCTCCTTTGTGCTTTCATGTCTTGATCTTGTGAGCTCCGTTCATGATCAAGATCATCTATTTGTAATTCTGCATGTTGTGTTTGAGGGGATCCGATGGATATTGAGATGCTATTTCAGATTGATTATTGATTTTATCATGTCTTTGTTATTTGTGATCTTGCATGCTTTCCGTTGCTAGTAGCTATCTTGGCGAAGTAGACACTAGCAACTCCAAGAGTTAGTACTTATGCTCGATAGTGCGTTCATGCCTCTGGTAATCTGGGAAAGTGATAGAAATCTCTAAGGTACTAGATGTGATGTTGCTACTCGGGAGAAAACATCAATCCTTTGTTCATAGAACAATCGTATGGTTTACTTTACACGCAGTTCGTAAAGCAATAATTTGTTGCTTGCAACTTAATACTAGAGGGGGTTCGGATGATAACCTGAAGGTGGATTATTAGTCATAGATGTAGTTGCATGGCGGTCTATGTATAATGTTGTAATGCCCAGTCAAGTCTCAAAGGAGTCAAGATGATTAGTATATGCATATACTGCTTTCTCGATGTTTGTCAGTTGCCCCGCTGTAATTTGTTCACCCGGCATGTTATCTATCTCAAGGAGAGCCACCTCTAGTGAACTATGTATCCCGGTCCTTTTTCTTTACACACAATCTACAAACTGTTACTGCTTTGTGTTTACTTTCTGCAAACTTTTACTTCTTTCCATTGGATACGTTTAATCCTTTGTTTTCCGCAAAACACGGTGAGATTGACAACCTCATCGCAAGTTGGGGACAAAGTCATTTGGTTGTGTTGTGTAGGTCTCCACATTGCTACTAGCACCGGTAGTGCACCCTGCCAAGGCTCAGCTAGCAACACCTTTGGGGTGTTTCCTTGCTCCTACTGGTTCAATTAAACCTTGGTTTCATAACTGACGGAAACTTGCTGCTGTGCTCATCATACCTTCCTCTTGGGGTTCCCAACAAGGTCTACATCAACATTGCACCAGCTTTTTCCTTGCGCCGACACTAAGCCATCAAGCATTTTTCTGGCGCCGTTGCCGGGGAGTCAAGGACATCTTCACAAGGGGAGTCCCTCATAACCAATCTCTTTACTTTGTTGTTTTTTTTGCTTAGTTTTATTTTTGCTTTGTTTGCTTGTTTCTTTATGAAAAACACACAAAAAATAGTTTTACTAGTTTGCTTTCTTATTTGAAAAACACAAAAAATATTAGTTTCTATCTTAAGTTGCTATTATGTCTAGCCTTGCTCCAATCACTATGTCACCCAAGGAAATGATTTTCAGTTTTAAACAAGGAATTGAGGAAATTTTTAAAGAAGCTTGGTCTAGAATCTCTGATCTACATGAAAAAACTGAGCCTAAAATACTCAAAGCTTGTTCCTTAGCAGTTTTAACCTTGGAATTGCTCTTTGCTATAGATATGCTTTAGATGCTATTGTGGGATGAGATTTCCTCCAATGTAACGAGGATGATGCTATTAATGCTATAAAGAAAATTGATCCTCACTTACAACTTGCCTAGCCAAACTGATATTTCTTTCGCAAAAATATTTGCTAGATTGAACACTCTTGAGACTGGCACTGCTAGCTTAAAAGATTGCTATAATACGATTAGGGAGCATCACAATTATGTTGCAATAAATTCTGAACCATCAAAGTGGCTCCCTACAGTAAAGATTGAGATTAACACTGAAACTTTTCAAGCTCGCTGTGATATCATGTCTGAATTTTGTCTTATGCCCAAAGATATTTATGAATATATGAATACTTGGGGGCTTACTAAAGGAGGAAATGAAATATCTCTTGCTAATAATGCTACCATATTACCTATTGGAATAGCTGAAGGTGTGTTTACAAAGATCCTTTGGAAAATGATTTCTACTGGTTATCTTGTTATTGAATGTGTAGGAAAAGGACAAATTACACTTGGAAGGTCCCTATTAGAACTCCTTGGAGCAATAATAGATGTGGGAAAGGGGACCATGCACCTTTATTCTCCACCAAACAATCATATTTTCACCAAGGTTAAGAATAAAATAAAGAGAGGTAATGGCAAGAAATTTGGTCTTAATGCTTCTTCATTTGAGAACACTTGATTCATTCTTGCTTCTTATGCCTAACTTAAAGGCGTTAAAGAAAAGTACTTATTGGGAGATAACCCAAAAGTTTTAGATGAGTCTTGAAAGTTATTACTTCAGTAATAACCGCTCCTTATCCTTTTTATTTGCTTTTTGTGCCAACTGTAATCTCTAATGAGTTAGAAGTAATGATTGGGAAAGTTGTTGTCCCGAAACAGATTTCTGTGCTTCACCGTAAAAATTCGTGTAAAATATCTCAACGTCTTTTGAGGCGTGAATGTTTGTGCTTCTGCCCCAGGTTGTTATCTAACTTTTGTTAGTTCAACACTTTTTGATTTGAGCAACAGAAGGTCTTCGAAAAAATTCATCCTTACCCGCTGGTCGGTTTTGACAGATTTCTGCCATTTTCTGCATTTGCTTCTAGTTGGTTCCTTTTTTAGTTCTTTGGGGGAATTGAGATTTTCGAGGGAAGTGCTACAGTAGCTAGTGTTCTAATGGAATTTTATTGGTGTTGGAACTGATCCTTACGACCTTTTATCTTGAGTGCACTAATGTTGCTAATAAATTTGTGTGAAGTTTTGTATGAAGGAAAAAATTTAGGTGTATGGAAGGAATGAGTAATGAGATGAAGGATGGACTTAAGCTCAAGCTTGGGGATGCCACACGTGTCACCCCAATAAATATCCAAGAAGTACAAGCGTCAAAGCTTGGGGATGCCCAAGGCATCCCCTTCCTCATCAATAAAAATCTCAGGTTCCTTCCAAACGCTTCGTTTTTATTGTTTCATGCACAGTTGTGTTGTTCTTGGAACGTCTACTTTTTTGTTTTCGTTTTGGTTTTTTGTTTGCTTTGTTTTCTTAGTTTTCTGAATAAATTGTTTGGACCCCCTCTTTCATACATTGGTTTGCAAATAGTTTGGTTTGGTTTGGAAAAGAGTAGGAAAGTTTATACTTATGTGGTAAAAACAGCTTGTTTTTACTGTGGCATATGCTTTGTCATGCCATGCTTGATATTGTTTTGGATTTATGCTTAGTATTCTTTGCTGTAGCATGTCTTGTTGTAAACAATTGAGATTGTTTAATGTTCCTTGGATGAATCATGCGTTGTCTTAGCATATTAAAGCATAGTATAGTGGTATTCTCCTTTGATGCTTTATTTGGGTTGACTTGGCGCATGCTCACAGCATGTTATGACTATCTCAAGCCACCATAGCCTTTATGATCCTTTAGTTTTCAACTTGTAGTATCACATTATGCTTTGACCAATGATGTTTTGTCGCTTTCCATGATTATGGCCATTATTGCTCTCTTAGTGTGTCTCTCCCAGTCTTTTGCTAGCCTCCACAACCAAGTATGAGTTCCACTCATGCATCCAACTCCTTAAACCAATTTATTCCAAAGAGTCCACCATACATACCTACTATCTTATGCTATTCCAAGTATATTCATGGTTTTGTTTACCTTCCAAATTAAACTTGTTATGAGAAAACTAGTGATTAAAGCTCTCACGAACTTGATGACACACTTTACTTTTCTTGCCCTAAATAAACTTGAACCATTGGGTCCTTCTTTGTTGCATATATGCTTGCGCTTTATAGGTTGAAATTTGTAGAACCATGTACCATGGGGAAGGCCTTCAACATTGCACTTGTACTTTGTACCCCGTTGATATCATGTTATTTTTCTTACGGATCCCGGCGGTGTGAAATAAAAGTGGAACTTGTAAGATCATGGATTTTGTATGTGTGTTAGAGAAACGCCTGGGCCGCTAGCCTAAGCCATGCCTAATCATGGTGGAAACTTGCGGCATCACTATAATGAGCACTCTATGAAGCATCCTCAATAAAAACCTACTCAAATAGTAAATAAAAAGATCGCTGAGATGCTCATTCTCTGCTTGCCTTGTCATTTTGATTATGGGATAGCTCTTGTATCATGTGCAAGGGGTACCCCGTTGGCGGTTCTTCATGATACACATGTACTTACAATGACAAGAGCTTACTTGTGACTAAAGTTGAGTAGCATGAGGTTCGGTCTTCGTAAGTAAGGGGCATGAGATTTCGGTTTATAACTTGTCAAGCATATCCTCTAAGTTGTGGCACTTTAACCTTAATCACCTTCAAGATGCTTATGATAGGGGCAATGAGAGCTGAAATCTATAAGTACCATAATTTTTGGAAGCTCTTTCTGAGACTTGAATCCCTACTTCCTTTTATGAAGGCCTTTCTTCCACCATTATATTGAGTCTCTACCTTCTACCTTTATGCACCTACTCTGAGAGCATAGTGGCCATTCTTAGTTCTATGTGCATTGTCTCAAGACTAGTTGATTGATGCATAACTTGATATTGCTTGTTTTAAACTATTTGTATGTAGTCACTCTTATGAACTCTGAAGGTGTCCTTTGCATTTATATTTGCTACTCTATTGAGAGCCAAGCTGAATACTATTATGCTATGTTTTCTTTATGTGAAACAAACAAACGTCTTGTAAAGCATTGTTATTCATGAATCTTTTGTTTGTGCCTTTTCATGTTGCATCATAGTTTCTTTGTCTTATTGCTAGAACTTTGTCTTTCATGTTATGATTGAAGTACTATGATCCTAGCTTTGAATGTTTTAAAAATACTTTGATCAAGTCTTTGATGGTGCATGTCACCTCAAAAATTACTCTTTCTTTTTATCACTTACCTACTCGAGGACGAGCAGGAGTTAAGCTTGGGGATGTTGATACATTGCAAATGTATCTATAATTTTTGATGTTCCATGCTTGGTTTTATCCACTTTCTTGTGTTTTGTCCACACATTGGAGTACTTTTCATATGATTTCTTGGACTAACCTATTAACAAGAGACACAGTGCCAGCTGCCTGTTTTCTGCTGTTTTTGGTTCCAGGAAAGTCAGAAAATGAATATTCTCAGAATTGGACGGGACAAAAGCCAAAGTGCCTATTTTTCCGGAAGTCATCAAATGCCAGAATACGAGACGGAGAAGGGCCAGAGGGCGGCCACACCACCTGGTCGCGCGGCCAGGCTTGTCCCGCACCAGGGGGTGGTGTGGCCAGCCTAGGCACCCCCTCGGCCTCTCCTTCCGCCTATATATTGCCCTCGGGACGAAAACCTAAGTGCCCGATCAAAAATCCACGAAAGTGTCTATAGCCGGCGTCATCTCCATCCCTAGATCGGGAGGGATCTGAAGCTCTTCCCGGCTCCCTGCCGGAGAGGGGAATTCACCCTGGAGGCCTTCTTCATTACCATGTAAGCCTCCGGTGTGATGCGTGAGTAGTTCATCCTTAGACTACAGATCCATGTACTAGCAAGATGGCTGGTTCTCCTCCTTTGTGCTTTCATGTCTAGATCTTGTGAGCTCCGTTCATGATCAAGATCATCTATTTGTAATTCTGCATGTTGTGTTTACGGGGATCCGATGGATATTGAGATGCAACTTCAGATTGATTATTGATTCTATCATGTCTTTGTTATTTGTGATCTTGCATGCTTTCCGTTGTTAGTAGCTATCTTGGCCAAGTAGATGCTAGCAACTCCAAGAGTTAGTATTTATGCTCGATAGTGGGTTCATGCCTCTGGTAATCTGGGGAAGTGACAGAAATCTCTAAGGTACTAGATGTGTTGTTGCTACTAGGGATAAAACAACAATCCTTTCTTCATAGAACAATCGTTTTGTTTACTTTACACGCATTTCGTAAAGCAATAATCTATTGCTTGCAACTTAATACTAGAGGGGGTTCGGATGATAACCTGAAGGTGGATTATTAGTCATATATGCAGTTGGATAGCGGTCTATGTATAATGTTGTAATGCCCAATCAAGTCTCAAAGGAGTAAAGGTGATTAGTATATGCATATATTGCTTTCTCGATGTTTGTCAATTGCCCCGCTGTAATTTGTTCACTCAGCATGTTATCTATCTCAAGGAGAGCCACCTCTAGTGAACTATGGATCCCGGTCCTTTTTCTTTACATACAAGATACAAAATGTTACTTATTTTTGTTTACTTTCTGCAAACTTTTACTTCTTTCCATTCGATACGTTTAATCCTTTGTTTTCCACAAAACACGGTGAGATTGACAACCTCATCGCAAGTTGGGGACAAAGTTCTGTGGTTGTGTTGTGCAGGTCTCCACGTTGCTACTAGCACCGGTAGTGCGCCCTACCAAGGCTCAGCTAGCAACACCTTTGGGATGTTTCCTTGCTCCTACTGGTTCGATTAAACCTTGGTTTCATAACTGAGGGAAACTTGCTGTTGTGCTCATCATACCTCCTCTTGGGGTTCCCAACGAGCTGTACATCAACATCGCACCAGCTTTTTCCTAGCGCCGACACTGAGCCATCATGCACCTGTTGTTTGATTGCTTAGTTCATTACCTCAATAGCTACTCTACATGATGCACATATAGAGTCTATTGCCAATTTGATTCTTTAGTTTGCTCGTCATTAAAGCAATGTAATGATTTTCTTAACTTAAACAGTCAGAGCATCGCCCTGTCAAGGCGAAGCTGCGGGGTTGAGCCCCATCAGTCCCAAACTAGGGATGGCAATTTCTGTGAGAAATACAATGTTTGATTAATAATAAACAAGGGATTTTCATCTATACATCATCAGATGATCTTGCGAGTTTAATATTAGCCACCATATGGTCTAATTGGTTATGGTTCCTGTGAATTTTTAGTTGACTTGTGATTGCATCAATGCTATATTCTGGCATGGTTCCTAGACATACATTGTTTAAATACTTCATTGACCTTGAAAGGTGCACAATGTATCATTTGCTTGTTTTTCTACTGGATTTTCTTGCCTGGTTATATGTACAATGATACTGTCAGCAGTTGGAAATACAATAGCTGTAGGCATTAGAAAGAAGGTTTGTGCTACTTTTTGGATGCATCCAACTATTGTTTTGGAAAACTGACCTCTTCTTTTTTTATTTACTGGCCCGACGATCAAAATATTTGAATCATCTAGCCACTAAAAAGGAATGGTTGATATCTTGTTTGTCTGAAATGATTCTGGTAGTCTATTTAAGACACTTGGTCTATTGCTTGTTTTTCCAAGGTACTATCATAGTTGTCTGATGATTAAAGCAATGCCACCGGTGGTTATAGGTCACTTTTTTGGCTAGTTCATACTATAGAACATTTTCAAACGCTATTCTTATATTTTAGATTAATGCTTTGTTGTCCCGACCAGTTCTAAGTAGCTGAAGGAATCTCATACACCTCATTTTGTTATATTTCTATATTTCTGTTATGCAGTGATATGATTAGTTTATGAGGGAAAGAGTCAAGTTTCTTGTTTCCCTACATTCATTACCACACTAGTTCAGTTAGTCTGCATGAGACACACGTGTTGATGGCTTGATTTGTTATATTAGGACAATGCCAAATTTGAAATTCTTTGACAACAAACATGGTATTTTTTTGCCTTCTTTCCTGCTCTAACTTAATATGTCTTAGCTTCAACATGCAAATAACCTGTAGTGTTTCTTCCAGAGTGGCTATGATACTGGCACATGTACGCATTGGTCCAGGACATGGACAGTTCCTGTTATTTCGGAAAGAGATGTATGAGGCACATCATTAATTGTTCCTGGCCAATCAGGAATTTGAATTATTTTACATATAAGATGGTCGACAGTTAGCTGGTACGCTGTGCTGACTTGTTTTATTTGTTTCAGGCTTCACATGGAGCTATGGGGGAAAAAGGGAGGAATCCTACGTTAAGTACTGAGGTCATTTCACAAAGCAGCAGTGACAATGATTATTGCTTGCATCAGCCCACGGTTTTAGTTTTTCTAGCAGAAAGATGTGTTATAGCTGCACTACAAACAATTGATTTAATTGAACAAGAAACAGAGCAAATAGATGGAATAGTCATGATTACACGTGAACAGATACAAGAACTGAAAGATCGACAAGATTTGACAGACCGTCTACTTGATAATCTCTTCTGAAGCTGTCATGGTATGTTAGTTGTTACTTGTATGGGGATGTAAGCTACATAGTAGAAACCCTGTTCCAACACATGTCTTGCAATGTCTCTATAATGCTTCATCTTGTTTTTGTTGAAAGTCTGGTCTGTAATAAATTTCAAAAAATATATGTTGATGTAATAGGGTGATCCTAGCGCGGCCATTAGCGGGCTGAACTATTAACAGACTGTTTAAAACTAGAATTTCTCCATAATTATAGAATACCCAAATATGCTGGCCAGTAGATGGGACAAATAAACACTAAAAGGCCGTCAGTGGCAGGTCAGTATATTGGTGGGCCTCATAAGTTGCCAAGGCCCTAAAAATGTACAGGGCTGAACAACAACAGGCGAGAACAGTAAAGGGACCGAACTGTAATGGGCCCGAATATTGATATACCTGAACAGTAAAGAGATGTAACAGTAAAAGGCCTAAATATTAAAAAGCCCGCGCAGTAGATGGCCCGCACAGTAAAACGGTCTGAAGAGTAAAAGGACTAAACAGTAATGACCTGAACAGTAAAAGGCCTAAACAGTGAATGGCCGGAACAGTAGAAGGCCAGAATAGTAAAAGGCCAGAACAGTAAAGGATCCTAACACTACTAACCCAGAAATGTAAAAGGCCGTAACTGTAAATGGGTAGAATAGAAGCGGACCCCACGGGCCGTAGGAAATGTAACAGGCTGCCTGCAGGCCGTAACAGTGCCCGACCTTCTGGCGCAGGCCCCTAATGGGCCGCATATTATTCTACCAAGGTAGGCCTTCTTTAGGCTAAAACTGTAGCCGGCCTGAAATCGTACGAGCCCTGGATGGATTCATTAATGGGCCATGTCAAACAATACACGTCGTGAGAGTAAAGGGCCATAATCTTATTAGGCTCTCCTCGTGGGCCGGCCCACTTAACAATTAGCAGGCCTTGTCTCGGCCAGGCTTCTGCCACGGTTTCAGTGACGGTTAACGGCGGTAACCGGCCGGTAACGGCGGGTGCCACGTGGCATTTTTGCATGACGTCAGCTGTCAACGCGGGTGGCGAACACATCTACGATGGGACAAGTTTTCGTGGAGCAAGGGTGCGATCTGCCACAGTCAGAAAAAGAAAGTGGCCTTTTGTGACGGGGCTTTTACCACGAAGGACATCCATCGAAGAAGACTTTTTAGCCACGAAAAACGGGCCTTCAACCACGAAAATCATCCTTTGTAAAAGCCAACTTATCTTGTAGTGAACTTCTACCACACTGGTGCAACATGCAATGTGGAAGATGATTTCCTATGTGTTTTTTTTCTCTGTGACCATGGTTTAACACACTGATCCACTAGTGTCATTTCATGTGTTCTTTTCTTAGACCACATGTATCCACATGACAAAACACACTCTAGTGGATTCTGTGGTGCAATTTCTACCACACTAGTGCAACATGCAATGTGGAAGGTGCTTTCCTATGTGTTTTTGGTCTCTATCACCATGGTTTGACACACCGATCCACTAGTGTCATTGCATTAGTGTTCTTTTCATAAACCACATGGATCCACATGACAACACACAATCTAGTGGATTCTGTGATGCAACTTCTGCCACACTATTGCAACATGCAATGTGGAAGTTGCTTTCCTATCTGTTTTTTTGTCTCTATCACCATGGTTTGACAGACTGATCCACTACTGTCATTGCATGTGTTATTTTCCTAGAACACTGTGATCCCTAGTGCCATTGCATGTGTTCTCTCCTTAAACCACTTGGATCCACACACACTCCAGTGGATTCTGTGATGCAACGTCTGCCACACTAGTGCAACATGCAATGTGGAAGTTGCTTTCCTATCTGCCTTTTGTCTCTGTCACCATGGTTCGATAGACTGATCAACTAGTGTCAATGCATGTGTTGTTTTCCTAGACCATTGTGATCACCTAGTGCCATTTCCTCTGTTCTTTCCTTAAACCACATGGATTCACATGACAACACATGCTCCACTGGATTCTGTGATGCAACTTCTACCAGACTGGTGCAACATGCAATGTGGAAGCTTCTTTCCAATGTGTTTTTTGTCTCTATCACCATGGTTTGACACACTGATCCACTAGTGCGATTGCATGTGTTATTTTCCTAAATCACATGGATCCACATGACAACACACACTCTAGTGGATTCTGTGATGCAACTTCTGTGACACTAGTGCAACATGCAATGTGGAAGCTATTTTCCTATCTGTTTTTCGTCAGTATCACCATGGTTTGACACACTGATCCACAAGTGTCATTGCATGTGTTATTTTCGTAGACCACTATGATCACCTAGTGCCATTGCATGTGTTCTTTCCCTAAACCACATGGATCCACATGAAAACACACACTCCAATGGATTTTGTGATGCAACTTCTGCCAGACTAGTGCAACATGCAATGTGGAAGGAGCTTTCCTATTTGTTTTTGGCCTCTATGACCAAGGTTTGACACACTGATCCACCAGTGCCATTTCATGTGTTATTTTACTAACCCACATGGATCCACATGACAACACACATTCCCGTGGATTCTGTGATGCAACTTCTTCCACACTTGTGCAACATGCAACGTGGAAGGTCCTTTCTTATGTAATTTTAGCCTCTGTGACCAAGGTTTGACATACTGATACACTAGTGTCATTGCATGTGTTCTTTTCCTAAACCACATTGATCGACATGACAACACACACTCTAGTGGATTCTGTGATGCAACTTTTGCAACACTAGTGCAATATGCAATGTCCAAGCTGCTTTCCTATCTGTTTTTTGTCTCTGTCACCATGGTTTGACATATTGATCCACTAGTGTCATTGCATGTGTTCTTTTCCTAAACCACAGTGATCACCTAGTGTCATTGCAGGTGTTCTTTTTCTAAACCACATAGATCCACATGACAACACACACTCCACTAGATTCCGTGATGCAACTTCTGCCACAGTAGTGCAACATGCAATGTGGAAGGTGCTTTCCTATGTGTTTTTGGTCTCTGTGACCAAGGTGTGACACACTGATCCACTAGTGTCATTGCATGTGTTCTTATCCTAAACCACATAGATCCACATGACAACACACACTCCAATGGATTATGTGACACTACTTCTGCCACACTTGTGCAACATGCAATGTGGAAGGTGCTTTCCTACGTGTTTTTGGTCTCTATGACCAAGGTTTGACGCACTGATCCACTAGTGTCATTGCATGTGTTCTTTCCCTAGTCCACTATGATCACCTAGTGCCATTGCATGGGTTCTTTCCCTATACCACATGGATCCACATGACAACACACACTCCAGTGGATTCTGTGATGCAACTTCTGCCACACTTGTGCAACATGCGATGCAGAAGGTGCTTTCCTATGTGTTTTTGGTCTCTGTGACCAAGGTTTAACACACTCATTCACTAGTGTCATTGCATGTGTTTATTTTGTAAACCACATGACAACACACACTCTAGTGGATTTTTTGATTCAACCATTTCCGAACTGATGCAAAATGCAATGTGGACGGTGCTTTCCTATGTGTTTTTGGTCTCTATGACCAAGGTTTGACACACTCATTCACTAGTGCCATTGCATGTGTTCATTTCGTAAACCACATGGATCCATATGACAACACACACTCAAGTGGATTTTGTGATGCAACCATTGCCGCACTGATGCAACATGCAATGTGGAAGGTGCTCTCCTATGTGTTTTTGGTCTTTGTCACCATGGTTTGACGCACTGATCCACTAGTGCGATTGCATGTGTTATTTTCCTAAACCACATGGATCCACATGACAACACACACTCTAGTGGATTCGGTGATGCAACTTCTGCATCACTGGTGCAACATGCAATGTGGAAGCTATTTTCATATCTGTTTTTCGTCTCTGTCACCATGATTTGACACACTGATTCATTCCATGTTTTATTTTCCTAGACCACTATGATCACCTAGTGCCGTTGCATGTGTTCTTTCCCTAAACCACATGGATCCACATGAAAACACACACTCTAGTGGATTCTGTGATGCGACTTCTGCCAGACTAGTGCAACATGAAATGTGGAAGGAGCTTTACTATGTGTTTTTGGCCTCTATGACATAGGTTTGACACACTGATCCACTAGTGCTATTTCATGCGTTATTTTACTAAACCACATGGATCCACATGACAACACACACTCCCGTGGATTCTGTGATGCAACTTCTTCCACACTGGTGCAACATGCAATGTGGAAGGTGCTTTCCTATGTATTTTTAGCCTCTGTGACCAAGGTTTGGCATACTGATACACTAGTGTCATTGCATGTGTTATTTTCCTAAACCACATTGATCCACATGACAACACACACTCTAGTGGATTTTGTGATGCAACTTTAACCACACTGGTGCAATATGCAATGTGCAAGCTGCTTTCCTATCTGTTTTTGTCTCTATCACCATGGTTTGACATACTGATCCACTAGTGTCATTGCATGTGTTCTTTTCCGAGACCACTGTGATCACCTAGTGTCATTGCTTGTGTTCTTTTCCTAAACCACATGGATCCACATGACAACACACACTCTAGTGGATTCTATGATGCAACTTATGCCACACCGGTGCAACATGCAATGTGGAAGGTGCTTTTCTATGTGTTTTTGGTCTCTATGGCCAAGGTTTGACACACTGATCCACTAGTGTCAATTCATGTGTTCTTCTCCTAAACCACATATATCCACATGACAACACACACTCCAATGGATTCCGTGATGCTACTTCTGCCACACTTGTGCAAAATGCAATGTGGAAGGTGTTTTCCTATGTGTTTTTGGTCTCTGTGACTAAAGTTTGACACACTGATCCACTAGTGTCATTGCATGTGTTCTTTTCCTAGTCCACTTTTTATCACCTAGTGCCATTGCATGGGTTCTTTCCCTAAACCACATGGATCCACATGACAACACACACTCTAGTGGATTCTGTGATGCAACTTCTGCCACACTGGTGCAACATGCGATGCGGAAGGTGCTTTCCTATGTGTTTTTGGTCTTTGTGACCAAGGTTTGACACACTCATTCACTAGTGTCATTGCATGTGTTCATTTCTTAAACCACATGGATCCACATGACAACACACATTCAAGCAGATTTTATGATGCAACCATTGTCGCACTGATGCAACATGCAATGTGGACGGTGCTTTCCTATGTGATATTGGTCTCTGTGACCAAGGTTTGACACACTCGTTCACTAGTGTCATTGCATGTGTTCATTTCGTAAACCACATGGATCCACATGGCAACACACACTCCAGTGGATTTTTTGATACAACCATTGCCGCACTAATGCAACATGCAATGTGGAAGGTGCTCTCCTTTGTGTTTTTGGTCTCTGTCGCCATGGTTTGACACACCGATCCACTAGTGTCATTGCATTAGAGTTCTTTTCATAAAACACATGGATCCACATGACAACACACACTCTAGTGGATTCTATGATGCAACTTCTGCCACACTGGTGCAACATGCAATGTGGAAGCTATTTTCCTATCTGTTTTTTTGTCTATGTCACCATGGTTTGACACACACTCCACTAGTGTCATTGAATGTGTTCTTTTCCTAGACCGTTGTGATCACCTAGTACCATTGCATGAGTTCTTTCCCTAAACCACATGGATCCACATGACAACGCACACTCCAGTGGATTCTGTGATGCAACTTCTGCCACACTAGTGCAACATGCAATGTGGAAGCTGCTTTCATATCTGTTTTTTGTCTCTGTCACCATGGATTGACACACTGATTGACTAGTATCATTTCATGCGTTCTTTTCCTAGACCACTATGATCTCCTAGTTCCATTGTATGTATTCTTTTCCTAAACCACATGGATCCACATGACAAAACACACTCTAGTGGATTTTGTAATGCAACTTCTGCCACACAGGCGCAACATGCAATGTGGAAGGTGCTTTCCTATGTGTTTTGTTGTCTCCATGACCATGGATTTACACACTAATCCACTAGTGCCATTGCATTTGTTCTTTTCCTAGACCACATGGATCCACATGACAACACACACTCCAGTGGATTCTATGATGCAACTTCTGCCACACTGGTGCAACATGCAATGTGGAAGGTGCTTTCCTATGTGTTTTTGGTCTCTTTCACCATGGTTTGACATACTGATCCACTAGTGTCATTGCATGTGCGTTATTTTCATAAACCACATGGATCCACATGACAACACACACTATTGGATTTTGTGATGCAACTTCTGCCACACTGGTGCAACATGTAATGTGGAAGCTGCTTTCCTATCTGTTTTTTGTCTCTATCACCATGGTTGGACACATTGATCCACTAGTGTCATTGGATGTGTTATTTTCCTAGACCACTGTGATCACCTAGCACTACAAGAAAAGTTGGCTTTTACAACGGACAATTTTCGTGGTTGAAGGCCCATTTTTCGTGGCTAAGAAGTCTTCTACGATGGATGCCCATCGTGGTAAAAGCGCCATCACAAAAGAATCAACCATATTTTTTTCCTAACCATGGCGGATCGCACCCTTTAGCCACCAAAACTTGTTCTGTCGTAGATCTGTTTACCAGCCACGCTGACTGCTAATGTCATGCAAAATGCCACGTGGAAAACTGTGGCGCCCCGCTAAAACCACTACTAGAAAATCGTTGTGTTTTTGTGCATTGCATCATCATGACCGCATGCTCATGTCATCATGCCACATTGCATTTGAGCATCGTCATGTCATCAGGCATCTGTTTGACTCAAACTATTTTACAAAGCCTATATTTGTTTTCTAAATATCCCCCTCGCTATTTCAAATGTAAAACCTCGGTCCGTCTGGATCTTTTATTTGCCTAAAGTATTTTACAAAAGGATATTTAAAAAAGTAAATAAAAATAATAAAACATATTTTTTTTATATAGGGGAGGCAGCCAAACAGCTAGGCCCAAGGCCCAGCCGCAGGCCACCTACCACCCCACATATCCTAACCCTAATCACCCAAACCAACCCCACCCCTCACTCCCTCCACCTACCCTGCCAGCCGCCACCCCTCATCGCGTTCCTCGCCTTGCGTACACCACTACGCAAGTGGTACACGCTACTGCCCACGTTTCTTGGCCGTTCCCGGTCCCACCTCAACCCGTTCACTCCCATCTGCCCACACCGACGCGACCCGCATTTCCCCACCAGTCCCCATCGTCATCCTTCGCCACCTCTCCCCTCGATCGATTCCCGCATCGCTGCCAGCCCTCGCCTCACCCTGATCCCGCAAGCCCCCTCACCTCATCGACCGGTGCCACCATCCACCACACGGCCTCCACCTCGCCACCGACGGCAGCTGTGCGTCCCTCACCGTCCACGCGTGTGCAAGTCTTCAAGGCCACCATCGTCCCTGTCGTCCATCGGCCATTTTCCCCTGCACGCCGTGTAGCCGGCCTCCTCTGCTCTGCCCTGCAGGTCCCCCTTCCTCGCGCGCCTCTGCAAACCGCCGCCGAGCACGCTGCTGTGGTACCGTGCTTCCTCACCGCACCGGGCCGCCTCTGCGTACCCCTGTCGAGCTGCTCTGCCCCTGACTCCAGTCCTCTCCTCGGAGCCCTTCCCTGCAGCACCATGACCTGTGTCCCGACCCAGCAAGCCACTCCAATCCTGGTCACCGCCACCTACCGCTAGCAACAACAGCATTTGGGTTTCCTCTTGTGCTGAGGTTTTGTCTATTGGTGTGGTTGCCAATGTGGAGATGTTGGAGCGGTTGCTCGAGACCCACGAGATGAATAAGATAGATAATATGAAGACGTGGTTCGGCTACCTCAAGTATGTTCATTATGGCCGTTGAAGTTCGAAACAGAAGAACCATTGAGGCATCCCAAAGACCTTTGTGACCCAAGCCCGTCATCGGAAGCCGATGTACCCGAAGATCCGATGTACCCGAAGATCACCGACATGGAATGACAAGATCTCGTTCTCGGACTCCAAGGACTCCCTCACGGATCATCGAGAACTCCTACACAGATCCGGAGGCCGAAGACCCCGAAGCCTGATCTGAAGACCGATCCCGCCAAGATCGAACCCCGAACCCCCAAGATCTTCGGACCAATGTGTGATCCCTTTTTCGAGACCCCTATTTTATAAATTGCCATCCATATACTTGTTGCATATTAAATCTATTCATGTGTGCATACATCACATCATGTGTTTGGGGGCATTATGCCGATTCATTTCATAATTAAATATAGAGTCTATATGCGGGCTATTCTAGTCTTATATTGGCCCCATTTAAATTTGTGTATCGAACCGATGCCATGTTTTGCCTAAAGAAAACATTTAAAATGCGGGGTATCTAAACAAGATGCACCACTTAATTAATTGTCGGGACCCTGGTTCCGCTTAATTTTGCCTAGTTGCATCGCATCTTTGCCATGGCATGCATCATACATATATCATGCCGGATCTTTTTCCATAGTATTAAATAGTGCACCCGGTGTTTCTTGTAGTGATTTTCTCCTTCGTGGATTAGGCCGTTGAGTGGATGCGAGTATCGACAAGTTCTTCGGCTAATGTACCTTCGGTAGTGTTCCCAGGCGAGCATCTCCCCCTTTCTACCTATTTTGCATGTATAGTATTTACTTCCTCCTGTTGATCTACTGCTATCCGTATTGTGATGCTTTAGTTTCCGTGCACCATTTATATTCCTTGCAGCCCTATATTGCCTTGGACACATCCTATTGCATGTTGTTTGATAGATAGTCGGCCTTGCGAGTCGTAGTTGCTTGCTCAGGTGCTGCTTCGCGTCGTTGTTGTTCCACCGTTATTAAAAGGTTGGCACATGCTTAATGGTGGAGATGCTTAATGGTGGAGAGGATCATGACTTTAAATACAACTATTAAATTGCTGGTATAACTAATGAAAGAGGCACCGGTGGGCAATATATTCTATTTGGTTTTCATGTCCACTTGTGTCCCGTAGGCCCCGAGTACTTGATACCTGTTCCTTGACTATTCGCACTATCCACATCCAGGAGAGTCTATGAATCCCCCCTAGCCAGAGCTTGATTCATTTCTTATTTCTTGGGGCCACAAACTGGTTTGGGGCTTTATTACTATCATGTACTTATGACATGCTTTACTGCTTTATTTACGATTATGCGTGGAGCACCTGTACTGTTTTGGATGCGGAGTGTTTTCGCGGTATCGACAAGCCCAGTCACACTATCGGGTTCCCAGTCGTTTACAGCCATTGACGCAAATCTTGGGTCCATCTCGGAGCCGGCCAACTTCGTTGCAGGTACATTAATGGCGTGCCCCCCTGAAATATTTTCTGAATCCTGTGATTGCTTTGTCGTGAAAGCCTCATTGGGTTTTGATTTGGTTTTTCCGAGGTTGATCGTGTGTGTGTTGCTATTTGTGCACCCCTGCAGGGTAAATCTTTCTAGAAGCCTTGTCCGCGGTTATGGACGACTTGGAGCATAGTATCTCGATCATAGACAAGCATACCTAAAGTAGTACTATAAATTTGACTTAATATGTGACTAGTAATCAGCTTCACTACAATAGAATGGATAATAAAAGTGCCAATAACTGGTGGAACTGGGGTGTATCGTGTCATGTTATACCTGCCTAGTAAGTATCGCAACTCCAATGGAATGAAATAAAAGTGCCAACAACTGCTGGGTTTGGGATGTCACGTGCTAATTGTATCTGACTAGTAAGTACCGCAACTACCACTAAATGGTTAACTAAAACTGCCCACTACTATGCTATCAGGATGACTCATGATATCTATATCTGACTAGTAAGTGCTGCAACTATAATGGAATGAATAAAACTGCCAACTGTGTGAGTTCCTCGGTTTGACTTCTTCGTTTGGTCTCGAGGGGGAATACAAATACGGGTATGATTGGTGTTAGTATCAGGTGTTCCCGGATAGATCTTTCTTATCCCTCTCTAATAGCCGACAGTTGTATCGAGTCTCTATAGGTTGTTTAGGGCATGCTTCAATGCCGCTTCAGTCCACCATACCTATGTAGGCGAGAGCCGCCGAATTCTAGCCTCACCGTGTACTGGCCTCAGTACTGACGCTCCTCTTTTTCCTTTGCCCTTTGTCGGCACCCCTTTTGTTTTAGCAGGTTTGAGATCGACATCGTTAGCAGGGTTACCTTTCCGGCTTGGCCTGGGAAGAGTTATGGACGCCATTGGGTATTCTTCAGGGCTCTTAGCCCCATTTGCATCTTGTCCGTACTCGGACGCTGTAGCGATTTCAAGGTGATTTGGATCTTTGTACTGTATATCGGTATTCTTGACTCATGGAGTCGTGTTGTATATATATCTGTTCTGTGGGTCCCATCGAGGACTGTTGTGTAATGGTATTACTTCGTTTGAAAGTGCCAGGTGGGCGTCCTTGAATCGTTTCTATGCGAGTTTGGCGGAAAAGGGCTAAAACTTGCATAGGGCCGTTTCGAGGGTGTTACACAAACACCGTTAACGACCAGTTACCGCCATTAACGGCCACGGAAACCGTGGTAGAAGCCAAGGCCAGCCAAGGCCTGCTCATAATTAAGTGGGCTGGCCCATCAAGAGTTCCCAATAAGATTACAACCTGTTACTATTTCGTCCGGTAATGTTTGAAATGGGCCCAAAGATGTGGCCAGTAGCGGCCCGCGAATGTCAGGCTCGTTACTGTTTCGGCCTACAAAAGCCCACACTTTTCAAATACTATGCGGCTCGTTAACAGGCTATGTCAAGTAGGCCAAATACTGTTAAATCCCACAGTTAGCCCGTCACTGTTCTCATAACTCGTCGTGGGCCGCCTACGAACGACCCACTTTTGAGAAGGTCTGACACTGTTATGGCCTTTTACTATTCTGACTCATTACTATTCTGGTTGTCTACTATACATGTCCGTTACTGTTGTGGCCCTTTACTGATCTGGCCCGTTACTGTGCTGGTTGCCCTATTGAGGCATGTTACTATTCTGGCATGTTAGTATTCAGCCTGTTACTGTGCTGGATTGCCACTGTTCTGGTCTGCTGGTGTTTTTTTCCTGGTACTGTTTGGCCTGTTGCTGCTTTTGCCTATTACTGTTTTTGCCTGTTACTATTTTGGCCTATTACTGTTTCGGCCTCTTACTGTTTTCGGCCTCTTACTGTTTTCGGGTTGTTACTGTTTCGGCCTGTTACTATTTCGTCCCGTTACTGTTCTGGACTGTTACTGTTTTGGCATGTTCCTATTTTAGCTAGTTATCGTTACTGTTTTGGTCTGTCACTGTTTTGTCATGTTACTGTTTGGGCTAGTTACCATTACTGTTTTGGTAATTCTGAAACCTGATCGACCTGGCTGGCGCAGTTATGGTACATCCATGCATGGACGGCGTTAACTAAATGCATACATGGCCTATGCGAGTTATCTAGATATTACATCAGCTGCAAACTTCTTGAAAATATTACAAAATATGAACAAAAGGGAAAGAAAATTCAGCACTTCAGTTGCGAATCAAGTTGATAGCAGAGTCCTCAATTTGCTTTCTCAATCCATCAACTGCATCTCCCTTTGAGTGTGAGAGCTACATTGGAAAACCACCTTGAGATATGATCTTGCAGTCCCCTTTTTGGTGGCGAAAGCAATAATTGCAGTCTGAAACTAACTAATAACAAGTTAATATAGCAAAGAAGACAAACTACTCATAGCTAAGAATGAACCAGATAAGAATTATAACTGCATAATACAAACTTGTAGAGCAGGAATGCAAACCATGACTGAACTATATAGTAGAGGATAGTTAGAACCAGATACGAGATATAATGGTGTGGCTTGTGAACCTTTAGAACAGGACAAACAAGTATTAGAAAAGTATGGCAACAATGAAATGAGCAATCAAACAATGTGTTTCTTAGAATTTCAGTATAAACTAGCCAGGTTATTTCAGCAAATATATATATGGAAGCAGGGTTATCTCTTGGAATGCTAGAGACATCGGGTGACTCGGAATTTGCGGTGAGCTACACAATGGCACGCACTTACTGTCATAGCTAAGAATGAACCACATATAAATTATAACCACATCATACCAGAACATGTTGAGCAGGAATGGAAAACATGAATGAACTATAGAGTAAAGAATAATTATACCGTTGATTAGGACCAACACCAGATGCATAAAATATATAATGGCATCGTTGGTGGACCTGTAGGCTGTGCAAACCAACATGTTTAGTGTTGCCTTTTTGAGCTCTACGCAAAGAAAACGAAAATAGTCAGTGTTCTAGCTTTTGAAGAACCAAATGGCAATAACAAAATTATAATCGAAATAGGACAAAGAGTTTGAACGGGTACCACAGGATAGCCAAACAATGCCAGGAAGGAAATAATAGCAGGAAGTTAGCTCAGGAATAACCAGATAGAGTCAGTAACTGTGTAGCAGAGAATCCACACTAATATTTTCCATTGACATTACATTTTGCAAGAACTACACAATAGAAGGAATTTACTGGTGTACGAAGCAGCTAAGATAAGAACATGTGCATGACAAAATAACTGACATGTGCATGACTTGATATTTGTAGAGCAGCGAATGCAAACCAACATATCTAAAGACCTTGTATGTACTAGCACAAAGAACAGGCGTGCCTAGTGACTTGTATGTACTAGCACGATTACAAAAATGCAGTTCACTACGACAGGCTTGAACCTGCTATGCCGCTGACAAAACAAAAACGGTTTGGAGATTTGGTTACCTTGGTCGGAGAGGCGTCTAAGCATCGCCGGTAGCATGCGAGTGACGTCCAGGTCACCGAGGTTGCTACGATTGCGGTGGTTGTTGGAGTCGGGGAAGCAGATCTTGTGCGGTCGATGCCGGTGCAGTCAACGGCGATGACCGTGTAGCTGGTCTGCAGCAGTGGACATTGAACTTGTTGAATTAGATCTCGTCTAGTGGACAACGGTGAAGCTGCTCCAGTAAAGTTGGGTAGCTTTTGGCGATGGGGAAGCAGAGCGTGGGCGGTCGACAACACCATAGGTGCAGGCAGTGAGACCACAGCTCTGGTGGAGTGGCAGATAGACCCGGTGAACTAGATCCAATGGGGTGGGCGTCGATGAAGCGGCTCCGACAGCCGTGGAATTGCCACCGGGCGGTGCACGCGGTGGTCGTGGAGGTGAGGGCATGGGGGAGAAGCCTAGGATTTTGGGAGGGCTAGTTGGAAAACTGCGCGAATCGGGTATATGGAGGTGAACAGAAAAATAATTACGATCGTACCCCCATGCTACCGACTTTAGCGTGCCATAGGGCGTCGAAACAATGGGTAGAAAAGGAATTTTAACATCAAAAGTTTTTGAAACGGAGGGGGGGCGAAATGCTTCAAAGTTGGTCTCTGGTTTTGCTGCTCGATTGACATTTTGAATTTGGCTAATAATAGAAAAATGGTAATCTCCGGTGGGGGATGTTGCCACAATGTTTTTGAAACGGTGGGGCGGGAAATGCTTCAAGGTCGGTCTGTGATTTTGCCGCTCGACCAAGATTTTGAGTTTGGCTACCGGAAAAATAATAATAATGTAAAAATGATTATCCACGGTGGGAGATTTTGCCTCAAAGTTTTTGAAATGGCGGGACAGGAAATGATTCAAGGCCGTTGATTAGGAGCCAGCACCAGATACATAAAATATATAATGGCATCGCTGGTGGACCTGTAGGCTGTGCAAACCAACATGTTCAGTGTTGCCTTTTTGAGCTCTACACAAAGAAAATGAAAATAGTCAGTGTTCCAACTTTTGAAGAACCAGGTGGTAATAAAAAATTATAATCGAACTAGTACAAAGAGTTTGAACGGGTACCACAGGATAGCAAAACAATGCCAGAGAGGAAATAATAGCAGGAACTTAGCTCAGGAATAACCAGATAGAGTCAGTAACTATGTAGCAGAGAATCCACACTAATATTTTCTATTGACATTACATTTTGCAAGAATTACACAATAGAAGGAATTTACTGCTGTACGAAGCAGCTAAGATAAGAACATGTGCATGACAAAATAACTGACATGTGCATGACTTGATATTTGTAGAGCAGCGAATGCAAACCAACATGTATAATGACCTTGTATGTACTAGCACGAAGAACAGGCGTGCCCAGTGACTTGTATGTACTAGCACGATTACAAAAATACAGTTCACTACGATAGGCTTGAACCTGCTATGTCACTGACAAAACAAAAACGGTTTGGAGATCTGGTTACCTTGGTCGGAGAGGCATCTAAGCATCGCCGATAGCGTGCGAGTGACGTCCAGGTCACCGAGGTTGCTACGGTTGCGGTGGCTGTTCTCGTCGGGGAAGCAGATCTTGTGCGGTCGATGCCGGTGTAGTCAACAGCGACGACCGTGTAGCTGGTCTGGAGCAGTGGACATTGAACTTGTTGAATTAGATCTCGTCTACTGGACAACGATGAAGCTGCTCCGGTAAAGTTGGGTAGCTTTTGGCGATGGGGAAGCAGAGCGTGGGCAGTCGACAACACCATAGGTGCGGGCAGTGAGACCACAGCTCTGGTGGATTGGCAGAGAGACCCGTGAACTAGATCCGATAGGGTGGGTGTCGATCAAGCGGCTCCGACAGCCGTGGAATTGCCACCGGGCGGTGCACGCGGTGGTCGTGGAGGTGAGGGCATGGGGGAGAAGCCTAGGATTTTGGGAGGGCCAGATGGAAAACTGCGCGAATCGGGTATATGGAGGTGAACAGAAAAATAATTACGATCGTACCCCCATACTACCGACTTTAGCGCGCCATAGGGCGTCGAAACAATGGGTAGAAAAGGAATTTTAACATCAAAAGTTTTTGAAACGGAGGGGCGCGAAATGCTTCAAAGTTGGTCTCTGGTTTTGCTGCTCAATTGACATTTTGAATTTGGCTAATAATAGAAAAATGGTAATCTCTGGTGGGAGATTTTGCCACAAATTTTTTGAAACGGTGGGGCGGGAAATGCTTCAAGGTCGGTCTGTGATTTTGCCGCCCGACCAAGATTTTGAATTTGGCTACCGAACAAATAATAATAATGTAAAAATGATTATCCACGGTGGGAGATTTTGCCTCAAAGTTTTTGAAATGGCGGGGCGGGAAATGCTTCAAGGCCGTTGATTAGGATCCAGCACCAGATACATAAAATATATAATGACATCGCTGGTGGACCTGTAGGCTGTGCAAACCAACATGTTCAGTGTTGCCTTTTTGAGCTCTACGCAAAGAAAACGAAAATAGTCAGTGTTACAACTTTTGAAGAACCAGGTGGCAATAAAAAAATATAATCGAACTAGTACAGAGAGTTTGAACGGGTACCACAGGATAGCAAAACAATGCCAGGAAGGAAATAATAGCAGGAACTTAGCTCAGGAATAACCAGATAGAGTCAGTAACTATGTAGCAGAGAATCCACACTAATATTTTCCATTGACATTACATTTTGCAAGAACTACATAATAGAAGGAATTTACTGGTGTACGGAGCAGCTAAGATAAGAACATGTGCATGACAAAATAACTGACATGTGCATGACTTGATATTTATAGAGCAGCGAATGCAAACCAACATGTCTAATGACTTTGTATGTACTAGCACGAAGAACAGGCGTGCCTAGTGACTTGTATGTACTAGCACGATTACAAAAATGCAGTTCACTACGACAGGCTTGAACCTGCTATGCCGCTGACAAAACAAAAATGGTTTGGAGATCTGGTTACCTTGGTCGGAGAGGCGTCTAAGCATCGCCGGTAGCGTGCGAGTGACGTCCAGGTCACCGAGGTTGCTACGGTGGCGGTGGCTATTGGCGTCGGGGAAGCAGATCTTGTGCGGTCGATGCCGGTGCAGTCAACGGCGACGACCGTGTAGCTGGTCTGGAGCAGAGGACATGGAACTTGTTGAATTAGATCTCGTCTAGTGGACAATAGTAAAGCTGCTCCGGTAAAGTTGGGTAGCTTTTGGCGGTAGGGAAGCAGAGCGTGGGTGCTCGACAACACCATAGGTCCGGGCAGTGAGACCATAGCTCTGGTGGAGTGGCAGAGAGACCCGGTGAACTAGATCCGATGGGGTGGGCGTCAATGAAGCGGCTCCGACAGGCGTGGAATTGCCGCCGGGCGGTGCACCCGGTGGTCGTGGAGGTAAGGGCATGGGGGAGAAGCCTGGGATGTTGGGAGGGCCAGTTGGAAAAGTGCACGAATCGGGTCTATGGAGGTGAACAGAAAAATAATTACGATCGTACCCCCACGCTACCAACTTTATCGTGCCATAGGGCGTCGAAACAATGGGTAGAAAAGGAATTTTAACATCAAAAGTTTTTGAAACGGAGGAGCGCGAAATGCTTTAAAGTTGGGGTCTGGTTTTGTTGCTCAATTGGTATTTTGAATTTGGCTGATAATAGAAAAATGGTAATACCCCGTGGGAGATTTTGCCACAAAGTTTTTGAAACGGTGGGGCGGGAAATGCTTCAAGGTCGGTCTGTGATTTTGCCGCTCGACCAAGATTTTGAATTTGGCTACCAGAGAAATAATAATAATGTAAAAATGCTTATCCGCGGTGGGAGATTTTGCCTCAAAGTTTTTGAAATGCGGGGCGGGAAATGCTTCAAGGTCGGCGTGTGAATTTGCCACCTGATTGAGATTTTGAATTTGCCTATCGGACAAATAATAATACTGTAATAGAAAAATGATACTCTACGATGGGATATTTTGCCTCAAAGTTTTTGAAACGGTGGGGCGGCAAATTCTCAAGGTCAGTGTGTGTTTTGCCGCTCGATAGAGATTTTGAATATGGCTACATGACAAATAATAATAATGGAAAAATGGTACTCCCCGGTCGGAGATTTTGTTCAAAGTTTTTGAAACGGTGGGGCGGGAAATTCTTCAAGGTCGGTGTGTGGTTTTGCCGCTCGATTGGGATTTTGAATTTGGCAAGAGTCCAAGCAATACTAGAAAAATGGTACTCCATCAGTGGGAGACTTTGGCTAGAAATGTTTGAAATGAAGGGGCGCGAAATGCATATGAGTCGGTTGAGATTTTGCCACTCGATTTTACGATTTTGAATTTGGCTAGCGGCGAAGTAATAATAGAAAAGGATAGCTGTAGATGTTGGGGATATACTTTCCGGGTATCCTCACAGCTCCTCACAGACCAGGGTGGCCCACTTCGGGTTAGAGCTTTGCTTCACGGGCGGCCCATATAGGGAGAGAAGACGGAGTCCAATCCGACTATAGGAAGTCCCAGAAGACTTACCGACTTAGGCCCATAATGTTACTTGTAGTTCAAGATGTACTCTGTAACCAACTCTTACTCGTAGCCAGATTGATCTCTCCTGTACACCCTAGGCTAGATATCTATATAAGCCGTCCTAGGGAGAGCCTTTAGGGCACACCTCAATAGTCTACAATCTCAACTCGCACAAGCGAAACCCTTGTAACCCATATTCCAGCTCTTCCGTATTACTGGATTGCTAGCAGGAGTAGGGTCCGTCCAAAGCCGGCGGATTCCAACCTAGGTAAACTTGTGTGCTCACCATCCCGGAACACCGTACGTCTCACACCCCTCTCCCCCGCACGCCTTGAGGACCCCCTCATGGCGTACTTGTCCTCAAACCGACGACAGTTGGCGCCCACTGTGGGGCAAGTGAGCTTCGGATCTGCGTTCCGAGCGGAATCTGCAAGAATTGGAATCGGCGAGACCATCACCGTCGGTCGCATCCTCTACGCCAGCGACGTCCCTCTCATCGTTCTCGACGAGACTTGGATTCCGCCTAGGGAGGCCGTGACTGCCTATACTATCATGTCTTTTGGCGAGATCGATGTTTACATCGGTTTCGCTGAACCTGCCCAACCCACCCCAGTGGTGATGATAGAGGCAGAAGAATCTTCTAGGTCCCCTTTGTCCGCGGAGGCGGCAGAGTTCCGGATCTCAGAAAACCGTAATCCCACCCAGCCCGCACCAGTTGTGGAGATAGTGGAGAAATCCGAGCCTGAAGAAGACCTCACGGTCCAAGTCGAATCTGGAGTGGATCTCCCTGGAGAAGCCGGATCCCAGATCGACCCACCCATGGAAGTCGAAATCCAGGAGGAGCATATCAATGACACTGATTCCGGCTCTGACGATGCCGGGACAGACAGGCCTTTCCTCAGGTACACACTAAGATGTATGATACTGCAAGGTGCTAGCACAGATGCAATCCGTTAAAAGTTTCGATATGGGTGATCGCGAAAGCCGCAGGTACCTCAGGAAGCACGCATCTCACTTCGTCGGATATGTTCGATCCAGATCTGGCTCTGCCGATGCTGGAGAAAACACCGAATCGGTGCTAGAGGCAATTGGAACAAACGCCGACGTTCCCGCATCCTCGGATGAGTCCATGACGTCGGCAGATTTCCAAAAGTTCTCCGCGGAATATGATGAGGAGTACAACTCCAAAGCTGCAGAAGATGGAGAAGCCATGGACGAAGGATCCGGGGAACACTCTCCCAAAACGTAGGATGATATGGAAGTCGGAGACAATCCCGAAGTCTAGATATCCGAAAGTACCGATCAGAGCTTGACTCCGGGAAACGGACCCAAAGCCGTCTTTGCTAACGGCGCTGCCAAGAAGGCAAAGAAGAAGAATAAGAAGAACAAGACCCCGGCAAAAGACACTCTGGCAGAGGAGGTGATTGCCGAGGAATACGAGGAAGACTCGGATGAAGCACTTATCCTAGACGAGCCGAAAAAAGAAGCATCGGTGGATGGACACGTGATCACTGAAGGTGCGCGTAAACTCATCGATGCCGCATTAACCACACCTATCCCTACAGCTGCAGAACTTACTGCAGATGAGCTGGACGAAAGGGCCCAAGCCCTAGAAGCGCGTCGTCAACAACTCCTTGATGAAGCCAAAAACATCGAGGTGGAGAAGAAGCGTCACATAGATGACAACCAATTCCCACGTGTCCGTGCCGTCCTTTTTGGAGATGAGATGGGAAAGCCACGGATGGACAGCAGGGGAGATTGGGTTTACCCAACACTACTGCAAAATACCGTGGCAGCTCGCGAAATTCTATCGGCTAATCCAGGACCAGAGGAGATACGTTTGGGTATCAAGCTACTCAATAAGGAACTGGAGCAGCAAAAGGTCGCCCTGTCTGGAAGTCAAAAGTTGGACTCGGATTCCGAACAATGTCGCACAGATCCGGCATGGGCTGACGTAAGATCCCACTACGATCGGGCGCAGCATTGTCACCCCGAACGCAGGGAAGACAATTATTCAAGAGCCGGATCGTCAGGACAACACCGCAGAACTACACATAACTGGAGCAACGTCGCTCTAGCAGCCGAGAAAGACGCGATCGCTGCACTGATTCTGAGGAATCCTCCCAAAAAGGAGAAGATAAAGAGAAATGTCGAGAGAAGGATCATCAGAAAATGCGACCTCCTAGACATGAAAACCGTCCGGCTGAGCCTCACCATGGTGGGAACGACGAACGAAGGAACGACGGAAACCACGCTGGCACAAACCGGCAGGGGGCTCGTCATAGTCAAGAACCTCTCCGGAACCGGAATAATGACGCTCTGCACAGAGGCCGGCGATCAACCGGAAACAACACAGCTGCACCACCCTCTCCACAGCACAGTTATCACAACAGCCCCAAGGAGGTCAAGGAGGACGACATGGCGGAGGAGGTGGTGGCAGAAGCCGAAGTCCGGCTCCAAGGCACCGCAGCCACAGCCGACATTCAGGACGATCCCTATCCCCGAACGACGAAAGGCATAGGATCAACTCCAATATAGAGGCTCGGCGCTACGAAAACGATGATGTGTACGTGGGCCCAAAATGCTTCGGACCACGCATTAGAGCTACAAAGTTCCTGGAAGGATTTGCTATCTCAAGACATATCCAAGTCTACGACGGCATTGCTCGCCAGACACCTGGTTACAGGATTTCTTCCAAGCCTGCTGCATCGCTAAAGGTGGAAACAGCCAGGTCGCAACCCGATATCTCCCACTTATGTTGCGGAAGATGGCACGATGATGGCTCAATGAACTTCCGTCGAACACCATCCATAACTGGTATGATTTACAAAGTGCGTTCTTTCGGAATTTCGAAGGCACATATCGGAGGCCCTGTACGGTTGGAGACCTACAGCGTTGCACCCAGAAAGCCAGAGAAACTTGTCGGGATTACCTCGGACGATGGATTGACACCAAGAACTCCTGCGAAGGAGTAAATGATCAAACTGCGATTGAAGCTTTCATCGCAGGTCTCCCAATTGGTTTACTGCGCCATCGCTTGAAGTGTGACAAGGTTACTGATTCGGGAGAGATGATAGAAACAGCGAGAAAGTATGCAGATGCTAACAACAATGCAGAGGGATTACTCAACGTCCTGGTTGTACCTCAGTCAGCAAATACAAAGCAACAGGCTCAGAAACGGAAAAACACCTCGGAAGAAAAACCCAACGCGAAGACGGCAGTAGTCACTACTGTTTCCGGGTCTGGAGGACGAGGAGGGCACGACAGAGGCCGCGGGCGTGGCCGTGGGACATCAAGGGTCCAAGGTTGAGGAGAGCAACAACCAAGCAAAACCTACACTTGGGCCGACATCGCCAATAACCCATGTGTGCATCACTTGGACGCCAATGGGGGCTCGTCCCACACCAACGCTGAATGTCGTTTTAACAACGACATCAAGAGAGATGATACCGCGGGCTACAAAGCTAAGCGGAAGAAGGGAAAGAAAAATCCCGAAAAATACAAAGAGACCAAGGAAGATTCCGACATGGAGGAAGCCGATGCTTCAAATCCCAAGTCAGAAGGGAAGAAAACTTTTCCCACCAAGAAGGACACTTACGTCACCTTCCTCGGATCTCAACCAGCAAAGGTCAAGAAAGCAGTTCTCCACGAGCTCAACGCAACAGTTCCGGTTGTCCCGCAGTATCTCGACTGGTTGGAAGTGGCAATAACATTTGACCGTGCGGATCATCCGCCTAAGCTACACAGGCGAGGAAAATATGCCTTAATCATCAATCCACTTATTGACGGGTATGGGTTCTCCAAGACCCTCATGGACGGTGGTAGCAGCATCAATATTCTCTATGTAGAAACTCTACGCCGGATGAAGATCTCGGAAACACAACTTAACCATAGCTCTGTGATTTTTCACGGTGTTGTCCCAGGAAGACAAGCTAATTCCCTGGGAGAGATCACTTTGGATGTTACTTTTGGAACACCAAAGAATTATCGGATGGAGGCTCTTTCCTTCAAAGTGGTCCCGTTCAAGAGCGCATACCACGCTTTATTTGGACGTCCGGCTTACTAGGCTTTTATGGCTCGTCTGTGTTACATTTACAATATGATGAAAATTCTAGGTCCCAATGGCGTGATCACCATCAAGGGAGACCCGAAGAAAGCGCGAGAGTGCGAGGATGGAAATGTCGCCTTTGTCGAAGCCATGCTGCACGCCCAGGAGTACCAGGAGATCAAGAAGAGCATAGATCCGTCCGAGATGCCCGCAACAAAAAAGAGGTGACAAAGCCAAATCCGGAGTTCAAGGCATCAGAAGAGACGAAGATGACGCCATTGAAGGATGATGACCCCTCCAAGGTGACCCAGATAGGCGCATGCCTAAGTAGCGCATAGGAAAGCGCGCTCGTCAAGTTCCTCCGAGCAAATCAGGATATCTTCGCATGGTAGCCATCTAACATGACCGGAGTACCTAGGGAACTTGCCGAGCACTCTCTAAATGTAAACCCGAACGCTAAACCCGTCAAACAGTCCTTACGACGGTTTGGCAATGAAAAGCGTAAGGCAATAGCTAAGGAACTAGCGCGGCTCGAGTTAACCGGATTCATAGAAGAGGTCATCCATACTGATTGGTCGGCCAACCCTGTAATGGTCCCTAAAAAGGACACCACTGATTTAAGGATGTGTGTTGATTATACTGCCTTGAACAACGCTTGTCCAAAAGATACGTTCGCTCTGCCTAGAATTGATCAAGTTATCGATTCTATGGCAGGCTCGGAACTCCTCTGTTTTCTCGACGCATATTCTGGTTATCACCAAATTCGGATGAAGGAATCTGACAAAATCAAGACTTCATTCATAACCCCCTTCGGTTATGTTACGATGCCCTTTGGGCTAAATAACGCACGAGCTACGTACCAACGCACGATGCAGCGTTGCCTCCATGATCAACTCGGACGCAATGTACATGCATACGTGGATGATATCGCAGTCATGTCCAAAAAGAATGAAACATTGATTTCTAACTTGGAGGAGACGTTCGCCAATTTATGAAAATACAACATCATGCTTAACCCGAAGAAGTGTTTCTTTGGAATACCAGCCGGAAAATTGTTAGGTTTTATCGTATCTCAAAGAGGTATAGACGTCAACCGCGACAAGATCAAGGCTATTCTCAATATTTCCAGGCCAACTCGCCTGAAGGACATACAAAGATTAACTGGTTGCATTGCTATGGTCAGTCGATTTGTAAGCTGGCTTGGTGAAAGAGCCGCACCATTATACAAACTCCTGAAGAAGACCAAGGATTTTGTTTGGACTGACGAAGCTGAAGCCGCACTATAAGACCTGAAGAAAGTACTCTCATCTGCTCCTATCCTTGCAGCGCCGGAACCTCAGGAACCGATGTTGCTTTACATTGCTGCGACAAATAGGGTTGTTAGTATAGTTATGGTGGTGGAGAGACCAGAAGAAAATCAGGAGCACCTGGTGCAGTGTCTGACATACTTTGTCAGCGAGGTCCTGACAGAATCAAAATAGCGATATCCGCACTATCAAAAGTTGGCTTACGGTGTTTTTCTAGCATCTCGTAAGTTACGACACTATTTTCAGGAGCATCCAATTACCGTGGTGAGCAAAGCTCCCATGAGATATATAATCAACAATAGCGATGCCACAGGACGCGTCGCTAAATGGGGTATAGAGCGACAAACAACATTACAGATCCACTTCACAGCAACAAACAACATTGCCGAGTATGAAGCACTGCTGCATGGAATCCGGATTGCTAAGGATATTGGCATCCGACGTTTGATGTGTTACGGAGATTCGGATCTTGTTGCTCAGCAAGGGTTGGATATTTGTAATGCAAATAAGCACATGGCAGCATATAAAGCTGTCATGGATGATCTATATAAATCGTTCGAGGGGTTTGAAGTTCAACACATCCCTCGAGCAGAAAACGAGGAAGCAGATGCACTATCTCGAAAAGGCTCTGCGCGGAAAGAGGTTCCGGATGGCGCATTTTTAAAGCACCTCAAAGTTCCCTCGATAAAGGGAGTAGATGAGGAATATCTGACCAAATCCGACTCACCTTTAATAGCAGTTCTGGCTGTAATTCCCAGCTGGACTCAACCCTACCTTGATTACTTGGTAGATGGCAAATTACCCGAAGACGAGGTGCTGAGCCGACAGATTATCCGACGAGCAAAAGCCTATACTATTGTTAAAGGTGAGCTCCATAAACGGAGTGTTTCTGCGGTTTTTCAGCGCTGTGTATCTCCGGAAGAAGGAGTGGAAATCTTAAGAGAGATCCACGAAGGCGAGTGTGGTCACCACGCTGCAGCCAAATCTTTAGTGGCAAAAGCTTTTCGACATTCTTTTTTCTAGCTTACAGCTCAGGCAGATGTCGAACGATTAGTCAAGACATGCAAAGGCTGCTAAAAGTACGCCAAGCAAGCTCATGTTTCGGCTGATCAGCTGCGAACAATACCTATAAAATACCTGATATGGTAGGACCTTTTAAATGAGCTCCAAGTGGATTTACTCACCTCTTAGTGATGGTGGATAAATTCACGAAATGGATTGAGGCTCAACCTGTCACTAGTTGTGATGGAGCAACAGCGAAATGATTTGTCGAGGATTTTATAATCCGGTATGGTTATCCGCATAGCATTATCACGGACAACGGGAGTAATTTTTCCATGGGAGAGTTTGCTGAATTTTGCGACGAGCAAAATATCCGGCTTGACATTGCGTCAGTCGCACATCCACAGGCTAACGGACAAGTCGAAAGAGAAAATGGTTTAATTCTACAAGGCTTGAAACCAAGACTAGAAGCACCCCTAAGACGTGCTGCGGGGGCTTGGGCAGAGGAACTACCCTCTATAATTTGGAGTTTGCGAACAACTCCGAACAGGTCAACAGGATATACACCTTTCTTTTTGGTCTATGGCGCAGAAGCAGTTCTTCCTAGTGATTTAATTCATCCTTCTCCTAGAGTATGCCGAGATTTCTCGAAGAGGATGCTGAGATTTCTCGACAAAATGATCTCGACTTAGTCGAAGAAGTTCGCGTCCTTGCTGAAATGAGATCTACAGCCTATCAGCAGAAGTTACGCAAGTATCATAGCTAGAGAGTCCGAACTAGATATTTCAATAAAGGTGATTTGGTTCTCCGTCTTGTGCAACAAAGAAAGCACAAACTTTCCCCAATATGGGAAGGGCCCTTTTTAGTTAGTCGAGTATTGCACAATGGGTCGTACTACTTAACTGACATGAGGCCAGTCAAAGAAAGACCTGCTACTAAGAAGAGAAAGAGAGCTAGAGGAAGTACAAATCCGGATGAATTGGACAGACCGTGGAATATTGCTCAGCTACGTCCCTTTTATTCTTAGTGTATCCTTCTTTGTAATCATATATATGTACATGTTCTGTGTGAAATAAAAGTTTTGGTTACCTCAAAGTTTTTCTGAGAAGTTTTTACCATCTTATTTCATAATGATCATGTCATAATCAAAAATCCCAGAATTCTTGAAAGTACTTTATGCTCATGTTCGTTCTGGTTTAGATTTCCGATTTTAAAACTGCTACCTTCGGGTATAACTCTAAAAAATTCTAGTCTTTACTTGGGTTATTTCTCTGATTGCTGGATGCGGGTATCTTCCGAGTAGTGAATTGTTGATACTGGAAGCCGGCTTTGTTTCCGAGTTTAAACTAGTTTAGCAATTGAGCTCCGTTGCTCGGCAAAGTTTCCGGCTGAAGGTTTAGTTGGCTCATGAAAGGGACGAGGCGGAAAGCCAGATAAACGATAAGTAGAGGCGGAAAATTCTATGTGCTTATGAAAACATTTCAGGCACACAAAAAATTTAAGACAAAAGTGTTGAATAGATAAAAAACTTAGCACTAGCAAAAATCATAGTACTTAATATTTACAAAACGCATCATGTCTTTCCAGAATAATACATAGTTTTCTGATCTATGATGCAGGAGGAGATGAAGGAAATGTCGGATCGCTGGTTACTCCGCCTTGATATCGTGTCTAGATGTACAGATCCGAGGTGGTCCATTCATCGTCGAAAACTTCTTCGACATCTTCTAGAGGAGGTGGCGGAGTATCCACGCGGGTGAAGAAGGGCGTCTCGTAGCTGATCAGATCAGCTACGTGGCACCCATATCCGGCGCAGAAGTGCATGATGGCTTGAAGGTCTTGCTCCTGGCCGTCTTCGTCTACCTTGCAGTACCCTCTGGTCACTTGCCAGATCTCCATGTTTCCATGGTGGCTCATGACCATGGTGAGAGCGTTCTGCGCAGCAGTCCGCGCGTAGGACATGTTCTAGTCCCAAACGAGTTGCGGCATCTCCTTGGCCTTCTCCCGCACCTGGAAGTCCGACATGCTTGGCATGTCCGGAATCCTGAGAGACTCGCCAATGTCCTCAAGGGACTGGCGGTAGTCATGAAGAAGATCACCGACTTGGGTAAGCCGGTGAGTGCGAGGTTCGGACGAGGAGGAGTCCGTCAAGTTCAGAGGACCTATACACAAAACAAAGTCAATGAAAATCTGACATTAATGAAAGTTGAAGAAATGATAAATCAGACAGATTGGACGTACCAAGAATGACGTCGTCAATCTTGGTCTTCTCCTCCCAGAGACTCTGGAGTTCAGCCCGGAGAGCTTCGGAGAGATCTTTCTCTCTGCCAAGCTCATTCTTGGGGTCCGAGATAACTTTATCTTGAGCGGCAATCTTGAGATCGCGCTCTTCAGTGGCCATGGAGGAGGACTCGAGGACTTGAGCTATGCTCCTTTCATGATCCTCCTTGAGCTTATCCAGCTCTTGGCGAAGTCCCTTGTTCTCCACCACCAGGGTGTTGAGGTTCTTGGCCTCTTCAATCATAGCGATTGATTGTTTCACCAACGCTGTAAGTCAAAAAGAACAACAGTTCAGAAAAATTCGACATTTAAAAAAGCAAAAGACAAGGTTTGAATCTCGAAATATTTACCTTCGGCTTCATCCTTGGCTACCTTGAGCTCAGCATTTTTAAGCCGGAGAGCTTTGATCTCTCGCCGCTTATCACAGACATTTTTTAACAATTCCTGGTTATAGAACATACTTTCTATAAGTCAGAATACCCAAAGTCAGAAAGCTACTTAAGACTCGGGCTAATATTTTTTGCTAAATATCGGCACGAGCCTTGGGGGCTACACTAGTTCGTTCTTTGGCACCCTAATGAAAGCATAAACCTGGATTTTCTATATCCTACTTCATGCTTGGGGGCTAGAGGATATGATATAACATAAGGTAAAAAACAAGAGTTGGAATTCCGACTTACATATTGCTCGCGGGTGAGTTTGTCTAACCCCGCGTTCACCTCAGCTGCCACCTTCTCGGCGAGAGTAAGAGGAATAATTGGGGCTGTTGGAAGCTCGCCAGTCCTGATCCTCTCGTCGCGAAGGCGTACTTGAGCGAGAAGGTCAGAGAACTTGACGTCCTCTGCTTCTTGCGCTTCCTCTTTGAGGGATAGATGGCTTTTCTCCAGGACTTGCCTAGCCAGCCGCTGGATCTCCTCTGCAGATTTCCGGGATAAGCCAAATTTGGCAAGTCCGGGGTTGCGGAGGAGGTTGTCGGCGAAGACTTCAGCCGAGGGATCATTACTCGGAGAGGGTTCACCCTTATCTTGAGCTGACGCACCCACGGTGACGTCAGTGTGCGATCCAAGGATCACAGGCGCCGTTGGAGGAGCCGGATCTTCTACAACAACCAGAGAAGGAGTAATCGCCGGTGTTGCAAAAGGTTGAGGGGCAGGAGTCGGAGGAGCCGTGGTAGGTGAAGCTATGGAAAGCTTCGTCTGGCGCAGGGGCTTTGTAGGAATCCCTTTCCCCTTACCCTTGATGAGAGGCTTTGCTCTGAGAATGTAGTAAAGTCGGTAATATTACATCTCAGAAAGAAATTCGAGAAAGGTAGAAAGGTGGAAATTGTGAATGAAAGTTACCTCTTCACAACGGGCACTTCCTTTGTGCCAACAGCCACTGTCGGAGCTTTGTGCTTCTTGAGCGCAAGGTCTGGCAATGGGACCACTTCAGTCTCCTGAGAAAACTCAAGAGGATATCCTTCGAGTGGAGCAAGCTCCGACTCGGGGAGATCAGCAAGCTGAAAATAAGAAAACATATCAGCATTGCAATATATAACTTAAAGATTGAAACATGTAAAAGGTGTACTGATGGAAGCTTACCGCTACCACGGGGTTTTCCGCCGTGTGCATATCCAGAGAAATCTCCGGAATTTTCCTCTCGATCCGCTCCTTGATCAGCCACTTGATCTGGCTTATGTAACCTTGGATGGTGTAGGATTTGGGGCTGATGCGGAGAGAGTCTTTTTTGGAAGACGTGATGGGGTGCATCAGTCTATCCCCGTGGTACTGAAGTGGCTGGATCCGACGTGAGACCCAGCACTGGACTAAGTCGGATCCCTTCAGGCCCTTGTGCTTGATAAGATATTCGATCCGCCTCTTAGTGAGGATCAGATCGTCGGTGAGAGCCGGAGCGTCCTCATCCCAGGAAGGCTGGGCTGTGGCGGCTCCGTCGGCAAAAGCCGGCAAAGCAGTAGCTTTGCCGGGAGCCGGAATATCCCTATGATAGAAAAAAAGTGGCTGGCCATTGTTTGACCGAGTCACTGGCAGAAAATTTGGGATATGCCCGGTCTCGTCTAACAGAAAAACTAATCGTACCGGTGATGTAAGGAACACCGGCAGTAATGGAATTTCTCCGGACATGGAAATAGTACCGGAAGAGAAGCAAACTCGGCCTAATACCGAGAAAGCCCTCGCAAAGCGCAGCATATGCGCTCATCTCTAGAAGAGAATTGGGAGGAAGATTATGGAGTTGAACTCCATAATGGTCAATCACCTCGGAGAATAACTCCGAGGGAGGAAAGGACAAACCTCGGTCCAGATGGGTGCCGAAGTGGACGCGCTCGCCCTCGTGTGGATTGGGGATGGTTTCGCCGGAACTGCTCCGCCATTTGCTGGCAGCGAGAAGCCCCTCCTTCTCCACGTTTTTGAGGCCGTCATCGTCGAGGGCGCAGGGGATCTAGATTCCCTGGAAGCTCTCTTTCTCCGCAGCTGCTTCCGCCGACGCCGCCGCCAGAGAGGAAGAAGAAGATGAAGCCATTTTCTCTCCGGTGGAAAAGGGTGACCTTAAAATGGCGGCGCTAGGAGCTCTGTGGGAGGAGGACGAAAAGGCTCTGGGCGTGCTGGAGGATTGGGAAGAAAGGAACGGCAAAGGACTAGTGGAGAGGAGAAGAAGGAATCTAAACCCCTTATATCCACCTACCTCTGCCAAGATTCGTGCAAACGCTACAGTGTATTAGCCATGCGTCGTGGAAAGAAATGGGAAGGGCCCGCGCGATGATTGCGTCGCCTCGATCTCCACGCACGCATTGAAACAGCGCCTCGGTTCCGCGAACCGCGGACCCACCAACGGTCGTGCTGACGGAACTTCTGTCAGATGACGTGACTTGACCATGCTTGTGTCAGGTGGCGTTAGAGACCAAGTTCTAGTTTAGTTTAAAAGCGAGCTGGAAAATCCGAGTAACTAATTGAAAGGTCCGACTTATTTTTAAGACCCGGATCGTATTTTTTGTTGTGAAGTTTTCAGAACCCTTCAAGATTCTGCAAGCCGAAGATCAAGCTGGACGATGATAAAATCCGACTTTGGATCTTGGAGGCCTCCGGGGGCTACTGTTGGGGATATACTTTCCGGGTATCCTCACAGCTCCTCACTGACCAGAGTGGCCCACTTCGGGTTAGAGCTTTGCTTCACGGGCGGCCCAGTTAGGGAGAGAAGATGGAGTCCAATCCGACTACGGGAAGGCCTAGAAGACTTACCGACTTAGGCCCATAATGTTACTTGTAGTTCAAGATGTACTCAGTAACCAACTCTTAGTCGTAGCCGGATTGATCTCTCCTGTAAACCCTAGGCCGGATATCTATATAAGCCGTCCTAGGGAGAGCCTTTAGGGCACACCTCAATAGTCTACAATCTCAACTCGCATAGGTGAAATCCTTGTAACCCATATTTCGGCTCTACCGTATTACTGGATTGCTAGCAGGAGTAGGGTCCGTCCAAAGCCGGCGGATTCGAACCTGGGTAAACTTGTGTGCTCACTGTCCCGGAACACCGTACGTCTCACACCCCTCTCTCCGCACGCCTCGAGGACCCCCTCATGGCGTACTTGTCCTCAAACCGACGACAGTAGACTAGTACGTTATTTGGTCAGGAATTGAAGGTCGAGAGTCACATCAACTGACCATCCATTACATAATTGCGTAGAACATTGGTAAATTTTGTTGCTCAACTGAGATTTTGAGTTTGGCTAGAGTACAAGTAATAATTTGAAAAAAATTCTACTCCCTATTTTTAGAAATAAAAAATATTCCCATAGAAAAAATAATGTTGACTCTATCTGCGAAATTGTTTGGGCTGTAGGTTTTTACCCTCGATTAAGATTTTGAATTTGGCTATAGTCCTAGTAACAAAAATTACGAGCGAACCCCACCACCCAACCCAGCAATTTCACAATCGCGATTGGTCATTAGTATGATAGGTCAGACGGAATTTCGCAGTATATGAAAGATTAAACATGGGGCCCAAATATTTCGTGTAGGCGGGAGCTTTTGCCTCTTGATTCTGAATTTGAATTTGGTGACAGTCCAAGTAATAACTGCTAGTAGACCCCAGATTCCTTTGTTCACGAATCCAAGGCCTGGTCACATCAACTAATCATCCAGGACCTTGCTCAGTAGCCTTTTTCTGGACGAAGGGGTATAAAATTGGATACCATGATCTCAGATTCAAAAATATTACGAGAGACAGTGGGAGGATTTGCGGCTCTAGTACGGTTTTGAATGTGACTACTCCATGTAACAGAACAGAAAAATTGTATAAGGTCTTTTTTTGGGGTTGTACTCCATCTGTTCATCAATCCATTCAGACGTGAACGAAAATGTTGAGCTCCGATTCAAAAATGTCTTTCCATTTATCACATGACGCGTATGAATCTGGTGTGCAACAAAGGGCTAAGGCATTGGTTTGAGAACCTGAACCTTATGATCAATGATCCAGGACAACAACACCTGTAACATAATGTACTATATCACACTAGTACATATTGATGCATCCACCATACAAATTAAAGACATGTCGCAACAAGGAAACATCCCAAGTTCATAACAAGTGCAGACTAGTGCACTAACAAATACTTTCAGCTTCAGGTTCCATTTCATGACAAAGGGACTAACCTCAGCTGTTAGTGCTCAACCACAAATACTGAGCATCTTCATGAATTTCTCCTTATTTTCTATGGAGTGCTCTAGCCGAATTAAAATTTCTTCTAACTTTGCTATCAAACGTTCATTGTATACACTTAGGGCAGATGATAATGATTGTTCACCTGGGAGTTGTTCCTCTAGAACTTGAATATGCAAAGAAATGGCCTTGGAGTTGGACTTGAACTTGAACTTGGAATTTGACAAGCTCGCTAGGAACCTAGCATTACACAGCAACATATTCTTGGCTATAGCACCGCGTTGTAGTACCTTGGAAAATAAATCCACACATTCTTTTGGAGTTTTTACTGAACAGTCTTTCTCAGGATTTGCAAGCTCCTCTTTCAATTCAGCCTGGAAAGTTTTCAGTTGATAGACATGTGTAAGAGAAGTGAAGTTACTACAGAGAAACATGCAGACAGGTTTGATATGTGCATGAACTGCTATAATTGGTAGTGCTAATAACGCATCATATACACTTCAGTAAAAAGATCTTTTTGTCATGTATCTTTTTTTGATGTCATTTACTAACAAGACTAAAAATGTGGCTTCCTGTGTAAACACTGAGGTGCATGATATTCCAAATGTTTGTACAATTCATAACTGAAACTGACTCTAGTTAGAAATTATGAAGATAGATGAAAACAGAACTGAGAAGCAGTCCAAGCAAGGTTGCATATCAAACTTATACGTGCAAATCAGTGCAAGTGCAACATCACAAAATGCAGAGAAGACTTACAACAACTTTCTTTACACTGACACCATATCTATCCGTTTGGCATCCCTCAAATTTCTCCAGCATAGTCAACTGTTTTTTGGATCCCCATTAGAGTTTGTCTGCATTTGGACGGGCAAAAATAAATTACATCACATGGTGGAAACAGAGATTGAAATATAAGATGCATACAAATTCCACAACATCAATTACATACTTATTTAGAATATCCAGTACAGAACAATAGGTCCTTACCAATTGGTAGAGGTGCCCAATTATGTTGCAGGATCCTGTGCGACTTAGTACTCGTACTTTATTACGGCTGGAATAATTCCTTGGAGCGATGGCCTACAAAATGGGACTTGTAAACACATGCATAAATACGAATGGACAATGCGATCTAGTCACAGTCTTGTCAAAACATACCTCATTCTTTTGATCAAGACAGTGGTGGAGAAGATCACCCCACTGATCGTCAGTCATGTGATCCACATGAGACGTTCTTGTAACATCCTTAAAACACTTGCCAGAGAAGTGTTGCTTCTTTAGCCTATGGCGTTGTTGGCGCAAACATGCAGAGAATATTCTTTTGAGAACAAGCTTTACTTCCTCGCTATTGTCATCGAACATGAAAAATCTCTGTAGAACACAATGAGGAGCATATATAACAAACGGCAAGGTAAGAAGACAAGGGACAGAGCGATGGAGTATGTCCAAGAGACAGAGGACTTACATGTAACTTCTTCAGTAAACCTTCAAAATGCTCAGGGGTATTTTGGTGGTGTTTCCATGAGGGCAATATGGGAACATCATTTCTCATGAAAACGTCTATGATCGATGCAATATAAGAAGATTCATGTGGATCCAGTGGCCTTCTGAATCCTGCTATAGATGTGATCGGAAGTCTTGATTTAGTTATTTCAAGCATCTCCTCGAGATTTTCCCATAGTCGGCCCCCTTTGTTAATCTTCGTTGTAGTGCAACTAAAAATTTTTACATCAAAATATCAGTGTATACATATTACATATAAAATGGCATGCTACTACTAGTCTCTGAACATATATCAAATTTGGTGTCAAGCTCATTTGCAAGGGAGTAATATGTCTTTGTCAGTACTAAAGGTCGTTGGGAGATCATAACCAGTTCATTGATGAGAACATGCTGTTGAAACTGGTTATGCTACTAGTTCTTCCTAGGTAACCGGATGGGCTACTAGAGACTGTGGGATGTGTATTTTTCTATTTGTAGCCGCGAGTGCAACTGGACCAACTGGTGTGGGATTAGGACGAAACTTTTTATGCTGATGTTTTGCATTATTGTCTTTTTTGGCCTGGTTGTCATTTTCAACTAGATTAAATAGAGTCTGAGACCTTGTTCTGACTTTGTTTCCTACATTGGAAGCAAATTGCTTTTCAGATTTATCATTGAATCATGTGAAAAAAGAAGAAATTATTAGGAGTTCTTGCAAAGGTTAACGGTACATTATTTTACCCACTATAGTGTACGAATAACTTAGAATTTTGACCGTTGGATCAAGACTCGCGAATCCCAACATTGCCAATCGCTTGGATCTTCTTTTATTCTGGCATCTAGTAGATACAATTGATAGTCTTTCTTGTCGTATCTTACCACTATATTTTTTGCGAATAACTTTTAATATTGATCGGTTGGCCGGATCAAAACTCGTGAATCCCAACATTGCCAGTCGTTGGATCTACTGTTCCATTGTAGCATCATCTCTAGAAAATACTATTGTTTATCTTATCTTATCTTACCACTATACAGTGTACAAATAACATCAAATATATTGATCGTTGGATCAAGACTCGTGAATCCCAGCATTGCTAGTCGTTGGATCTTCCTTTCCATTCTACTTGCTAGCATCTCTAATAGAATATATTATGGTTAGCATGTCTTTTGCACAATGAATGCAATGCACAAACCTCAAAAAACACTACCCCATCATTCTACTCCCTTTGATCCAAATTATTGTTCTCAGATTTTTCTAGATTCGGATGTATCTAACACTAAAACATGACTAGATACAACCAAATCTAGACAAATCTGAGAACAATAATTTGGATCAGAGGGAGTAGAATAATCTTCTCAGGTGTATATTTCGTTCTTGTACTTTGCATATCATGTACAAGTCAATGATTATTAGCTATCTAAAACTTTAAAATTTTGGCAACATGGTCTAGAGAAATAAGGGATAAGATTCTAGAATCATGGAGAAGTGTGTTTTGAATTTTGGGCATACCATTCATTGTGATGAAGACTATCAATAGAATCTTCTAGATGCTAGAATGGAAAAGAAGATCCAATGTCTGGAAATGTTTAGATTTGCTAGTCTTGATCCAACGGTCAATATTCAAAGTTGTCTATACACTATATAGTGGTAAGATCATGTAGAAGTCAATGATTATTAGCAATCTACTAAAACATGAAATTTTCAGTAACACATGGTCTAGAGAAACGAGCTAGGGAGAAGACTCTAGAATTATGGAGAAGTGTGTTTTGAGTTTTGTGCATGGCATTCATTGTGATGAAGACTATCAATAGGATATTCTAGACCGTTCAAAAAATAGAATCTTCTAGATCCTAGAATGGAAAAGAAGATCCAGTGATTAGAAATATTGGGATTCACGAGTCTTGATCCAACGGTCAATGTTCAAAGTTATTCGTACACTATTTAGTGTTAAGATAAGATAAGATAAAATAAGATAAGAATAGAGCAGTTTTGAATTGGTTCCATAGCGCCAATCCTGACCATTGGGCTATTAGATCCAATGGTTCAAAGCAGCTGGATTCATGTTGAGTAGTACCTGGAGAAAACTCGGGCATGTTCTTGAACCTTCATGTCACCACCCCCAAAATTTGATAGCACAGTAGGTTGTATTCTCTCTACTACTAGTAGTAAGTTGCACGTGAGGCTCAGATAATAGACGTCTGACATATCATCAGTATATAAAATTATAATAGGTAAAGTGGAAAAATATAAATTTGATCAACATCTATAAAGTATGGGTGTATATTTGATTCTTCTACTTTGTATCATCATGTGTAGAAGTCAAAGATTATTAGCTACCTAACACTTGAAATTTTTGGTAACATGGTCTAGAGAAACGAGGGAGAGGATTCTAGTATGATGGAGAAGTGTGTTTTGAGAGGTTTATGCATAGTGCATTCATCACGTTCAAGACTATCAATAGAATCTTCTAGATGCTAAAATGGAAAAGAAGATCCAATAATGGCTGGAAATGTTCGGATTCACGAGTTCGATCCAACGGTCAATATTCAAAGTTACTCCTACACTATATAGTGGTAAGATAAGATAATATAGTGGAGCAGTTTTGAATGAATTGGATCCATAGCACCAATCCTGACTGTTGGGCCGTTAGATCCAATGGTTTAGAGTAGCTTGATTCGTGTCAAATAGTACCAACCTAGAGCAAACTCCACCATGTTCTAGAACCATCATGTCATCACCCCCAAAAATTCATAGCACAGTAGGTTGTATTCTCGTTATGTGTAGATAGTTATTATTAATAGACTTAAAGTATGCATTTTTCTCTAACAAAATTATTGGTTAGTAACTACTTAATGTTTGTTAAATCACATTTCATATAGAACGTTCGGCTGTTAGATCCAATGGTTTAGAGAAGCTAGATTCATGTTAAATATACCTATAGAGCAAACTCCACCATGTTCTAGAACCATCAGCATGTCACCACCCCCAAAATTTCATAGCATGGTAGGCTATATTCTCAATATGTGTAGATAGTTATTATTAATATACTTAATGTATGAATTTTTTCTCTAACAGGACTATTGGTTAATACCAACTTAATGTTTGTTAAATCACATTTGATACATTAGAGAAAAAAATGCATAAATTAAGTCTATTAATAATAACTATATACACATATTGAGAATACAGCCTACTGTGCTATGAAATTTTGGGGGTGATGACATGATGGTTCTATAGAACATGGTGGAGTTTTCTCTAGATACTATTCAACACGAATCCAGCTGCTCTGAATCATTGGATCTAACAACCCAATGGTCAGGATTGGTAATATGGATCCAATCAAAACTGCTCCATTATAGAAGTGGAGATCTAAAACATGAAATTTTTGGTAACATGGTCTAGAGAAACAAGGTAGAAGATTCTAGAATGATGGAGAAGTGTGTTTTGAGTTTTGTGCATAGCATTCATTGTGATGAAGACTATCAATAGAATCTTCTAGACCATTCAAAAAATAGAATCTTTTAGATGCTAGAATGGAAAAGAAGATCCAACGGCTAGAAATGTTGGGATTCGTGAGTCTTGATCCAACTGTCAATATTCAAAGTTATTCGAACACTATATAGTGGTAAGATAAGATAAGATAAGAATATAGTAGTTTTGAATTAGATCCATAGCACCATACCTGACTGTTGGGTTGTTAGATCCAATGGATCAAAGCAGCTGGATTCGTGTTGAATAGTACCTAGAGCAAACTCCTCCATGTTCTAGAACCATCATGCATGTCACCACCCCCAAAATTTCATAGCACAGTAGGTTGTATTCTCAATATATGTAGATAGTTATTATTAATATACTTAATTTATGCATTTTGGGGGTGGTGACATGATGGTTCTAGAACATGGTGGAGTTTGCTCTAGGTATGTACTATTTACAGCCTATTGTGATATGAAATTTTGGGGATGGTGGCAAGATGGTTCTTGAACATGCATGGTGGAGTTTGCTCTAGGTACTATTCAACACGAATCCAGCTTCTCTGAACCATTGGATCTAACAGCCCAACGATCAGGATTGGTGCTATGGATCCAATTCAAAACTACTCTATTATAGTAGTAGAGATAGAGATATCTTATCTTACCTCGTACCACTATATAGTGTACGAATAACTTTGAATATTGACCATTGGATCAAGACTGGCGAATCCCAACATTTCTAGCTGTTGGATCTTCTTTTCCATTCTAGCATCTAGAAGATTCTATTGATAGTCTTCAGCATAATGACATGCAAAGTACAAGGACCAAATATATACCCATACTTTATAGATGTTGATCAAATTTATAATTTATTGTGCTTTACCAATTATAAATTTATATAGTGATGATATGTCAGACTATCAATTTTATATAGTAATTTTATAATTTATTGTGATGAAGACTATCAATCGAATCTTCTAGATGATAGAATGAAAAAGAAGATACTTATTATTAATAGACTTAATGTATGCATTTTTCTCTAACAAGACTTAAAGTATGATGGTCCTAGAAGATGGTGGAGTTTTCTCTAGGTACTGTTCAACACGAATCCAGCTGCTCTGAACCATTGGATCTTATAGCCCAATGGTAAGGATTGGTGCTATGTATCCAATGCAAAATACGCTAGAGACTCTTGTCAAGAAAAAAAAGAAAAACTAGGCCACACACACACAGCGGGCCGTCCCAAGGCAGACGTGTGCGGCGCGACGCAGTGGGACGAGGGAGAGATCCGCCGGCCGGTGCGCGCGGGGCGCTGCACAGGACGGGGACAGAGGATGGATGGTGAGAGACAGCGAAGGAGAGAGAAAACATAGTAGTACTACTTGTAGTACTTTGCTACTAGTAGTAGGTACGTGTACCTCATGTCAGAAACCCGTCAAACTAGGGTGAGATCAGCCGGCCGGTGCGCGCGGGGCGCTGCACAGGAGGCGGAAAGAGGATGGATGGTGAGAGACAGTGAAGGAGAGATAAAACATAGTAGTATTGTGCTACTAGTAGTACGTAACTATACCTCGTGTCAGAAACCCGTCAAAGTAGCTTTACTCTGACATCGCACCGCCTTCAACTCCTTCGCTGCTCTCGCGCTGCCTCCCGTTAATAATCTCTTCTTGCTCTTTGTTTTTTCTTTGGAAGCTTTAGGGTTAATTTTGTAGTGCCCCTGGTTCAGCAGAAGTATGTACTACTCAAGTTTTGCACAATAGTCCTTTTTTCTGAAACTTGGGTCTAGGGCATTCAGATCAAAAATAATCGTGCGCAAAATAATTCTTGTCACTGGAAACTTTTTCTTTTTTTTTCTAACGAGGAATCTGCCCCGAAGTACCAAGAACATGCGTGTTAAAATCCAATGGTGGGCATGAAAATTACATAGTGGTCCAAAAATAAAACCAAAATACATCTGGGACCTATACTTTTACAACACGAACCCTAAAGATACAAATCGGAAATTTGATCATGTTTTTCCTAATGCTAGTTTGAAACTACCACCCCGGCATTATTGTATACCATGGTAAGACATACCCATCTACCAAATATAGGAACATTATCATGAACTATGATGTAGATATGGCCATGACCTAATCGGTCATTCCGCTTGAGAAATCCTCGAGTGTTTAGGCCATATGTAATGTGACTACGACTTTTTCGAATGTTTCAAATCTCATGTTTACCATTTTTTCATGGCTGGTACTGCAAACGAGAGGATGTCATGCAGACCCTTTTCGTTTATTCATTTTCCTTTTTATCCTTTCATTTTTTAATCTGTGTAAAAGTTGCCAGCATGCAAATTCATATATATCAAGATATTGAGTCATTCAAAAATCTTGGCGATTTTCCAGATATTGACCCAAAGTGTACACCTTCAAAATAGTTTCATAGTATAACTTCAAGAGCAAAGCTACGATGGGTTCCTGACACGAGGTATAGAATACGGGGAGTAGTAAAATGCAATAAGATGGGGGGAGTAATTTCTAGATCCCTAATTATTGTAGCCCCTAATTTCTGGCATCTACCATTTCTCTCTGCATGCGGTAGAACGCGAGGGAGAAAAATAAACCAATGGATAGAAAATTACGGTGCAGTTAAGAGGCTAGCTCTAATAACATTCCCAAGATTTTTTCACCGATTTTCAAGGCCACGTCTTGGTACCAACAAAATAGTAGTACTAGCTAGTACTCCCTCCATTCCAAAATAGATGTTTTAGTTTTGTGAAAAGAGTGCATGTAAACCTCTTTTGGTGTATATGTTCATTTAGATTGAACATATACACTAAAAGCAGTCTAGATACACTCTTTTCACTAAACTAAAACATATTGAATTTTGAAATGGAGGGAGTACATGTTTTTTTGAACATGTAGTACTAGTACTCCATGTTAAGGATAGTCATAGTGGGAGTAACCTAGACCTGCTTGTATTGCCAACTAAGCATTTAGATGATATGGCATGCAATTAAATGATGTGGGAGAGGCTTATAGTAAGTAGCTATGTTACCATAACATCACACATTTCAAGAAAAAATGAGTCTACATTGAAATTAATGAGACTGTGCATTATACCACACCTATGTTATTTTCCACTATGGATGTCGTAACTTACTAGTAACATACTATGCATGTTACTACTACTTACTTCACACTATGACCAGCCTAAGTGTGCATTTGGCTATGCGAGAGGCCGCACAATTACCAAGATAAGCATGCAAGCTTGGTTAGGTAGGCACTTAATACTTTAAGTTGAACTATACCGGTGGTACTAGCTTTCTACTGTTGATTGCTTGTACGAGTACTACTACTAGTACCACTCCGTAGTACTACTATATATATGTACTACACATCCAAAAGCAAGATTACAAAAGTACCTAGATTGAGCAGCGGTGGAGTCTGCCGATATCCAGAGAGAGAGAGAAGGAAAGATGGAGGTTGTGTGGGCGAGCACCATCCATATATTAGAGAAAGCTAGGGACGCCCACCCCCAGGTCGACTCTTTGCAGCGCCTCCGTGTCGTGCTGGCACGCGTCGTGGCACACACCTATTCTGATGCCATTTTCGTAGCCTTGCTCAAGAAGATGGTGGACTCTTTCCTCACTAGCTTCGGCATCGTCACATGCACGGTGGAAAACCTCACTGCCCGCTTTCAGGCCATGCACCGTGACGCATACCTAATAGGTACGTTTGCCACAATGCATGCTACCGGCAGTGATATCGTTTTCTTCTATGGACTTTATTCATCTAGCCTATCTATAACTGACTTTTAGCCCCAAATTTTCTTCCAGGTGTTCCTCCCCAGGTTGTTGCCACGCTCACCACTTCCCTAGCTGGTATCTCTAGAGACGATCTGTTCCACGCATTGATGGCCCTGCAGCTTTCCGAGGCTTTGCCCGCCGCACCGCCGGACGTCTGCATGGAGGTAGCTATTATCGCGCGGCGTCTTGCCTAGCACGACGAGCTGGACCTCTTCATCGGCCTCCTTGAGCAGTCTGTATTCCAGGGCACGTCGGGCGTGAACAACGCCCGCACGGCCGTTATCCTCCGCCGCAGGGATATCATCGATAGCTTTGCAAAAAACAAGTCAATCTGGTAGGTACCATTGCTCATCATGGCGCTAGTAACTAAGGTTGAAGACGAAGGGCATCTCAAGGATTTCGATGTAATTTTAGTTTTTGTTGAGGTGCTTTGTACTGATCGATGTTTCTTTTAATGCCAGGATCCTTTTCGCAAAAAAGGAGAAGGGAAGACGTATGACGATTCTCCATGGTTACTGTCACTCTGTCATTTATATGGATAAATCACATGTGGGTTTCAAAAAATTATGTTTTTATTAACCAACAATCTTCATAGAGAAAAAGGCATAAATTAAGTCACTGAGGTTTATACACATCAGGTCATTGCATATGGTTATTGTGTTGGAATTCATTTATTGTGCTATATATTCTTGGTGATAAAGACATTATTTTTTGTCATGTAATGGAAAATTTTCCTCTAATGGTGAAAACATTGTTTTGTTTTATGGAATGCTCTGTAAAATGGTAAAAAATAATTATTAACATTGAAAATATGTTTAGATACTAAAAAAGGTCATAACTCTTTTTTGGTCGTTTCATGCATCATTGGAAATGATGGTAGTTTAATGTAACATTTAGAAAGTAGGGAAAAAACGACGAAACTTACACATAAAATTGAGTGTAGACTCCAATCGTTGTTCATGGATAGGTATATGTACATTTTCTACCGGCACGTCAAATGTGAACAATGCAAAACCAAAATTGTGCATGTCGACAGTCATGCAAAACCATCCATAGTACTGCATCCATTAAAGAATACAAGATATCTTGGTAAGCTAGAAACATGTTTGGGAGTACTTCTAAAATACCCTAGAGATTTTTAGTTCTAATAAGTCGACCAAGTATTGCACCAAAGTTCTAAATTATGCAGGATATTATAATGGTTTAATAAGGTAAGTTATTGGAGTGCATACAACAAAATAGTCGTGCGAAGCATGTACAGTTTACTAGTATACACCAAGGCAGCTGACCAACACGCTAGAGACTCTTGTCAAGAAAAAAAGGAAAAACTAGGCCACACACACAGCATGTCCGTACCAAGGCACACGTGTGCGGCGCGACGTAGTGGGACGAGGGTGAGATCAGCCGGCCGGTGCGCGCGGGGCGCTGCACAGGAGGCGGAAAGAGGATGGATGGTGAGAGACAGTGAAGGAGAGATAAAACATAGTAGTATTGTGCTACTAGTAGTAGGTAACTATACCTCGTGTCAGAAACCCGTCAAAGTAGCTTTACTCTGACATCGCACTGCCTTCAACTCCTTCGCTGCTCTCGCGCTGCCTCCCGTTAATAATCTCTTCTTGCTCTTTGTTTTTTCTTTGGCAGCTTTAGGGTTAATTTTGTAGTGCCCCTGGTTCAGCACAAGTATGTACTACTCAAGTTTTGCACAATAGTCCTTTTTTCTGAAAATTGGGTCTAGGGCATTCAGATCAAAAATAATCGTGCGCAAAATAATTCTTGTCACTGGAAACTTTTTCTTTTTTTTTCTAACGAGGAATCTGCCCCGAAGTACCAAGAACATACGTGTTAAAATCCAATGGTGAGCATGAAAATTACATAGTGGTCCAAAAATAAAACCAAAATACATCTGGGACCTATACTTTTACAACACGGACCCTAAAGATACAACTCGGAAATCTGAACATGTTTTTCCTAATACTAGTTCGAAACTACCACCCCCAGCATTATTGTATACCATGGTAAGATACACCCATCTACCAAATATGGGAACATTATCATGAACTAGGATGTGGATATGGCCATGACCTAATCGGTCGTTATGCTCGAGAAACCCTCAAGTGTTTAGGCCATATCTAATGTGACTACGACTTTTTCGAATGTTTCAAATCACATTGTAATCCTATGTTTTTCCTATTCCTGTGCTTTTCCTATCCTACGAATCAAACAAGACCCTAGCATCTAGAAGATTCCATTTATAGTATTCAACATAATGAATGCTATGCACAAACCTCAAAACAAACTTCCCCGTCATACTAGAATCTTCTCCCTCGTTTCTCTTTACCATGTTACCAAAAATTTCAAGTGTCAATTATCCAATAATCTTTGACTTCTACCTGATGATACAAAGTACAAGAACCAAATATACACCGATACTTCTTATCTTACTGACCACTATATTATGTACGAACAACTTTGAATATTGACCGTTAGATCAAGACTCGCGAATCCCAACATTTCTAGCCGTTGGATCTTCTTTTCCATTCTAGCATCTAGAAGATTCTATTGATAGTCTTCATCACAATGAATGCTATGCACAAAACTCAAAACATACTTCTCTAACATTCCAGAATCTTCTCCCTCATTTCTCTAAACCATGTTTCCAAAAATTTCAAGTTTTAGATAGCTAATAATCACTGACTTCTACATGATATATATATATAGAAACCCTATTCAGCACCCAGGGTGCAGAATAATTATTTTGCACCCCACATATTTTTATATTCTCACATATAGAAATTTATGTTTTGTATACTAATAATCATGTTTATGTTCATCAAAAATGTAAAAAATCGACATAATGTTTTTGTTTATGAGTCATTATAGTGTAAAAACATAGAAAATACACATTTATGTCGTATTTTTATCGGATTTGCTAGTTCTCAGTCGCCTCTTTCACTATTTGATTTACCTCGTGATTTGTGCAAAGTGTAAGTTACACATGAGTTACAACTAGAGTGTAACTGAGAATTTAATGAGTTGCAACTAAGAATTAGTACAAATCTTATGAGTTGCAACTAGGTTGCAACTGAGAATTAGCACAAATATTAGGATGACATTAGCGACTTAGACATAATAAGTTCTCAGGCACCTGAGATTTAGGCACTCCCTATTTTTATACGGCATGTAAACGATTTTTTTTACTATATGTAAATTTTCTTATGTTGTTCTCGACTTCTGAGGTAACAGAAAATTTACATGACGTAAAAATTTTATACGGTTTGTAATATAGAGGGTGGGTGTTGAATAACTATTCTACACCCTGGGGGTCAAATAGCGTCACTCATATATATATAATATACAAAGTACAAGAACCAAATATACACCCATACTTTTTATAGATGTTGATCAATTTTGTTTTTGCTTTACCTGTATTATAATTTTATATAGTGATGATATGTGTCAGACGTATATTATCTGAGTCTCACATGTAGCGCACGTGTAATTTACAGGTTATATATATATATATGTTAATCAAATTTATAAATTTTTGTGCTTTTCCTATTATAATTAAGAGCTACGTCCATAAAGTACCAGGTGTGTGTTTGGTTCTTTGTACTTAGTATCATGTAGAAATCAACCTACTATTAGTTACCTAGTACTTGACATGCTCTAGAGAAATGACGAAGATGATTCTAGAATTACCGAGAAGTGTGTTTTGAAGTTTGTGCATAACATTTAGTGCACTAAAGAACATCAATAGAGAATCTTCTAGATGCTAGAATGGATCGAAGATCCAACTTAATTCTATTTAGCATTGTTGGGATTTGCCAGTCTTGATCCAATGTTCAAAGTTTAAAGTTATTTATACACTATATATATAGTGGTAAGATATGATTATATAATAGGTTAAGCTCAAAAAGTTTTAAATTTGATGGACATCTATAAAGTATGGGTGTATATTTGGTTCTTGTACTTTGTATCATGTTGAAGTCAACGGAGAAGTAAATGTTTGTTAGCTATACCTAATACTTCCAATTTTGGCAACATGGTCTATAGAAATTTCTGAAAGATTCTAGAATGATAGAGAAGTGTTTTAAGATAAGAAGTATGTGTGTATATTTGGTCCTTGTACTTTGTATGTCACATAGAAGTCAAAGATTATTAGCTACCGAACACATTCAATTTTTGATAACATGGTCTAGAGAAATAAGGGAGAAGATTCTAGTATGATGGAGAAGTGTGTTTTGAGGTTTGTGCATAGCATTCATTATGACGAAGACTATATATCAATAGAATCTTCTAGATGCTAGAATGGAAAAGAAGATCCAACGGCTAGAAATGCTGGATTCGCGAATCTTGATCCAACGGTCAACACTGAAAGTTATTCGTACACTATATAGTGGTTAGATAAGATAAGATCATGCAGAAGTCAACGATTATTAGCTACGAGGGAGAACATTCTAGTATGATGGAGAAGTGTGTTTTGAGGTTTGTGCATAGCATTCATTATGCTGAAGACTATCAACAGAATCTTCTAGATGCTAGAATGGAAAAGAGGATCCAATGGCTGGAAATGTTGGGATTCGCGAGTCTTGATCCAACAGTCAATATTCAAAGTTATTCGTACAGTATATAGTGGTAAGATAAGATAAGATAAGATGGTAAGATAAGATAAGATATAGCAATCGCAATGTTTTTTTGTGTGTGCTAACGGGTAGGGCAAGTATGTCATATATACAACACAATAGCACATACTCTAGATATATACGGATGTATCTAGCACTAAAACTTGACTAGATACATCCGTATCTAGATGAATCTAAACCAAAAAATATGGGTCAGAGGGATTATATGTTTGTAGCATAGCTCGCTCTAATATATATACTCATACTAAAACATGGCTTGTATATGGAAATTTATATGTACACGCCTGCAAATACTTGGCCACTCACACGTCACACACACACGCAAACAGCAACACGTATACATGTACATGGACGCACACCACACACGTGTATAGAGGCACGTACAAATACATGTACACATGTACACACGTGTACACATGGCAAGACGCATGTACAAAAATATAAGCCTTAATTAATAAGCTCTAGGGTGGAGGTAGTACAAATTAATTTTACGACATTTAGGCCTTAATATTGTATTGTTTGGAAGAAGGAAAGTTAGTGTCCTATGACTTCTCTAGCTTTTCTTCTACAATATAAGTTAGAGGATCTGTATAACTTGTTTCTTGCCAAAGATCGTGGTAAACATAGTTTTAGTCTCACTTCTCGCACCCGGGGTACAAATTAGTCCCATATCTTGTAGAGTGGACAAAATCAATCCCAAAGCATGCATCCCTGTTGCAAATCAGTCCATTTCAAACAAATTTGAGCATATTTGACCAAATTCGTACACGTTTAACTATCCTGATCGTGCCTTTTTGTGATTGAGACAGTAAAATAGTACTGGCCTGGAAGTGGTGTCCTTCCACGACTTCTATTGCATTTGAAAGTTTTCATGTAGAATTTTTGCATAGATTGATGTTGTTTTAGCTTGGCTGAACACTGTCCTCTGCCAATGCTCAAGTTAACTAAAACTACACATGTGTGCATTTCACTCAATATTTCCTCGTTATTGTCAAGTTAGCTGAAATCTAACCAAATTTGATTCTTTTCTTATACACTTCACAATCCATATGCATCAATTGTCTTATATGTGATGATTCAACTTGAGCATTGCGAAGTACGTTGGATGAGCACATGGACATATGTTGTTCGCATATCATGTAAAATTCCCAAGATTTTAGCTTCATCACATGGGCTTTTCTATAAACAACGATGCCTTGCGTGGGCCCATAAATTACCCTCGCCTCACTTTTATTATCTTATCTTACATCTTACAACTATATGCTGTATGGAGAACTTTAAACACTGGTCGTTGAATCAAGATTGTCAAATCCCAACATTGCTAGCAGTTGTATCTTCTTTTCCATTATGTGATCTAGAAGATTCTATTGATAGTGTTTAGCACAATAAAATTTATGCACAAACCTCAAATACACTTTGAGGGTAGTTCCATATTTGTTTCATGTGTTGTTTTAGCTAGATGGTGGGACCCACGTTATAAATATTTGCAACTAGTATATTGCGGAGATCTTGCTATATTTTATACCAAAGCCAAATTTACCTTTACGTTAGATTTGGCAATGGCAACATTGTGGGTGCCCTTGGACAAGCGACAAGCTTATGGGTAACCCTTAAGAAAATTTCCTTAAGGTGCAGCTCTACTATGTATATATATATGTGGTCATCCATAAGGACTAATTTTTGCTTGTGGACACCCTTATAGACAACATAGTGGATTCCCTAGGTGAACTTTTGGCATAAGGTGGTTCCCACACAGCTTGTGGAAGTAGCTATAACATCACCTATGTATAAGGTAAACTTTTGCCATAAGATGGGACCTAGACAGCTTATAGAAATACCTAGTACAATGTATAAGGTCGAGTTCACCTTAAGCTGGGACCCACATGTTTGTTAAACATACACACATGCAAAAGAGAGAGGAGAAAGTAAAATAATTGTTTATTGCTTATGGACAACCCATAATCTTGTAGGTCACCCTTAAGGAAATTCCACTAAAGTGAACCTCTACTATGTATATGGATAGGCTTATGGACTACTTTTTGGCTTGTGGGTAGACAACATAGTGGATACCCTGGGCACCCACAATGTATAGCCAAATCTAGTTCCAAAATAGATATTTGGCTTTTGGAACTAGTTCCATACGTTGCAGGGTTAGTTCCAAATCTAAGAAACTAGGGAATCAGAGCAACTCCATGCGCCAATGCCAAATTCCAAGTACTACACTATCTGATCATGTGGTAGTGCACTACTTCTCTCTCGTGCGATGGGGAGAGGGAACACCCTTTACTACGTTGTTTTATTGTGTGTAAGGGCCCACTATGCAGATATTTGGCAAGACAAAAGCTATGGAGCTAATGCAAAATTTGCCTCCCATGCTAAATAGTGTTGTGTATCAGAATTTGCAACATCAACGCCGTGGCTGATAAAGTGAACTTATCTATAAGCTGGGACCCATATGTCTGCAAAAAGTATATACAGGTGCAAGAGAGAAAGGAGAGAATAAATAATTTTATATTGCTTCTGGACAAGCCACAAGCTTAGGTGAAGCTCTACTATGTATGTTGTCATCCGTAAGGACTACTTTTTGCTTATGGACAACATAGTGGATGCCCTAATACAGATCTTGTTCCGTGAAAAAAACAGAGCTCGTCCATGCAAGTAAAATACTACAGAGATCGTCCAGTACACCCCATACCCTAGGCATCTAGTAGAGTCAGGCCGGTCACAGTCTCCTCCAAATTAACTACTCTGACCATCTAGACATCTACTGGTACTAGGGAGTAGGGAGTCGGCGGGTCACTATCTCCACGAAATGCAGCTGAGGAGCGCACGCTCGTGCTGATGAATCCAGCTTCCCCCCTTGCCTATTCCCCCGTCCCCTCCAGGGCGTCTTCCCCTTCTCTTCCCGGTGTCTTCCCCTTCCGCACCACGTGCCACCGCTGCGGCCATATGCCGCTTTCGGATTCTCTTCCTTGTCTCACTCAGTAAGTTGCCACCCTCGATTTCCCCTCTCTTCCGAAACACCAATCAATGAAATACAGATGCTACCTTGCGATGGCGCCAGCGAGCAAGAACATTGAGCATGATTCTGAGCTTTTTGACGACATGTTTACCGAAGGGCCCTTTGAAGAACTCATAAACCGATGTGACGTCATCACCACCGCCAGCCTAATCGGTTCGTCCAAATTTTTTCTTGAATCTGCGAAAGCTAGTGCAACTCCGGATGATTCAATGCCATTTGTCCTCCCATGTGTTCTTCATTCCCCCCTGACCAAGGGACCGCTAGATTTCTGGCATTACTTCAAAATTGATAGCCTCCCGTGCAAGCTGTCACCGCTGGACAGGTTCTCCTCCGATGCTATGGTACCAGGCTATCCTTCTGGGTAGTGGGTAGGCGCCAATGGAGATTGGATTGCCATGACTAGCTTCAAAGGCAAGTTCGAGCGTTGTAACGTGTACACTCGTCACAAGATTCCTCTCCTAGCATTGTCGTTCCAAGAAACCGACCAGCCAACCACATTCTTGTTAGATAATGATCTTCCAGCTGTAATGCAGAAGATTGTTATTTGCCAAGTTCCCACAGCCGCTGGGAGATATAAAGATTTCTTGCTTGTTGTAGTCTTCAACGTCAGAATTTCCATCCTTCAGGGCGGTGACGATGGATGGACAATTCTTCCACTTCCTCTTAACCACACCCTGAGCCCTTACAGTTACAATGATGGAATTACCCACGACGGACTGGTGTTCACCACAGCTCTGTATGGCAACGTTAATGTTTGGGATCCTCTGCATCCTGGTAATTATTCCTTCATATGTAGTGCACTAGCTTAATTACTCATGTGCCCAAGCTATTGTACTGAATTGACATAGGGAGTGTTTCGTTTAAATGAAAATACGAGTAGTTATTTTAGACTCTATGAACTGTACGAATCATAGTTTTTCTGTAGGATTTTTTCTTATAGCATTCGTTTGATTCATCGGATTGAATTATGCATAGTACATTTTTCTGGATGTCTTTTAATTCATTCGATAGGAATTTAAGATATACTTGAAGCTCCTGAAAAGAATCCGTTCAATGGTTTTTCCGTGCAATGTAATCTAACACAACTGCAATCCTGCAGGAGTATAAATGGACATGCAAATGTAAAATCATGTGTATTTCCTATCCTATGTTTTCTTCATTTGCACGGGTTTTTGGCAAGTTCCCCTACAAATGAACCGGTTAATTATCTTTGCCTTTTTAGACAAAACGAGGCAAAAATTGCCCGTCTTGTTCAAAAAAAAGATGAGTCCGTTCTCTAAGAAATTTCCCTATTATATAATCCTTTGTTTCCTTTGTACAATTCTAGGCCGTAGTTGTTTTTCCTATGTTCGAGCTACTGTGCATGCAGTTCAATTGGAAGGAAATTTTTTAGTAGGATTCAATATATCATGCTGCCGGAATCATAAGTTAACGCATTATGTTACCTTTTCAAGGTCCCGCGCTGGACTTGGCGTGACCAGCTGCCACGGACGAGTCGGTGGACTCATTTCTTAATGCTATTGGAGACGAGCACGACTACTTTTTTGGTTTTTGGTGGCTAGCAAGATCTGTAGATGGTTCTAGACTTCTTCATATATATACGCTTGACACTTCTTATGATCCCAGCTGTCTTACTTGTCATTGCCGCCATCGTACTGGTGCTGCTCATCCTCGTGTTGTACACTGTGGTCACACTATCTCCACTTAAACATCCGGGTTTGGATGCTTGGTGTTCTCAATGAACACTAGTCAGGTTGATCAAGCTAATCCATGGGAAAGGATTGTTGTCCTTGGATCATGCGCGTAGGCGGTGCAGATCTTACCTCGGGTTATCTGACGAGAAGCAACTGTGTCTACATCTTACCAACTGCAGCATGGCTTTCCAAAGAGGCATAACCTGAATTATGCCGCTTCAGTCTTAGTGGTAAAGACTACGGTGTTACTTCTGAAATCAATATCCTTGAGGGAATTAGTAACCCCCCGCTTCTGGACAAGAACGGTGAAGCATCCGCTTTGGTTCGTACCAAACTTAGCGAACGCCGTCGATTGGAACCGGCCTCATGCTTAACTAAGAAACAAGACATGTTGCCATAGTACGTAATGATGCAATCCATATGTAATAGTTGGTACTACAAGTAGAGAAATAGTTCTGGACCATGTTGAATTGTTTATTTTGTTTGGTTGTCTGAAGTCATCGTCTTTCAACTTGTTGGTCTCCTCTCTTTTGAAACATGTCCTTGTATTGGTACTATGTTTATTTACTCGTATGAACTTGACTATATTTTTTTGGGACCTTTAGAATAATGCACTTTAGTCCGCTGATTCTAGAGTTCTTTTAGAAATTATGGAAATTTTAGCATCAACAGGATGTTATGGACCACATGCCATACACATGAACAATCACCTCAATGCTTGTGTAAGGGTCGTACTCTATGAAAACAACCTTGGCTTGAACGATTATAGCCTCATGCACTAGTCTTTGGTTAAGCTGATATGATGAGACCATATTTTTTAGAGATTTATCTTATCTTATCTTACCACTATATAGTGTACGGTTAACTTTCAACATTAACCATTGTATCAAGACTAGCAAATTCTAACATTCCTAACCCTCTAATATTATTTTCCATTCTAGCATCTACTCACTTCGTTCCATAATATAAAATGTTTTAACTTGTGCGAAACGAATGTATCTAGATGACTTTTAGTGTGTGGTTCACTCCGAACATACACACTACTTTTAGTGTGTAGTAAAAGATGTCTAGATACATTTTTTCACAAAAGCTAAACCATCTTATATTTTGAAATGGAGGAAGGAGGAGATTCGATTGACACTGTACTAGACTTTAGCACAATGAACACTATGCACAAGTACAAGAACCAAATATACACCCGATACTTTATGGAAGCGGCTCGAAAATATAATTATTTTCTCAGCTTTACCTATTACTACTTTATAGAGTAGTAAAATTTTATATTGTGATGATATGGCATTCATTCTACTAGGGTGTGTTCGGTTTGAGAATTAGGTGGAATGGAACGGAACCATTCTGTACCTAGAGGCAATTCTAATGTTTGGTTCTGGAATAGAACGGAACCAACTAGTTCCATGAAACCGAATATTCATTAAAGATGCGGAACAAACTGATGCGACCGAATCGGTGGAATCGCGAGGAACGAGGCACTAACCGTCACCCAAACCTCTCTAGAAAAAGATTAGCATGTTCTCATCCGTCGAGCGACCACCCACCCCACAACCCTATCCGCACCCCCCCCCCTCTCTCTCTCTCACTACCGGTGGCGGCGCCCTGCTCTCACTCCCTCCCCTGTGGCCCTTCCTTGTCTCTCCCACGCCTCTCCCTCTCTCCGGGGCAAGCAACAGTAGTGGCGGGGCAAGCGACGACGCCGGGGAAAGCAAACAACAATGAGATATGCTCATCTATGTGCCCTGCCCACTTTAATTTTGACCAAATATTGCAAGTTTTGTTGATTGCTTGATCAAATCTATGATATATGCTTGATCAAATATGTTTTTTCTTCTTACTACTTAAAATACAAACAATATGCTGCTGAATTTTTTCTTAGTTTGTGTTACATATAGGAGGTATCCTCACCATAGGTATGAATGAGGTGGGCTGAACCCAATCCTAGACATTCCATTCCATCGAACCGAACAAAATATAACCATTATGTTCCTCACTATTGGCTGAACCGAACACTGGGATGGAACTGTTCCGTGCCTGGACAATGGAACCATTCCATTCCATGCGACTACATTCCAGAGCCGAACACACCCCTAGACAGCGTTTGCGTGCTAGACTAGCTAGGTAATTATTACTAGTAGTAAAGTTTCCTCGATGCTATTACTACAGTACTACTAGATAGCATTGGTGTGCTACACTAGCTAGCTAATAATTAAAGTCTCCTCGATGCAGCTACACCCTGCAGTAGAAGACCGGCGAATGAACACGCAAAAAACTCCTTGTTCAAAGAGCCATACCGTCTTCCCCATCTCTGGCAGTATTTGGTATCGTATCGAACGCGCGCATCACTCATTTTCCTCGCCATCTCGCCCGCAGCATCGGTCCTTCTAGGCTACCACCCCTCTCCTCCAAAACCTCCCAACAGTCATAGATTGATCCGCCTCGCCCCCAAACTATCGGGACGCGATGGCGGATTCTGGGTCCAACCAGTGGTACGGAGGATGGAGCAACATCGGCGCAGACGTGTTCGACGAGATTGCTATGCGTCTGGACACTACCAGCGCCGTCCGTCTGGCCGTATGATCCAAGGAGTTGAACCTCCGAGTAAGCTGGGTGATGTCTATGCACTTCTATTCTTGTAGACAGTTGTTGGGCCTCTAAGTGCAGAGGTTTGTAGAACAACAACAAGTTTTCCCTTAAGTGGATCACCCAAGGTTTATCGAACTCAGGGAGGAAGTGGTCAAAGGTATCCCCTCTCAAGCAACCCTGCAATCAAGATACAAGAAGTCTCTTATGTCCCCAACACACCCAATACACTTGGCAGGTGTATAGGTGCACTAGTTCGGCAAAGAGATAGTGAAATACAAGTGGTATGGATAATTATAAGTGGTAACAGTGCCAGAAAATAGCTTGTTGGCATGGAAGAGACTAAAGGCAAACTGAAATAAAGATGGAAGCAAACAAACATGTAACAGATCTAGTTGCAAACGGTGTTTCAATGCTTAAAAACAAGGCCTAGGGATCATAGTTTCGCTAGTGAACACTCTCATATAAATATCTCCTATTTATGATACTACTCTGAACTACTCTCTGGTTGGATACTCTGATCCATGGTAGGGCTATAACAGCAAACCTCAAAGTTCACTTTCCCTATATAGATAACCCCACACCGTCACCTTGAGCACTAGATTGTTCCAACAAACACCATAATTTTATAGAGACATCCAACTACAAATATAACTCATAACAAGTATCTGTAATCTCTAGCCTAAGTGCCACCATGGTGTGCACGCTGTCACTTTCATTCACATGGGGAGAGCAGAGATTTATTAAAGCACTTAAGTAGCAAGGTAGATCTACTTGATTACAAAGCCTATGATCACAATATGATCATGCATAGAGAGAGACAGAGAGATGAACACATAGCTACCGGTAGAACCCTTAGCCTCGAGAGAGAACTACTCCCTCATCATCATGGTAATTAGCAACGGCGATGGAGATGGCGGTGAAGATGGGTGGACGTGTCTCTCACGAATTATGTTTCCTTCCTTTATATAGCTTCTCGGATTTTCGTCACCCCATCTTGTGCTATGGTAAATCGGGCCTATCGGGCCAGTCCGGACTCGGAATCAGCTAAATTTTATGTCCAGAACGTTTGTCGCGAAATTTGTAACAACTTTGTAGTTGAAGAGTTTTCCCTTTGACGCCGTCTACGACCCAAAACGTGACCATCTTCAAAAAGAGTTCTAAGACAGATTTCTGGGAAATCCCAATTTAACTCCAACAAGGTTTCCACTTGTATTTTTGTTAATTCCTACACATCAAAGTGTAAAACAAGAACATTGTGCAATTTTGCAACTATTAGTAGGTTAGTCTAAATAAATCATAAACTTTATATAAAAAGGAGTACTAAAAGCATATTATTAATATAAAACCATCAAAAATTATAGATACGTTATAGACGTATCAACATCCCCAAGCTTAGTTCCTGCTCATCCTCGAGTAGGTAAACGATAAAAACAATATAATTTTTGAGGTGCCATGCAGCCAACACAATCTTGATCATCATTATTGTAAAAGCATCGATAACTGGGATCAAGGTACTCTAAACATGAACATGAAAGATAGAGTTCTAACAATAAGACATAGCAACTATGTTGTAACATGAAAGGATACAAACAAATATCATGAATAACAATGGTTTGAAAGACGTTTGTTTGTTTCACATATAGAAAACATAATGAGAATGGTATTCAGCTTGTCCCTCATAGTGTAACAAAACATAAATGCATAGGACACCTTCAAAGTTCATAAGGGTGACTAGATAAAAATAGTTTAAGAACACGCAATATCAAAGTTATGCATCAATCAACAAGTCTTGGGACAATCTTGTAAAGTTAGGCTTGATAGTTTGAGAAGATGCTGACCTAAGAAATATGAATTAAAGTAAAAGAGAGCATCAAGAAGCAAATTCAAAGCACATTTAAGTCTAACCCACTTCCTATTCATAGGAAATCTTGTAAAGAAACAAGTCATGAAAGCACAAAGCAACAAGCATAGGAAAGCAAAAAAAGTGAAACTTCAAAATTTTCAACATAAAGAGGGGAAACTTAATATTGTTGAGACACATAGAACCATGTTTCCCTCTCTCATAATAACTTCCAGTAGCATCATAAATAAAATTAACAATATAACTATCACATAAAACATTCTTATCATGACCCACATGCATATAATAATTATTACTCTCCACCTAATCATAGTCATTCTTATTAATTGTAGTGGGAGCAAATTCAACAAAACAGCTATCATTATTATTCTCATCACCATAATCATCAAATATAGGAGGCATATTGTAGTCATAATTAATTTCCTCCTCAATAGTAGGTGGACTGAAAATATCATATTCATCATTGTAATCATCATAAATTGGAGGTTTCGTATCATCATAAGCAATAGAATAACTATGTTCCAAAGCTGAGGAACTAAAAAGATCATTTTCATAAAAACTAGCTTCCCCAAGCTTAGACTTTTCCATAGCTTTAGCAATAATGGTGTTCAAAGAATTCATACTAATAGCATTCCTATTAGCATGCAAATAAAGTTCCATAGGTTTTTTAATTTTCTCTTTAAACACTTCATGTCCTAACTCAAGATAAATACTATAAAGCTGTCTAATTTTGTTGTTTTTTTTTCCATTATGCCTAACTAGTGAAAACAAGAAACAAAAAGACAAAATTTCAGAATCTAAAGGAAATAACTTCGAGCACTCACACCGGAGGATGTGAGTACTTTTTACCTTCGTCCCTGGCAACGGCGCCAGAAAATTACTTGATGTCTACACACTTCTATTCTTGTAGACAGTTGTTGGACCTCCAAGTGTAGAGGTTTGTAGAACAGCAGCAAGTTTTCCCTTAAGTGGATCACCCAAGGTTTATCGAACTCAGGGAGGAAGTGGTCAAAGGTATCCCCTCTCAAGCAACCCTGCAATCAAGAGACAAGATGTCTCTTGTGTCCCCAACACACCCAATACACTTGTCAGGTGTATAGGTGCACTAGTTTGGTGAAGAGATAGTGAAATACAAGTGGTATGGATAATTATAAGTGGTAACTGTGCCAGAAAATAGCTTGTTGGTGTGCAAGAGACTTAGAAACAAGGCCTAGGGATCATAATTTCGCTAGTGAATACTCTCATATAAATATATCCTTTTATGATACTAATCTAAACTACTCTCCGGTTGGATACTCTAATCCATGGTAGGGCTATAACAGCAAACCTCAAAATTTGCTTTCCCCATCTAGATAACCCCACACCGTCACCTTGAGCACTAGATGGTTCCAACAAACATCATAATTTCATAGAGACATCCAACTCCAAATATAACTCATAATAAGTATATGTAATCTCTAGCCTAAGTGCCACCATGGTGTGCACGTTGTCACTTTCATACACATGGGGAGAGCAGAGATCTATTAAAGCACTTGAGTAGCAAGGTAGATCTACTTGATTACAAAGCCCATGATCAAAATATGATCATGCACAGAGAGAGAGAGAGAGATGAACACATAGCTACTGGTAGAACCCTTAGCCTTGAGAGAGAACTACTCCCTCATCATCATGGTAATTAGCAACGGCGATTGAGATGGCGGTGAAGATGGTGAAGAGGCGGCGCCGACAGCGCCGGCGGCGCGAAGGACTCCTTCCCCGCCGCCGGTATCAAAGGGGAGCACCGCCCCTTAGCACCCTTCCTTCATGGCTTTTTGGGAGCCCTTCCCCATGGAGATGTGATCCATGGGAGTGGAAAAAACGTGGCTTTAGTGGCTGCAAATTCGTCGGTGGTGGTGTCTCCCACGAATTAGGTTTCATCCCTTTATATAGCTTCTCGGATTTTCGTCATCCCATCTTGGGGTGCAGTAAATCGGGCCTATCGGGCCCATACGGACACGAAATCAGCTACTCCCTTCGACCCATATTAGTTGACTTGGATTTTTCTAGATTTAGATGTATCTAGTACTAAAACATGTCTAGATACATCTAAATCTAGACAAATTCGAGTCAACTAATATGGGTTGGAGGGAGTAAATTTTATGTCCAAAACGTTTGTCGCGAAATTTCCAACAACTTTGTAGTTGAAGAGGTTTCCTTTTGACGCCATCTGCAACCCGAAACGTGACCATCTTCAAAAAGAGTTCTGAGACAGATTTCTGGAAAATCCCAATTTGACTCCAACAAGTTTTCCACTTGTATTCTTGTAAATTCCTATACATCAAAGTGTAAAACAAGAACATTGTGCACTTTCCCAACTATTAGTAGGTTAGTCCAAATAAATCATAAACTTTATATAAAAACGAGTATCAAAAGCATATTATTAGCATAAAACCATCAAAAATCATAGATACGTTATGGACGTATCACAGAGGAAAGGTAGCAGATGCCCCAACGACGGTTGCGGGACATTGGTCGTGTACCGTCAGGTCCACAACCACAACATTGTGTGCGCGCACGACCCTTGCAACTTCATGGATGATGGCTGCATTTTCAGCACCTTGCCGGCGGCGCTCCTCGCCCACCTCTGTGAAGCTCACTCGATGAGGGTGTGTAGTTTCCGCTACGGCAAAACAAGCAGGTACTCCTCTAAGCCTATGTCGGCAACAGGCCTGCGGACAGTAGATATCATCGAATACGGAGACGATGGTACTATGTTTACGGTGCGATTTGACATGCGCCAAATGCTACACGTCGTATCCATCGTATGCGTTAGGTTGGTTACATGCTTGTCGCCGTGGTACATGGTGAAGTTTTGGTCGTCCACTGTGATTGAGGGGACAAGGATAAAAAATTCCGAACTATGTGTGTCGGAGAGCACCATGTCGCCCGACAGCATCCCATTCGAAGAGCTGCAGTGGCTCCTGCCGGTGCCAATGTCGCAACTGGTCACTCGTCAACCGTCAATGTTCACCCTGGAATACTGTCTTCGGATTAATAGGATTCGTGAGTGAGATAAACACATCTTAATGTTTGTTGGAGTATTTCAACTGCTAGAAAGACTTACTACCTTTTCTTAGTAGTTGTTCTTAGTAGTTGTTCTTAGGAGTATTTTTATGGAGTTCAACTACTGCTAATGTATTTTATAGTAATAACCTACTGTATGTACTGGTACTTATCATTTTGAGAGACGTGGTTCCTAGCTTAAGGTAGTTCTGAGTATTTTCTATGGAGTTCTTCCTCTACTAATCTATTTTGCAATAATAACTATGTACTGGTGCTCGTTCAGATCAACCGATGAAGTGCAGAATATGGTCTGGCTTTACTTTTGAATCAGGCCTAGCTACATCTATTGAATTTCAATTTGTGCATTGCTGAATCTGTCAATTATTGTTTGTGTACTGCTAATTTGGTCAGTTTGAAATGCTGCTGAATCTGTCAAGTGCTGCTGAATATGAACTGAGAATCTGTCAAGTGCTGCTGAATAGGAGCTGGGAATTTATCGATATTTTTTCGGTCATATTCTGTACTACTGAATCTTTTAAATGCTACTAAATTTATCAAATGTTCTGTTGTTACTATTAGTACGTACAATGTAATATTTTGTAGAACTAACTGTGATGTATATGTACTTGTTTAGATCAAGTGCAGCAGATTGTCTTGCTTTTCTTTTGGAACTTGGCATTTTATAGAACTAATACTGATGTACTACTTCTTGTTTAGACCAAGTGCAGTACATGGTCTTGCTTTTCTTTTGGAACTTGACATTTTATAGAACTAATACTGATGTACTCCTACTTGTTTAGACCAAGTGCAGTACATGGTCTTGCTTTTCTTTTGTAACTTGGCCTTGTCATAAACTCATAATCTTGATCAGTCTTTGCATTGATGTGAGAAGGAGGCATGCACAGAAAAGCAGACTTGATCGTCACTTTTGCTTGCTCCACTGATTTAGTGTATTAGGAGAACACGCCAAACCCACTTGGCCAAGGTTTTTTTAGCTGGAACACAAACTGATTCTCCCTGTACTGCTATTGAATTTCAAGCAAGAAAGCTACTAAATCTCTCAAATGTTCTGTCGTTGCTATTACTAAATCATTTGTGCAACTAATACTGATGTACTGGTATTGTATTTCATTGTCTATATTGTTGCATTGGTCACTTTTGAAATGTTGCTGAATTGGTCATGGATTTCCGAGTATTAACTTCGAATCTGTGGATAATTTTTCTACCTTATTCTGTACTGCTGAATTTTGACATGAATATCTGCCAAAAAGAATTATCGCTTTTCCCCCGCCATCGCTGAGGTCTATGTTTCGAATCCGGTAGAGCACATCACAATGCAATTTTTATTAACCAGGAGAAGAAATCTAGTACTCCCTTCGATCCAAATTAATGTTCTTACATTTGTCTAGATTCTGACATATCTAGTCATGTTTTAGTGCTAGATACGCCCGAATCTAGCCAAATCCAAGAACATTAATTTGGATCAGAGGAAGTAGGTCATGGCCCCTCTTTAGCCTAGAACATTTTAATTCAGTCTTTTAGGGATCAGGTACTGCTGATCACAGCCCAGTGAAATTTTAGAAAAGAGCCCATGGAGCATAGCTAAGAACATATTAGTTTGGCCTTTTACGGGTCAGCGGACTGGTGAGCACAACCTAGTGAAATTTGAGAATGAAGCCCATGGAGCATATCCCATGGAATATAACCCACGTAGAGAAATAGCCAAACTCTTTTTAATTCGGCCTTTTGGGCATTGCCCCCACCTCTCACAATAAAAAAACTCTGCCTACCCATGTTTTAAAGAAAATACCCCATTATGTGGCATTTTAAAAATTGAGATGCCAGGAGCGCCGCACTTTTATATTTTAAAAGAGATAAACATAGACACACAAAATATTTGAAGAAGACTAATACAGAAGTTGTAGTACTAATAAAAGTTTAATGATATTTTTTCTATAAATATCTTTGTTGTATTTGGCACTCAGTTTACGTTTATTTGATTTGAAGGTCTTTTGTTCGAATCGCCTTTGTGTGTGTGTGTATCTTGAGTTTATATTTTTTCTCCTAGAAATATCGCATTACAGAGAGGCTGACATCACGGACCCACCAGCATGCAGCGTCTCTGGAGTTTGTTTTGAGAGTGTGTTTAAAAAAAAGTTTAAATACTTGTACAGAGAGGCTCGCATCGAGGACCCACTAGACAGAACATACACGGCTACATCGGGGACCCACAAGCCAGAACATGCCAAAGAGGCTCACATAAAGGCCCCAACAGTAAGACCATACATGGCTACCACAGTGAAAACAGTGGATGTGGCCAAGAAAAAAGTCCATCATACACACGTTGCACTTACAGAGAAGCTGACATGTCGGACCCAGTAGGCCCAAGCATAGCCCATGAAATTAGCCTATCAGCCCCAAGCATTGCCCAATACCTTTTAATTCGGCCATTTCATGGTCTTGTGGCCACCAACCGTAGCCCATTCAATTTAGGAGTGAGCCCATGGAATATAAGCCATGACGAATAGGGCATCCGCCCTGAGTTAGCCCAGAATATTTTTAATTCGGCCTTTCTGAGCATTTTTTGTACTCTGAGGCTGACATCTGGGACCCGAAAAAACAGTCCAATATACACACGTTTCTTTCAAATAGAGGTTGTCAGCTAGGACCCAACATAGACATGTTTCCTACATAGAGGTGATTGACATCTAGGACTCAGTAAGTTTCCAAGGTCAAAACAGCGGACATAGCCAAAAAAAGTCCATCATATGCACATTTCATTTACAGAGGGGCTGATATGTGGCACCCAGCAGTGAGGCCTTATACAGATGTTGCATCGATCAACGTTGCCAGTTCGAAACAGGGAGGCGCGACCAAGAAAAAAGTTCAGCATGTACATGTTTCTTTTAATGAGAGGCTAAAATGGGGGACCCAGCATCGCTACCTTATACAGATGCTGCATCGAGAAATGTAGCCAGTTCGAAACAAGGAGGCGTGAGCGAGAAAAAAGTTTAGCATGTATACGTTTCTTTTAATGAGAGGCTAAAATGGGGTACCCAGCAGCGTGAGCAAATGACAGATTCGGCGAGTAATGCTATCTAGTTCGGAACAGGTAATGCTAGAGAAGAACCATCATACCTACGATTCTTCTAATGGGAGGCTGACATAAGGGACCCACCAGCCTGAATAAACGGCTGATGCAGCGAGCAAAGCTATCAAGTTCAGAACAGGAAGGTGCGACAGAGGGTAAAAAATCCATCATACACACGTTTCTTCTAATGAGAGGATGACATGTGGGGCACAACATCATAATTAAACAGTAGATGCATCGAACAACGCTATCAAGTTCGGAACAGGGTAGCACGAGCGAAGGAAAAAAATCCATCATACACACGTTTCTTCTAATGAGAGGATGACATGTGGGGCTCAGGAGGTTGGTTAAACAGTAGATGCATCGAGCAGCGCTATCAACTCGGAATGGGGTAGCACAAGTGAAGGAAAAAATTCCATCATACACATGTTTCTTCTAAGGAGAGGGTGACATGTGGGTCCCAGGAGGTTGATTAGACGGTAGATGCATCGAGCAGCGCTATCAATTTCGGAATACGGTAGCACGAGCAAAGGAAAAAAATTCCATCATACACACAATCCTTCTAATGAGAGGCTGACATGTGGGACTTAAAAATCTGACTAAACGGCAGACGCCTCGAGCTACTTTATCGAGTGCAAATTAGGGAGGCGCAACCGAAAAGTATGGTCCTCTAGAGACACTGACGTCCGGGGCCCACATGCCCCAAAAGACTTCGGCGAGTCAACATCGCGTGAGGAAATGAAAATCATGCTTCTGCCACGCAATGGGCGAGCTTCCTCCATGGTTTTAGCAAATCCGTCGTAGTAGAGGGCCGTGAAACCGGAAAAAAAAGTTTTCCATTGGCCACGGCCAAGCCAAGAATTTCGTCGTGGAAGACGCGCCTTCTACGACGACCGTCGGGCCAATTCATTGCGGCAGGAAACTTTTCTTGTAGTGTAGTACCATTGCATGTGTTCTTTCCCTAAACCACTTGGATCCACATGACAACACACACTCTAGTGGATTCTATGACGCACCTTCTGCCACACTGGTGCAACATGCAATGTGGAAGTTGTTTCCCTATCTGCTTTTTGTCACCGTCACCACGGTTTGACACACTAATCCACTAGTGTTGTTGCATTGTTCGTTTCCTGGACCACTATAATTACCTAGTGCCATTGCATGTGTTCTTTCCCTAAGCCACATGTATCCACAAGACAACACACACTCCAGTGGATTCTCTGATGCAACTTCTGCCATACTAGTGCAACATGCGATGTGGAAGGTGCTTTCCTATGTGTTTTTAGCCTCTGTAACCAAGGTTTGACACACTGATCCACTAGTGTCATTCCATCTGTTCTTTTCCTAAACCACATAGATAGTCATGACAACACACACTCAAGTGGATTCTGTGATGCAACTTCTGTGACACTGGTGCAACATGCAATGTGGAAGGTGCTTTCCTATGTGTTTTTGTCTCCGTCACCATGGTTTGACACACTGATCCACTAGTGTCATTGCATGTGTTCTTTTCCAAGACCACTTTGATCACCTAGTGCCATTGCGTGTGTTCTGTCCCTAAACCACATGGATCCACATGAGAACACACACTGCAGTGGATTCTGTGATGCAACTTCTGCCACACTGGTACAACATGCAATGTGGAAGCTGCTTTCTTATGTGTTTTTGGTCTTTTTCACCATGTTTGACACACTGATCCACTAGTGTCATTCCATGTGTTCTTTTCCTAAACCACATAGATCCACATGACAACACACACTCTAATAGATTCTGTGATGCAACTTCTGCCACACTAGTGCAACATACAATGTCGAAGCTGCTTTCCTATCTATTTTTTTGTCTCTATGACCATGGTTTGACACACTGATCCACTAGTGTCATTGCATGTGTTCTTTTCCTAGACCATTGTGATCACCAAGTGCCATTGCGTGGGATCTTTCCCTAAACCACATGGATCCACATGACAACACACACTCCATTGAAATATGTGATGCAACTTCTGCCACACTGGCGCAACATGCTATGAAGAAGGTGCTTTCCTATGTGTTTTTGGTCTCTGTGACCAAGGTTTGACACACTCGTTCACTAGTGTCAATGCATGTGTACATTTCCTAAACCACATGGATCCACATGACAACACACACTCCAGTGGATTTTTTGATGCAACTTTTGCCATACTGGTGCAACATGCAATGTGGAAGGTGCTTTCCTATGTGTTTTTCGTCTCTTTCACCAAGGGTTGACACACTGATCCACTAGTGTTAGTGCATGTGTTATTTTACTAAACCACATGGATACACATGACAACACACACTCTAGTGGGTTCTATGATGCAACTTCTACCACACTGGTGTAACATCTAATGTGGAAGCTGCTTTCATATCTATTTTTTGTCTATGTCACCATGGTTTGACACACTAATCCACTAGTGTCATTGCATGTGTTCTTTTCCTGGACTACTGTGATCACCTAGTGCCATTGCATGTATTATTTCCCAAAACCACATGGATCCACATGACAAAACACACTCCAGTGGATTTTGCAATGCAACTTCTGCCACACTTGTGCAACATGCGAAGTGGAAGGTGTTTTCCTATGTGTTTTATTGTCTCCATGACCATGGTTTGACAAACTGATCCACTAGTGCCATTACATGTGTTCTTTTCCTAGACCACATGGATCCACATGACAACACACACTCTAGTGGATTCTATGATGCAACTTCTGCCACACTGGTGCAACATGCAATGTGGAAGCGGTTTCCGTCTCTACTTTTTGTCTCTGTCGCCATGGTTTGACACACTGATCCACTAGTGTCGTTGCATGTGTTCTTTTCCAAGACCACTGGGTCACCTAGTGTTGTTGCATGTGTTCTTTCCCTAAACCACATGGATCTACATGACAACACACACTCTAGTGGATTGTGTGATGCAACTTTTGCCACACTAGTGCAACATGCAATGTGGAAGGTGCTTTCCTATGTGTAGCCTCTGTGACCAAAGTTTGACACACTAATCCACTAGTGTCATTGCATGTGTTCTTTTCCTAAACCACATGGATCCACATGACAACACACACTCCAGTGGATTCTTTGAGGCAACTTCTACCAGACTGGTATAACATGCAATCTGCAAGCTACTTTCCTATCTTTTTTAGTCTCTATCACAATGGTTTGACACACTGATCCACTAGTGTCATTGCATGTGTTCTTTTCCTAGACCACTTTGATCACCTAGTGCCATTGCATGTGTTCTTTCCCTAAATCACATATATCCACATGACAACACAAACTCCAATGGATTCTATGATGCAACATGCAATGTGGAAGCTGCTTTCCTATGTGTTTTTGGTCACTGTGACCAAGGTTTGTCACACTGATTCACTAGTGTCATTGCATGTGTTCATTTCCTAAACCACATGGATCCGCATAACAACACACACTCCAGGGGATTTTGTGATAAAACTTCTGCCACACTAGTGCAACATGCAATGTGGAAGGTGCTTTCATATGTGTTTTTGGTCTCTGTGACCAAGGTTTGACACACCGATCCATTAGTGTTAGTGCATGTTTTATTTTAGTAAACCACATGGATCCACATGACAACACACACTCTAGTGGATTCTGTGATGCAACTTCTTCCATACTTCTGCAACATGCAATGTGGAAGCAGCTTTCATATCTGTTTTTTGCCTCTATCACCATGGTTTTAAACACTGATCCACTAGTGTCATTACATGTCTTGTTTTCCTAGACTACTATGATCACCTAGTGCAATTTCATGTGTTCTCTCGCTAAACCACATGGATCCACTTGACAAAACACACTCAAGCGGATTTTGTGATGCAACTTCTGCCACACTGGTGTAACATGCAATGTGGAAGACGCTTTTTTGTCTCTGTGACCATGGTTTGACACACTGATCCACTAGTGTCATTGCATTAGTATTATTTTCATAAAGCACATGGATCCACATGACAACCCACACTCTAGTGGATTCTATGATGCAACTTCAGCCACACTTGTGTAACACGCAATGTGGAAGCTGTTTTTTGTCTTTGTCACCATGGTTTGACACACTGATGCACATGTGTCATTGCATGTGTTGTTTTCCTATACCACTATGATCACCTAGTGACATTGCATGTGTTCTTTCTGAGAACCACACGTCCACATGACAACACACACTAAAGTGGATTATGTGATGCAACTTCTACCAAACTGGTGGAACATGCAATGTGGAAGGTGCTTTCCTATGAGTTTCTGGTCTTTGTGACCATGGTTTGACACACTGAATCCACTATTGCCATTGAATGTGTTCTTTTCATAAACCACATGGATCCACATGACAGAACACACTCAAGTGGATTCTGTGATGCAACTTCTACCACACCGGTGCAACATGCAATGTGGAAGGTGCTTTCCTATGTGTTTTTGTCTCTGTCACCATGGTTTGACACACCGATCCACTACTGCCATTGCAGGTGTTCTTTTCCTAGACCACTGTGATCGCCTACTTCCATTGCATGTGTTCTTTCCCTAAACCACATGGATCCACATGACAACACATACTCTAGTGGATTCTGTGATGCAACTTCTAGCACACTTGTGCAACATGCAATGTGGAAGCTGCTTTGCTATGTGTCTTTGGTCTCTGCCACCATGGTTTGACACACTAATCCACTAGTGCCATTGCGTTTGTTCTTTTCCTAAACCACATGGGTCCACATAACAACACACACTCTAGTGGATTTTGTGGTGCAATTTCTGCGACACTTGTGCAACATGCAATGTGGAAGCTGCTTTCCTATCTGTCTTTGTCTCTATCACCATGGTTTGACACACTGATCCACTAGTGTCATTACATGTGTTCTTTTCCTAGACCACTGTGATCACCTACTGCCATTGCATGTCTTTCTTCCCTAAACAACATGGATCCACATGACAACACACACTCTAGTGCATTCTATGATGCAACTTCTGCCACACTCGTGCAACTTGCAATGTGGAAGTTATTTCCTATCCGTTTTTTGTCTCTGTCAGCATGGTTTTACACACCGATCCACTAGTGTCATTGCATGTGTTCTTTCCATTGACCACTGTGATCACCTAGTGAGATTGCATGTGTTCTTTCCCTAAACCACATGGATCCACTTGACAACACACACTCAAGAGGATTCTATGATGCAACTTCTGCCACACTGGTCCAACATGCAATGTGGAAGGTGCTTTCCTATGTGTTTTTGTCTCCGTCACCAGGGTTTGACACACTGATCCACTAGTGTCATTGCATGTGTTCTTTTCCTAGACCAGTGTGATCACCAAGTGCCATTGCATGGGTTCTTTCCCTAAACCACATGGATCCACATGACAACACACACTCCATTGGATTATGTGATGCAACTTCTGCCACACTGGTGCAACATTCTATGAATAAGGTGCTTTCCTATGTGTTTTTGGTCTCTATGACCAAGGTTTGACACACTCATTGACTAGTGTCAATGCATGTGTACATTTCCTAAACCACATGGATCCACATGACAACACACACTCTAGCGGATTTTTTGATGCAACTTTTGCCATACTGGTGCAACATGCAATGTGGAAGGTGCTTTCCTATGTGTTTTTCGTCTCTTTCACCAAGGGTTGACACACTGATCCACTAGTGTTAGTGCATGTGTTATTTTACTAAACCACATGGATACACATGACAACACACACTCTAGTGGGTTCTATGATGCAACTTCTCCCACACTGGTGCAACATGCAATGTGGAAGCTGCTTTCATATCTATTTTTTGTCTCTGTCACCATGGTTTGACACACTAATCCACTAGTGTCATTGTATGTGTTCTTTTCCTAGACTACTGTGATCACCTAGTGCCATTGCATGTATTATTTGCCAAAACCACATGGATCCACATGAAAAAACACACTCTAGTGGATTTTGCAATGCAACTTCTCCCACACTTGTGCAACATGCGAAGTGGAAGGTCTTTTCCTATGTGTTTTATTGTCTCCATGACCATGGTTTGACAAACTGATTCACTAGTGCCATTACATGTGTTCTTTTCCTAGACCACATGGATCCACATGACAACACACACTATTGGATTCTATGATGCATCTTCTACCACACAGGTGCAACATGCAATGTGGAAGGTGCTTTCCTATGTGTTTTTCGTCTCTATCACCATGGTTTGACATATTGATCCACTAGTGTCATTGCATGTGTGTTGTTTTCATAAACCACATTTATGCACATAACAACACACACTCTAGTGGATTATGTGATGCAACTTCTGCCAGACAGGTGCAACATGTAATGTGGAAGCTACTTTCCTATCTGTTTTTTGTCTCTATCACCATGGTTCGACACACTGATCCACTAGTGTCATTGCTTGTGTTCTTTTGCTAGACCACTGTGATCACTTAGTACCATTGCATGTGTTATTTCCCTAAACCACTTGGATCCACGTGACAATACACACTCAAGTGGATTCTCTGATGCAACTTCTGCCACACTGGTGCAACATGCAATGTGGAAGCGGTTTCCCTCTCTGCTTTTTGTCTCTGTCGCCATGGTTTGACACACTTATCCACTAGTGTCGTTGCATGTGTTCTTTTCCAAGACCACTGGGTCACCTAGTGTTGTTGCATGTGTGCTTTCCCTAAACCACATGGATCTACATGACAACACACACTCCAGTGGATTGTGTGATGCAACTTTTGCCACACTAGTGCAACATGCAATGTGGAAGGTGCTTTCCTATGTGTAGCCTCTGTGACCAAAGTTTGACACACTGATCCACTAGTGTCACTGCACGTGTTCTTTTCCTAAACCACATGGATCCACATGACAACACACACTCCAGTGGATTCTTTGAGGCAACTTCTACCAGACTGGTATAACATGCAATATGCAAGATGCTTTCCTATCTTTTTTAGTCTCTATCACAATGGTTTGACACACTGATCCACTAGTGTCATTGCATGTGTTCTTTTCCTAGACCACATTGATCACCTAGTGCCATTGCATGTGTTCTTTCCCTAAATCACATGTATCCACATGACAACACAAACTCCAATGGATTCTATGATGCAACATGCAATGTGGAAGCTGCTTTCCTATGTGTTTTTGGTCACTGTGACCAAGGTTTGTCACACTGATTCACTAGTGTCATTGCATGTGTTCATTTCCTAAACCACATGGATCCGCATGACAACACACACTCCAGTGGATTTTGTGATAAAACTTCTGCCACACTAGTGCAACATGCAATGTGGAAGGTGCTTTCATATGTGTTTTTGGTCTTTGTGACCAAGGTTTGACACACCGATCCACTAGTGTCATTGCATGTTTTATTTTAGTAAACCACATGGATCCACATGACAACACACACTCAAGTGGATTCTGTGATGCAACTTCTACCACACCGGTGCGACATGCAAGGTGGAAGGTGCTTTCCTATGTGTTTTTGTCTCTGTCACCATGGTTTGACACACCGATCCACTACTGTCATTGCATGTGTTCTTTTCCTAGACCACTGTGTTCGCCTAATTCCATTGCATGTGTTCTTTCCCTAAACCACATGGATCCACATGACAACACATACTCTAGTGGATTCTGTGATGCAACCTCTAGCACACTTGTGCAACATGCAATGTGGAAGCTGCTTTCCTACGTGTCTTTGGTCTCTGCCACCATGGTTTGACACACTGATCCACTAGTGCCATTGCATTTGTTCTTTTCCTAAACCACATGGGTCCACATAACAACACACACTCTAGTGGATTCTGTGGTGCAATTTCGGCCACACTTGTGCAACATGCAATGTGGAAGCTGCTTTCCTATCTGTCTTTGTCTCTATCACCATGGTTTGACACACTGATCCACTAGTGTCATTACATGTGTTCTTTTCCCAGACCACTGTGATCACCTAGTGCCATTGCATGTGTTTTTCCCTAAACCACATGGATCCACATGACAACACACACTCTAGTGCATTCTATGATGCAACTTCTGCCACACTAGTGCAACATGCAATGTGGAAGTTATTTTCCTATCCGTTTTTTGTCTCTCTCACCATGGTTTGACACACTCATCCACTAGTGTCATTGCATGTGTTCTTTTCATTGACCACTTTGATCACCTAGTGCCATTGCATGTGTTCTTTCCCTAAGCCACATGGATCCACATGACAACACACACTCTACAGGATTCTATGATGCAACTTCGCCCACACTGGTCCAACATGCGATGTGGAATCTACTTTCCTATTTGTTTTTGGTCTCTGTCACCATGGTTTGACACAATGATCCACAAGTGTCATTGCATATGTTCTTTTCCTAGACCACTATGATCACCTAGTGCCATTGCATGTGTTCTTTCCCTAAACCACATGGATCAAAATGAGAACACACACTCTAGTGGATTCTATGATGCAACTTCTGCCACACTGGTACAACTTGCAATGTGGAAGCTGCTTTCCTATGTGTTTTTGGTCTTTGTCACCATGTTTGACACACTGATCCACTAGTGTCATTGCATGTGTTCTTTTCCTAAACCACATAGATCCACATGACAACACACACTCTAGTAGATTCTGTGATGCAACTTCTGCCACACTGGTGCAACATGCGATGTGGAATCTACTTTCCTATTTGTTTTTTGTCTTTGTCACCATGGTTTGACACACTGATCCACAAGTGTCGTTGCATATGTTTTTTTCCTACACCACTGTGATCACCTAGTGCCATTGCATGAGTTCTTTCCCAAAACCACATGGATCGACATGACAACACACACTCAAGTTGATTCTGTGATGCAACTTCTGCCACGCTGGTGCAACATGCAATGTGGAAGGTGCTTTCCTATGTGTTTTTGGCCTTTGTGACCAAGGTTTGACACATTGATCCACTAGTGTCATTGGATGTGTTATTTTCCTAAACCAGATGGATCCACATGATATAGACACTCAAGTGGATTCTGTGATGCAACTTCTACCACACCGGTGCAACATGCAATGTGGAAGGTGCTTTCCTATGTGTTTTTGTCTCTATCACCATGGTTTGACACACCGATCCACTACTGTCATTGCATGTGTTCTTTTCCTAGACCACTGTGATCGCCTAATTCCATTGCATGTGTTCTTTCCCTAAACCACATGGATCCACATGACAACACATACTCTAGTGGATTCTGTGATGCAACCTCTAGCACACTTGTGCAACATGCAATGTGGAAGTTGCTTTCCTATGTGTCTTTGGTCGCTGCCACCATGGTTTGACACACTGATCCACTAGTGCCATTGCATTTGTTCTTTTCCTAAACCACATGGGTCCACATAACAACACACACTCTAGTGGATTCTGTGGTGCAATTTCGGCCACACTTGTGCAACATGCAATGTGGAAGCTGCTTTCCTATCTGTCTTTGTCTCTATCACCATGGTTTGACACACTGATCCACTAGTGTCATTACATGTGTTCTTTTCCCAGACCACTGTGATCACCTAGTGCCATTGCATGTGTTTTTCCCTAAACCACATGGATCCACATGACAACACACACTCTAGTGCATTCTATGATGCAACTTCTGCCACACTAGTGCAACATGCAATGTGGAAGTTATTTTCCTATCCGTTTTTTGTCTCTCTCACCATGGTTTGACACACTCATCCACTAGTGTCATTGCATGTGTTCTTTTCATTGACCACTTTGATCACCTAGTGCCATTGCATGTGTTCTTTCCCTAAGCCACATGGATCCACATGACAACACACACTCTAGAGGATTCTATGATGCAACTTCGCCCACACTGGTCCAACATGCGATGTGGAATCTACTTTCCTATTTGTTTTTGGTCTCTGTCACCATGGTTTGACACAATGATCCACAAGTGTCATTGCATATGTTCTTTTCCTAGACCACTATGATCACCTAGTGCCATTGCATGTGTTCTTTCCCTAAACCACATGGATCAAAATGAGAACACACACTCTAGTGGATTCTATGATGCAACTTCTGCCACACTGGTACAACTTGCAATGTGGAAGCTGCTTTCCTATGTGTTTTTGGTCTTTGTCACCATGTTTGACACACTGATCCACTAGTGTCATTGCATGTGTTCTTTTCCTAAACCACATAGATCCACATGACAACACACACTCTAGTAGATTCTGTGATGCAACTTCTGCCACACTAGTGCAACATACATTGTGGAAGCTGCTTTCCTATCTATTTTTTTGTCTCTATGACCATGGTTTGACACACTGATCCACTAGTGTCATTGCATGTGTTCTTTTCCTAGACCATTGTGATCACCTAATGCCATTGCATGTGTTCTTTCCCTAAACCACATGGATCCACATGACACCATACACTCTAATGGATTCTATGATGCAACTTTTGCCACACTAGTGTAACATGCAACGTGGAAGGTGCTTTCCTCTTTGTTTTTGGTCTTTGTGACCAAGGTTTGACACACTGATCCACTAGTATCATTGCATGTGTTCATTTCCTAAACCACATGGATCCACATGACAACACACACTCAAGTGGATTCTGTGATGCAACTTCTGCCACACTGGTGCAACATGCAATGTGGAGGGTGCTTTCCTATGTGTTTTTTTCTCTGTCACCATAGTTTGACACACTGATCCACTAGTGTCATTGCATGTGTTCTTTTCCTAAACCACTGTTATCACCTAGTGCCATTGCATGTGTTCTTTCCCTAAACCACATGGATCCACATGACAACACAATCCAGTGGATTCTATGATGCAACTTCTGCCACACTTGTGTAACATGCAATGTGGAAGCTGCTTTCCTATGTGTTTCTGGTCTCTGTCACCATGGTTTGACACAATGATCGACAAGTGCCATTGCATGTGTAATTTTCCTAAACCACATGGATCCACATGGCAACACACACTCCAGTGGATTCTATGGTGCAATTTCTGCCACACTTGTGCAACATGCAATGTGGAAGATGCTTTCCTATCTTTTTTTTTCTCTGACACCATGGTTTGACACACTAATCCACTAGTCTCATTACATGTGTTCTTTTCCTAGGCTACTGTGATCACCTAGTGCCATTGCATATGTTATTTCCCTAAACACATGGATCCACATGACAACACATACTGTAGTGGATTCTATGATGCAACTTCTGCCACATTGGTGCAACATGCAATCTGGAAGCTGCTTTCCTATCCCTTTTTTTCTCTGTCACCATGGTTTGATACACTGATCCACTAGTGTCATTGCATGTGTACTTTTCCTTGACCACTTTGAGTACCTAGTGCCATTGCATTTGTTCTTTCCCTAAGCCGCATGGGTCAACATGACAACACAAACTCTAGTGGATTCTATGATGCAACTTCTGCCACACTGGGGCAACATGCAATGTGGAAGGAACTTTCCCATGTGTTTTTGTTCTCTATGAGCAAGGTTTGACACACTGATTTACTAGTGTCATTGCATGTGTTCTTTTCCAAGATCACTGTGATCACCTAGTTCCATGGCAAAAGTTCTTTAACTAAACGACATGGATCCAAATAACAACGCACACTCTAGTGGATTCTATGATGCAACTTCTGCCACACTGGTGCAACATGCGATGTGGAATCTACTTTCCTATTTGTTTTTTGTCTTTGTCACCATGGTTTGACACACTGATCCACAAGTGTCGTTGCATATGTTTTTTTCCTAGACCACTGTGATCACCTAGTGCCATTGCATGAGTTCTTTCCCAAAACCACATGGATCGACATGACAACACACACTCAAGTTGATTCTGTGATGCAACTTCTTCCACGCTGGTGCAACATGCAATGTGGAAGGTGCTTTCCTATGTGTTTTTGGCCTTTGTGACCAAGGTTTGACACATTGATCCACTAGTGTCATTGGATGTGTTATTTTCCTAAACCAGATGGATCCACATGATATAGACACTCAAGTGGATTCTGTGATGCAACTTCTGCCACACTGGTGCAACATGCAATGTGGAAGCTGCTTTCCTATCTATTTTTTTGTCTCTATGACCATGATTTGACACACTGATCCACTAGTGTCATTGCATGTGTTCCTTTCCTAGACCATTGTGATCACCTAATGCCATTTAGTGTGTTCTTTCCCTAAACCACATGGATCCACATGACACCACACACTCTAGTGGATTCTATGATGCAACATTTGCCACACTAGTGTAACATGCAATGTGGAAGGTGCTTTCCTATGTGTTATTGGTCTTTGTGACCAAGGTTTGACACACTGATCCACTAGTGCCATTGCATGTGTTATTTTCCTAAACCACCTGGATCCACATGACAACACAGACTGAAGTGGATTCTGTGATGCAACTTCTACCACACTGGTGCAACATGCAATTTGGAAGGTGCTTTCATATGTGTTTTTCTCTCTGTCACCATGGTTTTACACACTGATCCACTAGTGTCATTGCATGTGTTCTTTACCTAGACCACTGTGATCACCTAGTGCCATTGCATGTGTTCTTTCAACAAACCACATGGATCCACATGACAACACACACTCCAGTGGATTCTGTGATGCAACTTCTGCCACACTTGTGCAACATACAATGGGGAAGCTGCTTTCCTATCTTTTTTGTCTCTGTCACCATGGTTTGACACATTGATCCACTAGTGTCATTACATGTGTTCTTTTCCTAGGCCACTGTGATCACCTAGTGCCATTGCATGTGTTACTTCACTAAACCACATGGATCCACATGACAACACACACTCTAGTGGATTCTATGATGCAACTTCTGCCACACTAGTGCAACATGCAATGTGTAAGCTGCTTTCCTATCCATTTTTTGTCTCTGTCACCATGGTTTGACACACTAATCCATTAGTGTCATTACATGTGTTCTTTTCCTTCACAATGTGATCACCTAGTGCCATTGCATGTGTTCTTTCCCTAAGCCACATGGATCCACATGACAACACACACTCTAGTGGATTCTCTGATGCAACTTTTGCCACACTGGTGCAACATGCAATGTGGAAGGTGCTTTCCTATGTGTTTTTGGTCTCTGTGACCAAGGTATGACACACTGATCCACTAGTGTCATTGCATGTGTTGTTTTCCTAGATCACTGTGATCACCTAGTGCCATTGCAAGTGTTCTTTTACTAAACGACATGGATCCAAATGACAACACACACTCTAGTGGATTCTATGATGCAACTTCTACCACACTGGTGCAACATGCGATGTGGAATCTACTTTCCTATTTGTTTTTTTATTTGTCACCATGGTTTGACACATTGATCCACAAGTATCATTGCATGTGTTCTTTCACTAGAGCACCGTGATCACCTAGTGCCATTGCAAGTGTTCTTTCCCAAAACCACATGGATCGACATGACAACACACACTCCAGTGGATTCTGCGATGCAACTTCTGCCACACCGGTGCACCATGCAATGTGGAAGGTGCTTTCCTATGTGTTTTTGTCCTTTGTGACCAAGGTTTGACACTCTGATCCACAATTGTCATTGGATGTGTTGTTTTCCTAAACCACATGGATCCACATGACAACACACACTCAAGTGGATTCTATGATGTAACTTGTGCCACACTGGTGCAACATGCGATGTGGAATCTACTTTCCTATTTGTTTTTTGTCTTTGTCACCATGGTTTGACACACTGATCCACAAGTGTCGTTGCATATGTTGTTTTCCTAGACCACTGTGATCACCTAGTGCCATTGCATGAGTTCTTTCCCAAAACCACATGGATCGACATGACAACACACACTCAAGTTGATTCTGTGATGTAACTTCTGCCACACTGGTGCAACATGCAATGTGGAAGGTGCTTTCCTATGTGTTTTTGGCCGTTGTGACCAAGGTTTGACACATTGATCCACTAGTGTCATTGGATGTGTTATTTTCCTACACCACTGTGATCACCTAGTGCCATTGCATGTGTTCTTTCAACAAACCACATGGATCCACATGACAACTCCAGTGGATTCTGTGATGCAACTTCTGCCACACTTGTGCAACATACAATGGGGAAGCTGCTTTCCTATCTTTTTTTTTCTCTGTCACCATGGTTTTACACATTGATCCACTAGTGTCATTACATGTGTTCTTTTCCTAGGCCACTGTGATCACCTAGTGCCATTGCATGTGTTACTTCACTAAACCACATGGATCCACATGACAACACACACTCTAGTGGATTCTATGATGCAACTTCTGCCACACTAGTGCAACATGCAATGTGTAAGCTGCTTTCCTATCCATTTTTTGTCTCTGTCACCATGGTTTGACACACTAATCCACTAGTGTCATTACATGTGTTCTTTTCCTTCACAATGTGATCACCTAGTGCCATTGCATGTGTTCTTTCCCTAAGCCACATGGATCCACATGACAACACACACTCTAGTGGATTCTCTGATGCAACTTTTGCCACACTGGTGCAACATGCAATGTGGAAGGTGCTTTCCTATGTGTTTTTGGTCTCTGTGACCAAGGTATGACACACTGATCCACTAGTGTCATTGCATGTGTTGTTTTCCTAGATCATTGTGATCACCTAGTGCCATTGCAAGTGTTCTTTTACTAAACGACATGGATCCAAATGACAAAACACACTCTAGTGGATTCTATGATGCAACTTCTACCACACTGGTGCAACATGCGATGTCGAATCTACTTTCCTATTTGTTTTTTTCTCTCTTTCACCATGGTTTGACACATTGATCCACAAGTATCATTGCATGTGTTATTTCACTAGAGCACCGTGATCACCTAGTGCGATTGCAAGTGTTCTTTCCCAAAACCACATGGATCGACATGACAACACACACTCCAGTGGATTCTGCGATGCAACTTCTGCTACACCGGTGCACCATGCAATGTGGAAGGTAGTTTCCTATGTGTTTTTGTCCTTTGTGACCAAGGTTTGACACTCTGATCCACAATTGTCATTGGATGTGTTGTTTTCCTAAACCACATGGATCCACATGACAACACACACTCAAGTGGATTCTATGATGTAACTTGTGCCACACTGGTGCAACATGCAATGTGAAAGCTGCTTTCCTATCCATTTTTTGTCTCTGTCACCATGGTTTGACACACTAATCCATTAGTGTCATTACATGTGTTCTTTTCCTTCACAATGTGATCACCTAGTGCCATTGCATGTGTTCTTTCCCTAAGCCACATGGATCCACATGACAACACACACTCTAGTGGATTCTCTGATGCAACTTTTGCCACACTGGTGCAACATGCAATGTGGAAGGTGCTTTCCTATGTGTTTTTGGTCTCTGTGACTAAGGTATGACACACTGATCCACTAGTGTCATTGCATGTGTTGTTTTCCTAGATCACTGTGATCACCTAGTGCCATTGCAAGTGTTCTTTTACTAAACGACATGGATCCAAATGACAACACACACTCTACTGGATTCTATGATGCAACTTCTACCACACTGGTGCAACATGCGATGTGGAATCTACTTTCCTATTTGTTTTTTTCTTTGTCACCATGGTTTGACACATTGATCCACAAGTATCATTGCATGTGTTCTTTCACTAGAGCACCGTGATCACCTAGTGCCATTGCAAGTGTTCTTTCCCAAAACCACATGGATCGACATGACAACACACACTCCAGTGGATTCTGCGATGCAACTTCTGCCACACCGGTGCACCATGCAATGTGGAAGGTGCTTTCCTATGTGTTTTTGTCCTTTGTGACCAAGGTTTGACACTCTGATCCACAATTGTCATTGGATGTGTTGTTTTCCTAAACCACATGGATCCACATGACAACACACACTCAAGTGGATTCTATGATGTAACTTGTGCCACACTGGTGCAACATGCGATGTGGAATCTACTTTCCTATTTGTTTTTTGTCTTTGTCACCATGGTTTGACACACTGATCCACAAGTGTCGTTGCATATGTTGTTTTCCTAGACCACTGTGATCACCTAGTGCCATTGCATGAGTTCTTTCCCAAAACCACATGGATCGACATGACAACACACACTCAAGTTGATTCTGTGATGCAACTTCTGCCACACTGGTGCAACATGCAATGTGGAAGGTGCTTTCCTATGTGTTTTTGGCCTTTGTGACCAAGGTTTGACACATTGATCCACTAGTGTCATTGGATGTGTTATTTTCCTAAACCAGATGGATCCACATGATAACAGACACTCAAGTGGATTCTGTGATGCAACTTCTGCCACACTGGTGCAACATGCAATGTGGAAGCTGCTTTCCTATCTATTTTTTTGTCTCTATGACCATGATTTGACACACTGATCCACTAGTGTCATTGCATGTGTTCCTTTCCTTGACCATTGTGATCACCTAATGCCATTTAGTGTGTTATTTCCCTAAACCACATGGATCCACGTGACACCACACACTCTAGTGGATTCTATGATGCAACTTTTGCCACACTGGTGTAACATGCAATGTGGAAGGTGCTTTCCTATGTGTTATTGGTCTTTGTGACCAAGGTTTGACACACTGATCCACTAGTGCCATTGCATGTGTTATTTTCCTAAACCACATGGATCCACATGACAACACAGACTGAAGTTGATTCTGTGATGCAACTTCTACCACACTGGTGCAACATGCAATTTGGAAGGTGCTTTCATATGTGTTTTTCTCTCTGTCACCATGGTTTTACACACTGATCCACTAGTGTCATTGCATGTGTTCTTTTCCTAGACCACTGTGATCACCTAGTGCCATTGCATGTGTTCTTTCAACAAACCACATGGATCCACATGACAACACACACTCTAGTGGATTCTGTGATGCAACTTCTGCCACACTTGTGCAACATACAATGGGGAAGCTGCTTTCCTATCTTTTTTTTTCTCTGTCACCATGGTTTTACACATTGATCCACTAGTGTCATTACATGTGTTCTTTTCCTAGGCCACTGTGATCACCTAGTGCCATTGCATGCGTTACTTCACTAAACCACATAGATCCACATAACAACACACACTCTAGTGGATTCTATGATGCAACTTCTGCCACACTAGTGCAACACGCAATGTGTAAGCTGCTTTCCTATCCATTTTTTGTCTCTGTCACCATGGTTTGACACACTAATCCACTAGTGTCATTACATGTGTTCTTTTCCTTCACAATGTGATCACCTAGTGCCATTGCATGTGTTCTTTCCCTAAGCCACATGGATCCACATGACAACACACACTCTAGTTGATTCTATGATGCAACTTTTGCCACACTGGTGCAACATGCAATGTGGAAGGTGCTTTCCTATGTGTTTTTGGTATCTGTGACCAAGGTATGACACACCGATCCACTAGTGTCATTGCATGTGTTGTTTTCCTAGATCATTGTGATCACCTAGTGCCATTGCAAGTGTTCTTTTACTAAACGACATGGATCCAAATGACAAAACACACTCTAGTGGATTCTATGATGCAACTTCTACCACACTGGTGCAACATGCGATGTGGAATCTACTTTCCTATTTGTTTTTTTCTCTCTTTCACCATGGTTTGACACATTGATCCACAAGTATCATTGCATGTGTTATTTCACTAGAGCACCGTGATCACCTAGTGCGATTGCAAGTGTTCTTTCCCAAAACCACATGGATCGACATGACAACACACACTCCAGTGGATTCTGCGATGCAACTTCTGCTACACCGGTGCACCATGCAATGTGGAAGGTAGTTTCCTATGTGTTTTTGTCCTTTGTGACCAAGGTTTGACACTCTGATCCACAATTGTCATTGGATGTGTTGTTTTCCTAAACCACATGGATCCACATGACAACACACACTCAAGTGGATTCTATGATGTAACTTGTGCCACACTGGTGCAACATGCAATGTGAAAGCTGCTTTCCTATCCATTTTTTGTCTCTGTCACCATGGTTTGACACACTAATCCATTAGTGTCATTACATGTGTTCTTTTCCTTCACAATGTGATCACCTAGTGCCATTGCATGTGTTCTTTCCCTAAGCCACATGGATCCACATGACAACACACACTCTAGTGGATTCTCTGATGCAACTTTTGCCACACTGGTGCAACATGCAATGTGGAAGGTGCTTTCCTATGTGTTTTTGGTCTCTGTGACTAAGGTATGACACACTGATCCACTAGTGTCATTGCATGTGTTGTTTTCCTAGATCACTGTGATCACCTAGTGCCATTGCAAGTGTTCTTTTACTAAACGACATGGATCCAAATGACAACACACACTCTACTGGATTCTATGATGCAACTTCTACCACACTGGTGCAACATGCGATGTGGAATCTACTTTCCTATTTGTTTTTTTCTTTGTCACCATGGTTTGACACATTGATCCACAAGTATCATTGCATGTGTTCTTTCACTAGAGCACCGTGATCACCTAGTGCCATTGCAAGTGTTCTTTCCCAAAACCACATGGATCGACATGACAACACACACTCCAGTGGATTCTGCGATGCAACTTCTGCCACACCGGTGCACCATGCAATGTGGAAGGTGCTTTCCTATGTGTTTTTGTCCTTTGTGACCAAGGTTTGACACTCTGATCCACAATTGTCATTGGATGTGTTGTTTTCCTAAACCACATGGATCCACATGACAACACACACTCAAGTGGATTCTATGATGTAACTTGTGCCACACTGGTGCAACATGCGATGTGGAATCTACTTTCCTATTTGTTTTTTGTCTTTGTCACCATGGTTTGACACACTGATCCACAAGTGTCGTTGCATATGTTGTTTTCCTAGACCACTGTGATCACCTAGTGCCATTGCATGAGTTCTTTCCCAAAACCACATGGATCGACATGACAACACACACTCAAGTTGATTCTGTGATGCAACTTCTGCCACACTGGTGCAACATGCAATGTGGAAGGTGCTTTCCTATGTGTTTTTGGCCTTTGTGACCAAGGTTTGACACATTGATCCACTAGTGTCATTGGATGTGTTATTTTCCTAAACCAGATGGATCCACATGATAACAGACACTCAAGTGGATTCTGTGATGCAACTTCTGCCACACTGGTGCAACATGCAATGTGGAAGCTGCTTTCCTATCTATTTTTTTGTCTCTATGACCATGATTTGACACACTGATCCACTAGTGTCATTGCATGTGTTCCTTTCCTTGACCATTGTGATCACCTAATGCCATTTAGTGTGTTCTTTCCCTAAACCACATGGATCCACGTGACACCACACACTCTAGTGGATTCTATGATGCAACTTTTGCCACACTGGTGTAACATGCAATGTGGAAGGTGCTTTCCTATGTGTTATTGGTCTTTGTGACCAAGGTTTGACACACTGATCCACTAGTGCCATTGCATGTGTTATTTTCCTAAACCACATGGATCCACATGACAACACAGACTGAAGTTGATTCTGTGATGCAACTTCTACCACACTGGTGCAACATGCAATTTGGAAGGTGCTTTCATATGTGTTTTTCTCTCTGTCACCATGGTTTTACACACTGATCCACTAGTGTCATTGCATGTGTTCTTTTCCTAGACCACTGTGATCACCTAGTGCCATTGCATGTGTTCTTTCAACAAACCACATGGATCCACATGACAACACACACTCTAGTGGATTCTGTGATGCAACTTCTGCCACACTTGTGCAACATACAATGGGGAAGCTGCTTTCCTATCTTTTTTTTTCTCTGTCACCATGGTTTTACACATTGATCCACTAGTGTCATTACATGTGTTCTTTTCCTAGGCCACTGTGATCACCTAGTGCCATTGCATGCGTTACTTCACTAAACCACATGGATCCACATGACAACACACACTCTAGTGGATTCTATGATGCAACTTCTGCCACACTAGTGCAACACGCAATGTGTAAGCTGCTTTCCTATCCATTTTTTGTCTCTGTCACCATGGTTTGACACACTAATCCACTAGTGTCATTACATGTGTTCTTTTCCTTCACAATGTGATCACCTAGTGCCATTGCATGTGTTCTTTCCCTAAGCCACATGGATCCACATGACAACACACACTCTAGTTGATTCTATGATGCAACTTTTGCCACACTGGTGCAACATGCAATGTGGAAGGTGCTTTCCTATGTGTTTTTGGTATCTGTGACCAAGGTATGACACACCGATCCACTAGTGTCATTGCATGTGTTGTTTTCCTAGATCATTGTGATCACCTAGTGCCATTGCAAGTGTTCTTTTACTAAACGACATGGATCCAAATGACAACACACACTCTAGTGGATTCTATGATGCAACTTCTACCACACTGGTGCAACATGTGATGTGGATTCTACTTTCCTATTTGTTTTTTTCTCTCTTTCACCATGGTTTGACACATTGATCCACAAGTATCATTGCATGTGTTATTTCACTAGAGCACCGTGATCACCTAGTGCGATTGCAAGTGTTCTTTCCCAAAACCACATGGATCGACATGACAACACACACTCCAGTGGATTCTACGATGCAACTTCTGCTACACCGGTGCACCATGCAATGTGGAAGGTGCTTTCCTATGTGTTTTTGTCCTTTGTGACCAAGGTTTGACACTCTGATCCACAATTGTCATTGGATGTGTTGTTTTCCTAAACCACATGGATCCACATGACAACACACACTCAAGTGGATTCTATGATGTAACTTGTGCCACACTGGTGCAACATGCAATGTGAAAGCTGCTTTCATATCTATTTTTTTGTCTCTATGACCATGGTTTGACACACTGATCCACTAGTGTCATTGCATGTGTTCTTTTCCTAGACCATTGTGATCACCTAATGCCATTGCATATGTTCTTTCCCTAAACTACATGGATCCACATGACATCACACACTCTAATGGATTCTATGATGCATCTTTTTCCACACTGGTGTAACATGGAATATGGAATGTGCTTTCCTATGTGTTTTTGGTCTTTGTGACTAAGGTTTGACACAATGATCCACTAGTGTCATTGCATGTGTTCTTTTCCTAAACCACATGGATCCACATGACAAAACACACTCAAGTGGATTCTGTGATGCAACTTCTACCACACCGGTGCAACATGCAATGTGGAAGGTGCTTTCCTATGTGTTTTTGTCTCTGTCACCATGGTTTGACACACTGATCCACTACTGTCATTGCATGTGTTCTTTTCCTAGACCACTGTGATCGCCTAATTCCATTGCATGTGTTCTTTCCCTAAACCACATGGATCCACATGACAACACATACTCTAGTGGATTCTGTGATGCAACTTCTGCCACACTTGTGCAACATGCAATGTGGAAGCTGCTTTCCTATGTGTTTTTGGTCTTTATCACCATGGTTTGACACACTGATCCACTAGTGCCATTACATCTGTTCTTTTCATAACCCACGTGGATCCACATAACAACACACACTCCAGTGGATTCTATGGTGCAATTTCTGCCACACTTGTGCAACATGCAATGTGGAAGCCGCTTTCCTATCTTTTTTTGTCTCTGTCACCATGGTTTGACACACTGATCCACTAGTGTCAATAGATTAGTTCTTTTTCTAGGCCACTACGATCACCTAGTGCCATTGGATGTGTTATTTCCCTAAACCACATGATCCACATGACAACACACACTCTAGTGGATTCTATGATGCAACTTCTGCCACACTGGTGGAACATGCAATGTGGAAGTTGCTATCCTATCCATTTTTTGTCATTGTCACCGTGGTTTGACACACTAATCCACTAGTGTCAATGCATGTGTTCTTTTCCTTGACCACTGTGATCACCTAGTGCCATTGCATGTGTTATTTCCCTAAGCCACATGGATCCACATGACAACACACACTCCAGTGGATTCTATGATGTAACTTCTTCCACACTAGTGCAACATGCAATATGGAAGGTGCTTTCCTATGTGTTTTTGGTCTCTGTGACCAAGGTTTGACACACAGATCCACTAGTGTCATTGCATGTGTTCTTTTCCTAGACCACTTTGATCACCTAGTGCAATTTCAAGTGTTCTTTTACTAAACGACATGGATCCAAATGACAACACACACTCTAGTGGATTCTATGATGCAACTTCTGCCACACTAGTGCAACATGCGATGTGGAATCTACTTTCCTATTTGTTTTTTGTCTCTTTCACCAAGGTTTGACACACTGATCCACAAGTGTCATTGCATATGTTCTTTTCCTAGACCACTGTGATCACCTAGTGCCATTGCATGTGTTCTTTCCCAAAACCACATGGATCGACTTGACAACACACACTCTAGTGGATTCTGTGCTGCAACTTCAGCCATACTTGGGCATCATGCAATGTGGAAGGTGCTTTGCTATGTGTTTTTGCCTTTGTGACCAAGGTTTGACACACTGATCCACTAGTGTCATTGGCTGTGTTATTTCCCTAAACCACATGGATCCACATGACAACACACACTCAAGTGGATTATGTGACACAACTTCTGCCACATTGGTTCAAAATGCAATGTGGAAGCTGCTTTCCTATCTATTTTTGTCTCTATGACCATGGTTTGACACACTGATCCACTAGTGTCATTGCATGTTTTCGTTTCCTAGACCATAGTGATCACCTAATGCCATTGCAGGTGTTCTTTCCCTAAACCACATGGATCCACATGACAACACACACTCTAGTGGATTCTATGATGCAACGTTTTTCCACACTGGTGTAACATGCAATGTGGAACAAGCTTTCCTATGTGTTTTTGGTCATCGTGACCAAGGTTTGAGACACTGATCCACTAGTGCCATTGCATGTGTTCTTTTCCTAAACCACATGGATCCACATGACAACACACACTCAAGTGGATTCTATGATGCAACTTCTGCCACACTTGTGCAACATGCAATGTGGAAGCTGTGTTCCTATCTATTTTTTTTCTATGTCACCATGGTTTGACACAGTAATCCCCTAGTTTCATTACATGTGTTATTTTCCTAGACCACAGTGATCACCTAGTGCCATTGCATGTGTTATTTCCCTAAACCACATGGATCGACATGACAACACACACTCTAGTGGATTCTATGATGCAACTTCTACCACATTGGTGCAACATGCAATGTGTAAGATGTTTTTCCTATCTGTTTTTTGTGTGTCAATTACCATGGTTTGACACACTGATCCACTAGTGTCATTGCATGTGTTCTTTTCCTATACCACTGTGATCACCTAATGCCATCGCCTGTGTTCTTTCCCTAAACCACATGACAACACACACTACAGTGGATTCTGTGATGTGACTTCTACCACACTTGTGCAACATGCAATGTGGAAGATGCTTTCCTATGTGTTTTTGGTCTCTGTCACCATGGTTTGACACACTGATCCACTAGTCCCATTGCATGTGTTCTTTCCCTAAACCACATGGATCGAGATGACAACACACACTCTAGTGGATTCTGTGATGCAACTTCTGCCACACTGGTGCAACATGCAATTTGGAAGTTGCTTTCCTATCTGTATTTTTGTCTCTATCACCATGGTTTGGCATACGGATCCACTAGTGTCATTGCATGTGTTCTTTTCCTAGACCACTCTGATCACCTAGTGCCTTTGCATGTGTTCTTTCCCTAAAGCACATGGATCCACATGACAACACACACTCTAGTGGATTCTGTAATGCAACTTCTACCACAATGGTGCAACGTGCAATGTGGAAGGTGCTTTCCTATCTGTTTTTTTCTCTATCACCATGGTTTGACACACTGATCCACTAGTGTCATTTCATGTGTTCTTTTCTTAGACCACTGCGATCACCTAGTGCCATCGCATATGTTCTTTCCCTAAACCACATGGATCCACATGAAGACACAAACTCCAGTGGATTATGTGATGCAACTTCTGCCAAACACGTGCAACATGCAATGTGGAAGTTTCTTTCCTATGTGTGTTTTTGCCTCTATGACCATGGTTTGACACACTGATCCACTAGTTCTATTGCATGTTTTATTTTTCTAGACCACATGGATCCACATGACAACACACACTCTAGTGGATTCTGTGATGCAACTTCTGCCACACCGGTGCAACATGCAATGTGGAAGATACTTTCCTATCTATTTTTTTCTATATCAGCATGGTTTGACATTCTGATCCACAAGTGGCATTCAATGTGTACTTTTCCTAGACCACTATGATCACCTGGTGCCATTGCATATGTTCTTTCAGTAACCACATGGATACACATGACACCACACACTCTAGTGGATTCTATGATGCAGCTTCTGCCACACTGGTGTAACATGCAATGTGGAAGCTGCTTTCCTATCTGTTTTTTGTCTCTGTCACCATGGCTTGACACACTGATCCACAAGTGTCATTGCATGTGTTCTTTTCCTAGACCACTATGATCACCTAGTTCCATTGAATGTGTTCTTTTTCTAAACCACATGGATCGACATGACAACACACACTTTAGTGAATTCTATGATGCAACTTCTTCCACACTAGTGCAACATGAAATGTGGAAGGTGCTTTCCTATGTGTTTTTGGCCTCACTGACCAAGGTTTGACACACTGATCCACTAGTGTCATTGCATGAGTTATTTCCGTAAACCGCATGGATCCACATGACAACACACACTCTAGTGGATTCTATGATGCAACTTCTGCAACAGTAGTGCAACATGCAATGTTGAAGGTGCTTTCATATGTTTTTTGGTCTCTATGACAAGGTTTCACACACTGATCCACTAGTGTCATCCTAAACCACATGAATTCAAATAACAACACAAACTCCAACGGATTCTATGATGCAACTTCTGCCACACTAGTGCAACATCCAATGTGGACGCTTCTTTCCTATATTTTTTTTGTCTCTATCACCATGGTTTGACACACTAATCTAGTAGTGTCATTGCATGTGTTCTTTTCCTAGACCACTGTGATCACCTAGTGCCATTGCATGTGTTCTTTCCCTAAACCACAAGGATCCACATGACAAAAACCACTCTAGTGGATTATCTGATCCAACTTCTGCCACACTCGTGCAACATGCAATGTGGAACGTGCTTTCCTATATATGTGCATTTTTGTCTCTATGATCATGGTTTGACACACTAATCCACTAGTACGATTACATGTGTTCTTTTCTAGACCACATGGATCCACATGACAACACACACTCAAGTGGATTCTGTGATGCAACTTCTGCCACACTGGTGCAACTGCAATGTGGAAGCTGCTTTCCTATCTGTTTTTGTCTCTATCACCATGGTGTGACACACGAATCCACTAGTGTCATTGCATGTGTTCTTTTCCTAGACCACTGTGATCCCCTAGTGCCATTACATGTGTTCTTTACCTAAACCAGAGGATCCACATGACAACACACACTCCAGTGGATTCTGTGATGCAACTTGTGCCACACTTGTGTTACAAGCAATGTGGAAGGTGCTTTCCTATTTGTTTTTGGTCTTTGTCACCATGGTTTGACTCACTTATCCACTAGTGTCATTGCATGTGTGTTCTTTTCATAAACCACATGGATCCATAGGACAACACACTCTAGTGGATTCTATGATGCAAGTTCTGTCACATTGGTGCAACATGCAATGTGGAAGCTGCTTTCCTATCTGTTTTTTTTGTCTCTATCACCATGGTTTGACACACTGATCCACTAGTGTCATTCTATATGTTCTTTTCCTAGACCATTGTGATCACCTAGTTCCATTGCATGTGTTCTTTCCCTAAACCAATGGATCGACATGACAACACACACTCTAGTGGATTCTGTGATGCAACTTCTACCACACTAGTGAACATGCAATGTGGAAGCTGCTTTCCTATCTGTATTTTTGTCTCTGTCACCATGGTTTGGCATACTGATCCACTAGTGTCATTGCAAGTGTTCTTTTCCTAGACCACTATGATCACCTAGTGCCTTTGCATGTGTTCTTTCCCTAAACCACATGGATCCACATGACAACACACACTCAAGTGGATTTTGTGATGCAACTTCTACCACAATGGTGCAACATGCAATGTGGAAGCTCCTTTCCTATGTGTTTTTGGTCTCTGTCACCATGGTTTGGCACATTGATCCACTAGTTCCATTGCAGGTATTCTTTTCCTAAACCACATGGATCCACATTACAATACACACTCCATTGGTTCTATGATGCAATTTCTGCCACAGTAGTGGAACATGCAATGTGGAAGCTGCTTTCCTATCTGAGTTTTGTCTCTATCACCATGGTTTGACACACTGATCCACTAGTGTCATTGCATGTGTTCTTTTCCTAGACCACTATGATCACCTAGTGCCATTGCATGTGTTCTTTCCCTAAACACATGGATCCACATGACAAGATACACTCTAGTGGATTCTGTGATGCAACTTCTGCCACACTGGGGCAACCTGCAATGTGGAAGGTTCTTTCCTATGTGTTTTTGGTCTCGATGACCAAGGTCTGACACACTGATCCACTAGTGTCATTGCATGTGTTCTTTTCCTAAACGACATGGATCCACATGACAACACACACTCTAGTGGATTCTGTAATGCAACTTCTGCCTCACTGGTGCAACATGTGTATCATCCCATCTATCTAATATCTGTAATGCTACATGGTTTAAATATAAAATGGTACTTCCAACATGTCATTTATTGCATCATAATTATATCATGCCCATGTCACCACGCCACCTTGCATTGAGAATCATATAAAACCTCTCTTTTTGGTTTTTATGCCATATGCATTATACATTGTATTTGCCTCTGGATACATTGTATTTGGTTCTTGATAAATTCTTGATTTTCAAGCGGATTTGGGGGCATATCTTTTCTCCACTGCACCACCTTATCTTTGTCACCACCTTATAATTCCACCATCCAAACTAGATGTGGGCTTTCGCATCTTCTTTGGTTTTTGTCTAGCTCACATTTATAAAGATGGATCCAATTCCTTACCACATGCCTCATTCATGTTCATCATTGTTTTTACAATATAAATAATGGGGTATGCTTTTATCTTCATATGGAGTGTTTGAAAGAATGGGCATGTTTAGATATAAATGGAACTCAATAGATGTCTAGTGGCAAATATACACTAGCAAATTCCATTCTTATTCAAATATGCCTAGATTTCATATTTTCCATGTGAACTTAAGCCTAAATTCTTGTGAGGGCCATATTTTCAAATTTGAGAGTGCATGTATGAATCATAGAGCCATATTGGATTACAGATGTTTTTACAAATATAATAGTGGCCTTAAATGCTCATGCATGACCCATGCAAGCCATCTCCTTTATCTTCCTTTTGAATTCTTTTTGGTTTGAAAAATTCAAACAAGGAGTTTCAAATTTAATAAACTTTTAGTCCTTCCTTCTCCTCCTTGGTTCTTTCAAGATAAAGGACCCCAGCAACGCCGCACCCCACCCCCTAGAGACCCCGCTCCTCTTCCAGCCCGCGCAAGCGTTCAGCCGCGCAACGACAAGGCAACGCGGATGCCGTGCCGTTATTCCTCTCTCTCTCGGCCATAAAGTAAACCCCACCTCTCTTCCGTCCTCATCCCCATCTACTATATCAAGATATGGGAGGAGAGCTAGCCTTCTTCCTCCTTCCTCCTAACCTCCCCAGCATGGCCACCCCTGAAGGGAATATGCCCTGGGAGGCAATAATAAAGTTGTTATTATGTGTATTCAAAGTATATGTAGATGTTTATTTTGCATGCTACAATTGTATTAATACGGAAACATTAATACATGTGTGTTTAATAAACAAATAGAAAGTACCTAGTTATGCCTCTCTTTGAACTAGCTCGTTGATTAACAAGATGATCAAAGTTTCCTTATCAGGGACATTGGATGTCGTTAATAACGAGGTCACAACATTTGTGAAATGATGTGATGAACATTCATCGGAAGTATAGAATTATGATCAAATTCATTATGTTTATATTTCTATAACATCATACGAAGTAATCCTAGTCCTTAGACCATGAGAACATGTTAATCACTAACACCGGAAGAGTATCTTGATAACATCAAACGTCACACCGAAAAAGGGTGACTATAAAGGTGGGTTCGGTGCTATGAAGGTGTTACGTAGAGGCTCGTGGATCACGAGTGGGATTTTTCCATCCCGATGACGGATATATATACTCTAGGTCCTCTCGGTGATATCACATTAAGAATAGCTTGCAAGCAAGTGATGTGATCACTAGAATGTTATATCACGGGAACAAAAAAAGAGTGCATGTCGGTAACGAGATCAAACTACGTATTTGGATACCGATGATCGAATCTCGCACATGTAATATATCGCGAGACAAAGGGATTAAGTTACTAGTGTTAAAGGTTCTCAAGATCACAGAAGTTATCGTTGAATGTGTATGAGTCAGAATTGATCTCTAGGTCCCGCTTCTAATTATTGATCCGAGAGGGGTCTCGATCATGCCTGCATTATGCGTGAACCGTAGGGTGACACACTTAAGGGTTGCCAAACACGATTTGTAGCAAATATGTTTCATACGAAAGAATTTCAAAGAGCTGGAATTATTTCAATGGACACTGGGATTGTTTCGGGTGAAATTGGTTCTGCATGTGATATTCAAATATTGCAGGGGGGTTTATGTGAAAGTTTGTTAATTAAAGTAATTAACAAAATTCTGAATAAAATAAATAAAAGAGTTTTGTTAAATGAGAGTTGCATTAATTTTGGTGGAAAATTAATGCATGTGAGTGGAAGTTTGAGTGGAGGCGAAATTGATGTGAGTGGAGCTTCCACAAGATGAATGAGGAAGAGGTGGGGGCACCCCCCATGGGCGCCGTCCATGGGAGGGGAGCAGCCCCCTCTCCTCCCTCACAAAGCACACATCCTCGTGAAGGATCTCTCTCCCCCTCTAGATATATTCCCCCATGGTCCTGAATTAGCGAGATACATGTTCCCGGTGGCATTTCGTCTGCAAGGACTTGTTGCTTCCGCTGATTTTCTTTAGTGAGGAGGTGGAGGTTGTTCGGTGGCCTGAACGTGTGTGCAAGGACGGATGCACTGCTGATATGTGGCGCTAGTACTTCCACACGATCTTGAGATTGGCAAGTGTTAGACTACGTCATCCACGAGTTCTATCTCGTTAACAAAACGTTGTTGTCTTTGAGGGTAAGTTCTCTATTGATGTATATCCACCCGTTGCTTGTACCTAGTAGATAGATCTTGGCATATAATAGTTCCCATCATAGGAATTTTTTTGTTTTCTATGCTGTGAACCCAACAACCCCCATGCCATGTAAACACTAGAGCCACCGTCTAACCTACCGACGTCGACCTGGTGTTCCCCACAATGGACCACGGACCCCTGCGGTTGCCTCTCCGCTATCTTCTTCATCCTATACCGGAGGTGGACGTCAGAGCTCGTCAGAGGATCCCTGCCGCCACCGTGAATCAGAGGACCCATACCTCGCCAAGCATCATCCTCGCCACCGATCCAGTCCACCCCGAGCCCGCTATCTGCACTGTTGGGTCGCTAGTGAGCTTCCTAACCTTCTTGACAAGGTGCCACCTCCCCTCTCGCCGTAGATCCCCACCGTTGTTCGTCAAACACCTCGTGTGCACCACGCGTCTCGCCCGCGCGCGTACGCCTGCAGACTGCAGTAGCAGCATAACCCTCTCCAGCCTCTACTCCGTGATGAGCCCTGAGGGCTTCAGTCATCCTTTCGAAGAGCTTCTTGAACCGAAGTTGCGGACCGATGATCCCTCTTCATTTTTTTGGCACCGCTGCATTTTGGCCAACCGATTCATCGGAATCGTTGTCGCAAACTAACCAGAGCTAGGGCGCCATCGTCTGTCGGTCATCAACGGCTCGAGAAAGAGAGCATGCCCATCTTGTAGAGAAACCCCTGCCTTTCTACCGAACCGAACCGCGGTCCACACCTGGCCCACAAGTCAGCCGCTCGGTTCTTTTTACAAATAGGCACCTCCCTTTTGGCAAAACCAACCCACCGTCCCCCTCTCCTCCACGTGTCGCCGTGCAACTCGGCCTCGCGCGATGTGGCCCCATGCTCACCTGTCCCCACCTATCATCTGTTCGAGCTAGATTCGCACGCGTGAGAAAAACCTGGTGCAGGTCGTAGTGCCAGCGCAACGCTGACCCAGCGCCTGGCCCACTCGTTAGTTGCTGTGGCTAACTGCCCCCTCAGTGTAAAAATTTCTATCTTTTGTGAAAATCAAAATAAAATTCATAATATACACTTTATCCAAATAAATTCATATAAATTTAAATATTTCGAATTTGACAAAAGTTTCAAAATGAAAAGTGGTTCAAATTTAAATGTGATTTCAAATATAAATTCCAATTTATCAAATTTAACCCTAACTAGTCAAACCTCTGAAATTTGACCCCTTTTTGTATTATTTGTGTTAAATAATAATTTTAAATCCATAAATACAAATTTTGCAAATGATATATATTTTCTAATCAAAAAAATGCCAGAAATCCAAATGTGCCATCGAAAATAAATTTAGCAATTTAAAATTTTGAAATTATTTAAATGTCAACAAATGCCTTTTCTAAATAAATCTATAACTTTAATTTTATAATTCCAAATTTGACAAATAATATGTCTAAATCGATCAGCACGACGAGCCCATTCTAACTGTGCGTTCCATGGTATGAATTGAAGCATGTATAATATAAATATTAAGTATACAACAATGTTTATAGGAGCAAAACATGAATAAAACTTAATAAAACACTTATTTCTTGTAGCCCCCACACCTCACCCATGCTATGATATGCTATGCCATGCAAATTATGCATCATTGCATCATGGCATATGTGTTTGCTTGTTGTATATGATTTATACGATTCTGCTATGTATTTATTTCAGCCCCGTGTGTGTTCGGTTTTTAGCCGGATAGACGCTAAGCAAGGAGAGTACCAGGAGCTTCATGACTATTACTCGGATCCTTCTTATTCCGCAACAGAACTGCCATGCAAGCAATTCCCCATACTTGCATACATATAGTACCTATGCTTCTACCTTACTCTTGCATCATTGAGTCACGATTGCATTAGATTGAATCCCAAATATTGCATAGCATTTACTTTTAAACCCCACCGAAGCTTGTATCCTCAATCCCATGAGCCATTACTACATTAGTTGTTTGAGCCATGTGAGTCGTAAAATTGCATGGGTAGGGTTTGTGCGAGTCTTTAGTTAAGGAGGTACCTAAACAACTTAATTTGAGTAGTAATAGGATAACTAATGAAAGAGGCATCGATGCGCATTATCTTCTATTTGGTTCTTTAAGATCACTTGTGTCCCAGGACCTTGAGTACTTGATTCCTTTTCCTTAACTATTCGCACTATCCACATACGGGAGACTCTATGGATCCCCCTTGTCTGAGCTTGATTTGCATTTTATTTCTTGGGGCCATAAACTAGTTTCGGGTTTTATTACTATCATGTACTTATGCCATGTTTACTGCTTTATTTATGATTGTGTGTGGAGCACCTGTACTGTTTAGGAATTGTGGAATCTTTTCGCGGTATCGATAAGCCCAGTCACACTTTTGGGTTCCTAGTCATTTACAACCATTAGCACAAACCTTGGGTCTGTCTCGGAGCCGACCAACTTCGTTGCAGGTAGCTTAATGGGGTGGCCCCTAAAATAATTTATGAATCGTGTGAATGGATTGTCATGAGGCCTCGTTGCGTTTTATTTGGTTCTTCCCGAGGTTGATCGTGTCTGTGTTGCTATGTGTGCAACCCTGCAGGGTAAATCTTTCTGAAAGTTGTGTCTGTGGTTATGGATGACTTGGAGCATAGTTTCTCGATCATAGAAAAGCATAACTAAAGTACCACCTTTAATTTGACTAATACATGACTAGTAACTAGTGCAACACTCATGGAATGGTCAATAAAATTGCCAACGGATGGGATGTTCTTCCGCCTTCTCGTCGGTAAGATAGAAGGAGGGCAAGTGAGGCTATTTATGTTGCTTATATAACTGTTGTTATAAATTAACGGGCGTCCATCCATCTGTGGTTGGGCGAATGTGTAGTGTGTCTCTATAACACTTTGTAGATATTATCTTTCACTACAATTGTGTCACCATTAAGACTTGCTGAGTACCCATAGGGTCTCACATGATAAATATTTGGTCCACATGGACATGTATACTCTCAGGAAGGTTACTGGGTTGAGGACAGATGATGGTGGCAATGACTGTTTGGTGTAGAGATTCTAGGTATGGAGATCCATGAGATCTATGGGCGGGATGTGCTTACTTTTAAGGCATCTTATGCCAATTTTCTTTGTATCCGTACTCGGATCATGTTTTTCGCTTCCACTTGATACTCTGTTGCGTGATGTATGAAGATGTATCCTAAACTATTAAAGCTATCTAGGACATTTGGATCTTGTCGTATGGCGTTGAATATTTTTGTTTCTAGATGGTGTGACTCTGATGTCTATTGTAAGTCCTAGGCATACATACTCATTTTTGTATGTCGTGGTCACATTACCTGTCGACTACACCACTCGCTCTTGTCCCGATGTTCTTGAAAGTGGATAGGGTGGTCGGCTGGTACCGTTCCATGCTCCGCTTCGACGGGCCTACACATGGTTGGCCTTGGGCCTCCACGGTAGAATCCCTTACCCACTTTTTTGTTCATCTAGGATCGTGCTTAGAGCATAGGGTCCGAGGTATTACAATTAGTATTAGAGCCATTCCGCCCTTCAGGGTCTCAACCAAGATGGTCGTTGTCAGTTTAGAAAATATTTTGGTAGCTATGTATACTAGGGTAAAACTAAACGTGAGAGTAGGACTACTTCCATTTTTCTTCTTACCCACCCATCCATTCTTTTCTGGTAAGGAAGTGTAATGTTTTTCTATCCTCTTATAAAAAATTCAAACTAGGATTCACGTGTTTGGGGTTTCCGTAGTACCATAGGATGTGTGTGTTAATTCTTTGTCTATCTGTTGCATCCAACATTGTTACCGTAATATGCCTTTGGTTATCAAATGTTGGTACGTTCTATACCGATAGTCTTTGCGTAAACCGACGCGATCTATCTGATTCTATGTAAACCGATATGATCTGTCTTACTCTTTGTAACCGACGTGTTATAGTTAGGGGTGTTCGTTCTATATCTGCTATCTCTTTCAGTTGTTCGTAAGAAGGATAAGAGTTGGGTTGCATGTTTTCCTATTCTTGTGTGAAGTAATGCTTTGAGTGCGGGATGGAGTCATGACCATACCACTACTTTTATCATTAGCTCTTGTACATTGAATGGGTGAAGCTGCTAAGCTCTAACTATTAAGTGGTTTTGTGCATCTAGTTGGTATTTTAATGCTGAAATTTGCGGAATTTTTTCTTTGATAGATTTGTGTTCCACACTCCTTTTCAGTCGTGTGCGATATGCTAAATATATTCTAGGTGCTATGAACTTTGCTTGATATTTTAATATCATCTTAGTAAATTGTATCCTATAATCTTGGTTAATTCTGTTTTAGTGCTATTTTGGATTATTAATGATTCTCCATTATGGTACTAATGCAAGTTTTTCCATCAATAATAGTATGTCTCGCTGCAATGATGATGTCCCGGGTTTGCCAGAGCTGGGTGCTGTGCTTGTCAGTTTGGCAAATACTCTACGAACTATGCAGCAAAACCAACAGAGGAGAGCATCAGGAGGAATGAGTTCGCACCACCACCTCCACCTCCCAAGCGTGGCAACATGAAGGACTTTTGAAGTTCGCCCCATGACACTTCGAGGTGACTACCGAGTCGCTAGATGCCGACGATTGGCTCTGGGAGACGACGAGGCTATTGGGTACCGCAGATGTTGTTGATCCCGACAAGGTAAAGCTTGCCACTCACCTTCTACGTGGGGAAGCCGCTCTTTGGTGGGAGAGCTATCTGAGAGCAAGTCCTCCTGGATTTCAGCCAACATGGGGGCAATTCACTTATGCTTTCAAAGAGAAATATCTACCTAAAATTGACATGGAACGCTTGAAGGAGGTGTTCCTGAATCTCAAGCAAGGCAATGACAATGTCAATACTTACATCAAGAACTTTGCAAACCTATCTCGTTATGGTGGGGATGAGATTTCTGATGATAAGAAAATACAGAAGAGGTTCCATCAAGGGCTAAATGCTTCAATCAAATATGCTCTCGCCCAAACCACTCCAAGCTTGTTTCTCAAGCTTCAGCAAGCAGCTCTTCAAGAGGAGGCAAGTAAACAGGCATATGATGATTCCAAGAAGCACAGCCGTGACACTAGTAATTCCTCAGCAGTGGCCGCTCCTTCTAAGCGTCATGTGTGGGTCCCTAGTACCGCACCGCCGCTCCTTTCTGTGCCAAGACCGTCAACTTTCTCGCCAAGGCCACCATACTCTTACAACGTCGCTCCAAGGGGCTACAACAAGAACTACCCTAGGGCGTCGTATGGTGGAGTTCCAGGATACCCTACTCCTCGTAGGAGCGGCGCTTGTTTCTCGTGTGGGAACGCTCGACACTAGTGGTGGAACTATCCTATGAACAACAAGGCTCTTACTCCACCACCTCCAAGACATTCTTCTACAATTGCTCATTGTGCGCCTACACCACGGGCTCTCAACATCAACACTAAGCCTGGGTCCATTGTTGCTCGTGCCAACAACATCAACATTGTTCAAGCGGAGCATGCTCCTGGAGTTGTGATGGGTACGCTCCCCATTAACTCAGTCCCTGCACGAGTTTTATTCGATGCTGGTGCATCATATTCTTTTGTATCTACAAGTTTTGCTGATGAGAATGGGTTATCTATGGATTCTCTTCCTAAAAATCTGATGGTTCTCTCTCCCGAGGCAAGAATGCTATCTTCCAAGATCAGTCATGGTAACCAAATTCAAATCAGTGGTTCTTTGTTTCTGGCTTCCTTGATTATTCTTGGTAAATCAGATATTGATGTCATATTGGGCATGTATTGGTTGAAAGCCAATGAAGCTATGATTGATTGTGCTGAACACTCGGTTTCTTTGAAAAATCCTGAAGGCCATATAGTCTATTCTCCAAGGCAAACTCCTTATGTTCAACTCTACTTCTTGGGTGTCCAAAACACTAATGTTATGGAAGCCTTGCAAAATGTTCCTGTGGTCTGTGAATTCCTAGATGTTTCTCCAGAAGAGTTACCAGGTATGCCTCCTGACCGAGAGGTCGAGTTCGTGATTGATCTTGAACCTGGAACCGCTCCTATCTCCAAGTGGCCTTATAAGATGGGTCATACAGAGTTGGCTGAACTCAAACGGCACCTTGATGAACAAGAAAAGTTGGGTTTCATTCAGCATAACACTTCCTCTTGGGGCAGCCCAACAATCTTTGTGAAGAAGCGAGACCGGAATGATTAACTTTGTGTTGACTACCAAGCTCTCAATGAAAAAACCATCAAGAATAAATATCCCCTTCCGCGGATAAATGACCTCTTCGATCAGATTGCAGGAGAAGTGGTATTCTCCAAGCTTGACTTGAGAAGTGGATATCATCAAATCAAGATTCTCAAGGAAGATGTTCCTAAAACAGGTTTCACCACCCGCTATGGCCTGTACGAGTACACGGTCATGTCCTTCGGCCTCACCAATGCTCCCGCTATTTTCTCAAGGCTTATGAATTCAGTTTTCATGGAGTATCTTTATAAGTTCATGGTGGCCTATCTTGTTGACATCCTGGTCTATTCCAAGTCTAAAGAAGAGCATGCGGAACATCTCCGTTGTGTCCTTTCAAAGCTTCGTGAGAACCGTCTGTAAGCAAAGTTCTCGAAGTGCGAATTCTGGCTCCCTGAAGTCACCTATCTAGGGAACGTCATTTCTGCTAAGGGTATTGCTATCAACCCAGAGATATTCGGACAATTGTGGAGTGGCTTCCTCCCAAAATGTTAAAGAAGTCCACAGTTTTCTTGGATTGGCTAGTTATTGTCGTCGCTTCGTCCAGAACTTTTCAAAACTTGCTAAGCCTCTTACTGATCTCCTAAAAAAACAAAAAAAATTCTTTGTTCACCGGCATGTCAAGAAAGCTTTGAAACACTCAAGGAAAAGCTCACCTCAACACCTATCTTGATTCCTCTTGATACATCAAAACCATTTCAAGCAAAGCTTTGCACAATGATTCCTACTATCTTATCGATGCATAGCCATAGGAGAAGAACAAAGCGGATAGGTCCGGAGAGGAATCTAAGCGTCCATGGAATGTGGCTCTACTTCATCCATTTTACACCTGACAAAGAGGTGAATGTATCCGAGTTACTCATATGTCGGTATGTATGTTGGCAATGAGCTTATCAATGAAACTTTAGCACCCCTAGCAGAAACTCGGGGACTGCCTTAATAATTGTCTTTACTGTCTTTATTTTTTATACGTCGGCTAGCTTAAGTTGCTTATACCTTAGCCAGATTAGTAGTGTGTCAGCACCAAAAACCTAGCTCTTCAACTTTGTGGTTGTCCAACAAGAATTGGCTTCATGGCAAGCAAGAGAACAAGTTTGGAATTGCAAAGCACATGAAAAATGACTAAGGAAAGGAAAGTAATCGAGCCGACGTTTTTTATTTGGATTAACCCTATACTTACTTTATCTATTTTGCGTCGGATTATTTTGAGCTAATCTCAAAGTTTCAAGTATTATTATGTCAATTTTTTGAACCTCGGTCTCGTAAGTCAAAAACCGAATCAAGGTAGACGTGAGTCGAGTCATAAAATTGGAGGAACAAGAAAAGGAAACTCGGGGAATTCGCCCACATTAATCTGACATTAAAAACTTAGTAGCAAAATGAAGCTAATTGTATCAGAACAAACCACTGTGCATAGATACAACTTCACCCGGCATACCGGGGATCTGACGAATATTGTCAAGTGTTTATAAGCTCACGGAGCAGCAGCTGGAGCGGAATCATCAGTAGAGGGAGGAGGTACTTCGGCATCAGTAGGCAGGGCACTAGCCTCGGCATCGTCTTCGCGGTTAGCCTCCTCGTCCTCTGAGTCTTCAGCATCATCGCCGAGCTTGGAGGCTTCCTCTTCATCCTCTCCACCCTCCGCACCATCAGAGACATAATCATTATCAATCGCATCAAGATAGCTCGGACCCTCGTTCCAACTATGGCAGAAGGCATATTGGATGAGCTTGTTGGCACAGGCCTTGCGTTGAGCAATGCACTCCAAATCATTGGACCATTTAGATCTGGTCCGCGGGCAATCAAGCAAGCCCAAGTCCAGCTCTTCGTACCAAGAGAGAACAAATTCTAGCGCCGTACCAGCTCCAGCTCGTGCAGCAGATTCCCGCCATAGGTACACTTGGATCTCTCACTCCATAAGTTTTGCTATAAAAGCAGTGCTTCCTTTGGGTGTGGACTCAGTAGGCCAGAGGGTGTTGAACATCCAAACTACTGCTAGATTATGTCTGCGCCATAGTTCTTCGTAATTTCAATGCACGCAGTGAGGCTCACCAACAAGTCCTCCGTGTCGTAAGTTATAGACCCGGCGGCAGGACCAGTTGGAATACCCCGTTGCTGGCGAGATGTGGCAAGAGGAAGAAGCAAGAGAGTCACTTTCTGGGAACTTTCCTATGAGAAATACCGGAAGTTGTCAATAAGGAAAAGCATGTGACTCGGAGAAACAAACGTCAGAGGATGGAAAAGTGCTCACAGGTGATGTGGCTGAGAATCTGAGTTAGCTCGTTATGTACATCTGTATTTCCGGCCTGGAGCTTCTCGTACTTGGAGGTCATCGACTTAAGCTTTATGTCGGTTTCCTACAGCAAGTCCTTGTCCTTGGAGATCTGGGTCTTCAGCCGCTCTTTCTCCTCGGAGAACTCCTGGTCGGCCTTGTCTAGCTCGGATTTGTGGAGGTACTTGAGCTTCTGGATTTTGGCGTTCAGCCTAGTAATCTCCGAGTCCTTGAGGCTCAGTTGAGCAATTTCGTCATCCTTTTTCTTTAGCTCGTCCTGGTGCTTCCCTGCTTGTTCGAGAAAATGAGTCATCATGTCAGGGATGAGCATGCTATCTTCAAGTGTAACTACAATAGTGAGTTGACCCAGCAGAGCCAAGGTATAAACATCCGCCAAGCCAAGAAATGAGTATATAATGGCTAAGCGAACAAGACAAGTTACCTTGGATTTGAGGCAAATTTTTGTGCATGATGACATTTTTAGTCTCGTCCTTGGCTGCGTAATCTTGGAAATAAGTTAATACGGATAGCAAAGGACTAGATGGAGCAAAGAAGAAAAGGAATCAAGGAAAGGAGTGTACCTTTGTTCTGGTGATCAACCAACAACTTGCCGTATCTAGCGCGGAGATCTTTGTATGAGTCCAGCAGACGCTGGAACTCAACGGTTCGGCGGTTGGTGGTGATCTAAAACAAGCCAATATTAGTTCAAAGATAGAAAGAAAGATATTTGAAGTATACAAGATCTGGGCCAGGTGGAACTTAACCCGGCTCTAGGTGTGTAGATATTCGAAGTCTACAAGGTCCGTGGCAAGTGGAACTTAACCCGACTCTAGGTGTGTGGATATTCAAAGTCTACAAGATCCGGGCCAAGTGGAACATAATCCGGCTCTAGGTGTGTGGATATTCGAAGTCTAGAAGATCTGGGCCAAGTGGAACTTAACCCGGCTCTAGGTGTGTGGATATTCGAAATCTACAAGATTCGGGCCAAGTGGAACTTAACCCGGCTCTAGGTGTGTGGATATTCGAAATCTACTAGATCTGGGCCAAGTGGAACTTAACAAGGCTCTAGGTGTGTGGATATTTGAAAATAATAAGGACTTACACTAATTCTCTAAGAGCATCTGACCGAGTAATAAATTACTCCCTCTGAGGCTCGGGGACTAGTGGGTATATCTATAAGCGTTTGCGTATATAAAAGGCATAGCAGAAAAAGGATTACCTCCATCATTCGGCCAGCAAGGGAGATAGCCTTGGTAGCGGAGTTCATCTGAGTGCTAAACTCCGCTGAACCAAACTTCTCCAGCAGATCGTCCTGCGGGTTGATAAACTTGGCGTCATTCCAATTGTTGACATACTCAATGAGCGCCAGGTTTTAGCTCTCCCCGATGGCTGACTGTGTTGTAACCAGGCCCATGGCATGGGCCTCCAGCCTCGCAGACTGGGCAGCAGCTGGACTGGTATGCAATGTCAGTTTCTTGCTGCTCTCGGATCCGGTAGTAGAAGTGCCGGAAGTTGAATCCTTAGCTGGCTTGGCGGCCTTCTTTCTCTTGCCAGATGATTTTGGGTGCTGAAGAAGAGCCGAGGCTGCTGCTTCGGATTGAGTTTGGGAGGCTGGCTGAAAAATGTCTTTGATAGACACAATGGATCCGGAGCCGGCAGCCTGAGATATCTTCTTGGTGGCTGGCCTTGCTATGGCTGATGGTATTGCTGCGAGTGTTGAGGCTGCTGTTGCTGGTGTTGCTGGTACTGGTGCTACTAGTGTTGTTGTAGCTGCTGATGCTGGTACTACTAGAATGGGAGAAACTGGAACATAATAGGAAGTTGTTTGGGGAGGTGTCGAGGAAGCTGGCACCTCAGAGCTTGACGGTTGCGACGGAGCATAAAAGTTGGGGAGATATGGTATCACCGTATCCTTGGCCGCTCCACTGCCCCCTGCGTTGATGTTGCCCCCCTCATGGTGAGGTGGGCTCTGATCCTGCGCTGCCACGGAATCCTCTTGGATAGGAGTCAGCGGACGGACATCATTGTCACATGGGGAAGAAGGACTGCTCCGGATTGTAGAGGAAAGGCTAGCACTACTCTGGGTAATAACCCTAGGAGCGCTGCAGAAACGTAAAGCAACAAGTCAAAGAGAGAAAGAAAGGCAACAACAAAAGGAGCAAGATCCGAAAATGAGCAGGGAAAAAGAAATGACTTACTCATCCGAGGTTGGGGGCTGCCGAGGTTTGGGCATTCTCTGGACGATGCTCTTGGCCGTGGGTTTGGCCGGAGCCTTGACCCCGGACTTCTTCTGCCTCTTCTTGGGCGAGGGCGCCTCTGAACCTGAGGTCGAGGTAGCCAAACACTTCTGGGAAGGGGCAGGAGACGGATCATCCGTGGCAAGAGTGAGAACCTCGAGGACCTGACCGCCGGGTTTGCTGAAGATTCGGAGGTAACCGGGAATGCGTAAGAGATGAGAATATCATTTTGTGGCCCGAAAGTTGGGGTACCCAGGCAACACGGTACCCAAGTTGCCTATAATCAGCCGCGATAACTATAGTTGGTGTGCCAAATACTCAAGGGGTTTTTTTCGGCATGAATTCAACTTGACATTTCAATACAAAATATCAGGTTAATGGCCGTCAAGTTGGGCCCCTTGTCAGTTCTTGCTGTTATGTCGCTCCCGTCGCTTAGGTGTCAATTAGGCTTACAGTGTCGGCCCATGCATCCATTATGTGTCTACTTCTTACCCGGAGCGGCAATCTGTGGTCACGACCATGGCGTGGAGCCGGGACGTGATGAACCTGCTCGGCTCTGCTCTCCTCCCCATCCTGAGTCGGAGCTCACCCTCACCATGGCCGCACCCATGGCACAGCTCGGGGATGAGAATTGGTTCCTGGTGAGGTCTATCACTGTGTCGACCATGCTCGGTCCTGTTTTCCTCCTCCAGAATCTAAGCTTGCCATCACCATGGTCATAACCGCACCAATTTTGCAAACCCTACCGAGGTCTCTGTAGTAGCTCCAGTTCTTCCTTGTTGAACCTGTAAGCGAATTCGGAGCTGGGCGGCAGCAACCCATTGTTGAACCTGTAAGGAATTGGCTGAAAACTGCATGTCGTGCCAAGGTCTTCGGCTGATGCATTCGGCTTCTGCCAACATCCACCGCCGATGTGAAATCATTTAGTTACTTCAATACGAAATTTCGACCAATTTAACTTATTGATGTATTCCTTGGCAATTATAATATAATCTTGTAGTAGAAATATTTTGTAGTGTGCATGAGCATGATCAATATTATAATTGAACACTAAAAAATTTAAGGCACTCCATATAAACGAGTAGATTAATATATATATAGAGAGAAGGTTCACCACAAAACCATGCGGATATATTGTCTTACATGCCACACACAGGTAATAATAATTAACTAAAACAAAATAAAAGCAGGGGCAGCAGCAGGAGGCCGGGACATGGAGACGCCTAGCAGGGCAGGGGCATATCAGCAGGAGGCAGGGACGGCCTAGCCGAGGGGATACCAGCCAGTCCTGACATAATCCCGGAGGAATTTGCTGAAGGCTACGTGCCGCGCCATGGTAATTGGCCTATGGCTTCTGCCTCCGCCTCTAGCAACACCGACCAAGAGCTGGATCATGCTGTCGAGGTCCACGTTGATTGCTCTGCCATAGAATGGGCAAAACAGTCTCCCAGTATGGTTGAAATGGATTAGTCCACACCATAACCACCTCATCACGTAGTGTCTCTTGTTGTCCCTAGATTCCTTGCTAGCGTCCACGTCATTATTATCCTCCTGTTGATTTTTAAGAACATAAATTAGAACTCATACATATGATTTAATTGTATTACAACTCAAGAATTGACAACATGTATATGTAAGACAATATATCCGTGGATATCAAAGAGAAAGCATCTCAACAATAGTTTGATCAGTTCATATATCATTTCATCTCGACAGAATCACAAATGATTCCATCAGAGTGTATGTAGAATAAAAATTGTGGCCTCATAAGCTTCTTCGGGGATGGCGTGAGTGAACCAAGTAACAATTATACAACCTATATTGTTCTTGTACATCGCCTCGGGTTCACTAACTCATCCCTCAAAAAATCTGACACCAATGTGTCTGCCTCTCTTTTGGGCAAATTTGAATCATTGGCCACAATAAGAAATTGAAATGTAATCGTACAAAACAATATTCAGGGATATACATAGTCAGGTATGAAAACAAGCCTAAATATTGTAATTATAAATAAAAAATCAAACAATTAATCTTCAGGTACATGTTAAAAATACTTATGATCAAAACCATTCATTTACATATGCATCATATGAATCATTCAAAGATCAGAAACAAATCAAGGATCATATATGTAGTTCCATATGAGAATAAATCAAGGGCCTCATAATTTGTTTCAGAGATGGAGTTGGAGAACCAAAATAGCAACATCACAACCTATATTGTTTGTGTGCATTGCTGCCTCAGGTTCAACAACCCATCCCTAAAACACAACACCATCATACGTGTATCCCCTTGTACTCTTTTGGGGAAAATTTCAATCATCGGCCTTGATGACAAACTGAAATGTAATTCTTATACACTATGAATGCATGGAATAGATAATTCAAATATCATAGTTCTATGAATGTAGAATAAAGATTGCGGCCTCATAAGTTTCTTCAGGGATGGCGTAAGCAAACCAAGTAACAATTGCACAACTTATATTGATCTTGTACATGGCCTAGGTTCGCTAACTCATCCTTGAAAAAATCTGACACCAATGTGTCTGCCTTTCTTTGGGACAAATTTGAATCATTGGCCACAATAAGAAATTGAAATGTAATCGTACAAAACAATATTCAGGGATATACATATGCATCAGACGACGCATTCAGAGATCAGAAACAATACAAAGATTATATATAGGTTCCATATGAGAATAAATTTAGGGCCTCATTTTTTCAGAGATGGAGTCGGAGAACCAAAATACCAACAACACAACCTATATTGTTTATGTGCATTGTTGCCTCAGGTTCACTAACCATCCCTAAGAATACGACACCATCAGATGCCCTTGCACTATTTTGGGGAAAATTTGAAGCATTGGGCTCAGTAAGGAATAGAAATGTAATGTTATAGGCATGTTGTGTATCGAAATCAACACTCAACTAGATGGAAGATGAGCCGATTGGGGCTTTGTGACTAGACGGATTGGGGTTTTGTGAGTAGATGGCAGATGCATCAATCAACCGATCGAACCATATGTATACTGCCCTACTTCATGAGCAAAAGAATTTGTACACGATTGAGCAAATCCTATGTATGAACAGTGAAATATGTGGCTGCGACTAGAGAAGCTAGCAATTTAGTACCTCTGACTCCTCATCAGGGACCTCCTCCTTGAACTCGTCATTCTCCATGATTGCGTCTAAGATTTCTTGAATGGCGATGGGGTCGTTGATGTAGAGCACCAGATTGCCTCTTCCTGCCGCCTACCCCCCATCTAGATCTGCCGCTGGTACCACGACGTTGTCGGCCACCTACTGCTCGGCGGAGATGGCTACTGGCTGGACGGATGAGCTCGAACCCACGACGGCGCGGCGACAAGCGGCTTTCGTGCCCGGAGAAGATGCCTCCGCCTGCTTGGCAATGACCGAGCCATCTGCTGTTCAGCCTTCAACAGCATTCACCTCCGGCTCGTCTCCATGCGTACGCTTCATGGCACACGTAGGGAAGTGCTAGCTAAGGAGCTTTGGCATGTGCGGTAGGTGCTGATTGGGGTTTTGGGACCAAACAGATTGGGGAAAATGACACGGGCACATGGAAGAAGAAGGCCGAGTGGGTTTATAAACACCGGACCATTTGTAGTCCTCAAGTGGACATATGTGGTGGGTGGGGCTACCACGGTCGCCACCTTTGTTTTGGGTTCCCTTTTTTTGAAATAGCCACGGTCTCCACTTTAGAGCTGCATTGAAAACATGCGCATGGTAGACCTCGATTCCACTGCATGCAAGTGGCACAGAACCAATTTCTAGCAATGTTAGATCTACTCGAGGGGGGCCTTGTCTCATGGAAGTTACCTGCGGTAGGGCCCAGTTGGAAGTGAGATTGAGAGCGCTGCATAAAAATGGGATATGTCTTATTACAATCAAGTGGCAATAAATTGCATCGTCCCGTAGCCAACCGTCCACTCAATGACCCCATTGCCCTGTGCATGTGTTGCAGTAGCAGTAGTAGCCTTTCTAGACTAGATTAAACGTAACATGACCACTCGACGACTTTTTCCATGGACGACATCGTGTTCCTTCTTGTAGAAGTTCTGCTGAGGGAGACATCCGTGATGTCTCACGCTGTACTGTGAAGGGCACGACGTGTGCAACGATCCTTGTTGGATCTCACATGATCAACAGTTGGTGCACACGATCTGCGTGACAACTGTAACAACCAATCAGGGAGTAGCAGACAGAGTGAGCACAGGTTTGGGCTTCTACAAAAGAGAGAGAGGGCAAAACTCAGTAGTATCAAAAAACCAAGCACAAAACTGAGTAGTATAAAAATGGAAAGTGAGTGTCTTGTACAATGAAATACATCATGGCATACATCAAATTATGCCAAGATAAATCCACTAGAGTTTATTGGATGTGTGTTCTTCTCATAAACCACATATGGATCCACCAGTGACATTGCATGTGTGTTCTTCTCACAAACCACATATGGATCCACTAGTGCCATTGCATGTCTGTTCTTTTCATTAACCATAGACAGAGTCATTGCATGTCTGTTCTTTTAACAAACCACATATGGATCCACCAGTGTAATTGCATGTGTGTTCTTTTCATGAACCACACCCAGTGTCATTGCATGTGTGTTCTTCTCACAAACCACATATGGATCCACCAGTGTCATTGCATGTCTTTTCTTTTCATTAACCACAGATAGAGTCATTACATGTCTATTCTTTCCACAAACAACATATGGATCCACTAGTGTCATTGGATGTGTGTTATTTTTACGAACCATGCTAGTGTCATTGCATGTCTATTATTTTGACAATACACACATGGATCCACCAATGTGATTGCATGTGTGTTAATTTCATGAACCACAGCAATAGTCATTGCATGTCTGTTCTTCTCACAAACCACATATGGATCCACCAGTGTGATTGCATGTGTGTTCTTTCCGCAAACCACAGCTAGAGTTATTGCATGTGTGTTCTTCTGACAAACCACATATGGATTCACCAAAGTCATGTCATGTGTGTTCTTTTCACAAACCACAGCTAGTGTGTTCTTTTCACAAACCACATATGGATCCATCAGAGTCATTGCATGTCTGTACTTTTCATGAACCACAGCTAGACACATTGCATGTGTGTTCTTTTCATTAACCACAGCCAGAGTAATTGCATGTATGTACTTTCCGCAAACCACATATGGATCCACCAGTGTCATTGGATGTGTGTTCTTTTAATGAACCACACCTAGTATCATTGCATGTGTGTTCTTCTCACAAACCACACATGGATCCACCAGTGTCATTGGATGTCTATTCTTTTCACAAACCACACATGGATCCACCAGTGTGATTTCATATCTGTTCTTTTCACAAACCACATATGGATCCACTAGTGTAATTGCATATGTGTTCTTTTCATGAACCACACCCAGTGTCATTACATGTGTGTTCTTCTCACAAACCACATATGGATCCACCAGTGTCATTGCATGTCTGTTCTTTTCATTAACCACCACTCGAGTCATTGCATGTCTATTCTTTCCACAAACCACATATGGATCCACCAGTGTCATTGGATGTGTGTTCTTTTCGTGAACCACACCAGTTTCATTGCATGTCTGTTATTTTGACAAACCACACAAGGATCAACTAGTGTGATTGCATGTGTGTTCTTTTCATGAACCACATCCAGAGTCATTGCATGTCTGTTCTTCTCACAAACCACATATGGACCCACCAGAGTGATTGCATGTGTGCTCTTTTCACAAACCACATCTAGAGTTATTAGATGTGTGTTCTTCTCACAAACCACATATGGATCCACAGAGGCATGGCATGTGGGTTATTTTCACAAACAACAGCTAGAGTCATTGCATGTGTGTTCTTTTCACAAACCACATATGGATCCATCAGATTCATTGCATGTCTGTTATTTTCATGAACCACAGCTACAGTCATTGCATGTGTGTTCTGTTCATTAACCACAGCTAGAGTCATTGCATGTCTGTTCTTTCCACAAACCACATATGGATGTACTAGTGTCATTGGATTTGTGTTCTTTTCATGAACCATAGCTAGAGTGATTGCATGTGTGTTCTTTTCACAAACCACATAAGGATCCACAAGTGTCATTGGATGTGTGTTCTTTTCATGCACCACACCCAGTATCATTGCATGTGTGTTCTTCTCACAAACCACATATGGATCCACCAGTGTCATTGCATGTCTGTTCTTTTCATTAACCACAGCTAGATTCATTGCATGTATGTTCTTTCCACAAACCACATGTGGATACACCAATGTCATTGGATGTGTATTCTTTTCATGAACCACACCTAGAGTCATTGCATGTCTGTTCTTTTCACAAACCACACATGGATCCACCGGTGTGATTGCATGTCTGTTCTTCTCACAAACCACAGCTAGAGTCATTGCATGTCTGTTCTTTTCACAAACCACATATGGATCACTAGTGTCATTGCATGTGTGTTATTTTCACGAACCACAGCTAGAGACATTGCATGTCTATTCTTTCCAGAAACCACATAAGGTCACAAGTGTCATTGGATGTGTGTTCTTTTCATGAACCACACCTAGTGTCATTGCATGTGTGTTCTTCTCACAAACCACATATGGATCCACCAGTGTCATTGCATGTATATTCTTTTCACAAACCACAAAAGGATCCACCACTGTCATTGGATGTGTATTCTTTTCATGAACCACACCTAGTGTCATTGCATGTGTGTTCTTCTCACAAACCACATATGGATCCACCAGTGTCATTGGATGTGTGTTCTTTACATGAACCACATCAAGAGTCATTGCATGTATGTTCTTTCCACAAACCTCATAAGTATACACCAGTGTCATTGGATGTCTGTTCTTTTCATGAACCACACCCAGTGTCATTGCATGTGTGTTTTCTCACAAACCGCATATGGAACCACAAGTGTCATTGCATGTCTGTTCTTTTTATTAACCAAAACAAGAGTGATTGCATGTATGTTCTTTCCACAATCCACAAAAGGATACACCGGTGTCATTGGATGTGTTTTCTTTTCATGAACCACACCTAGAGTCATTGCATGTCTGTTCTTTTCACAAACCACACATGGATCCACCAATGTGATTGCATGTGTGTTCTTTTCATGAACCACAGCCAGAGTCATTGCATGTGTGTTCTACTCACAAACCACATATGGATCCACCAGTGTCATTGCATGTCTATTCATTTCATTAACCATATCTAGAGTCATTGCATGTATGCTCTTTCCACAAACCACATATGGATCCACTAGTGTCATTACATGTGTGTTCTTTTCATGAACCACACCTAGATTCATTGCATGTATGTTCTTTTCACAAACCACACATGGATCCACTAGTGTGATTGCATGTCTATTCTTCTCACAAACCACATAAGGATCCACCAGTGTGATTGGATGTGTGTTCTTTTGATGAACCACGCCCAGTGTAATTGCATGTTTGTTCTTCTCTCAAACCACATATGGATCCACCAGTGTCATTGCATTTATGTTCTTTTCATTAACCACAGCTAGAGTCATTGCATGTCTATTCTTTCCACAAACCACATATGGATCCACCAGTGTCATTGGATGTGTGTTCTTTTCATGAACCATGAAAGTGTCATTGAATGTATGTTACTTTGACAAACCGCAGATGGATCCACCTGTGTGATTGCATGTGTGTTCTTTCTGCAAACCATAGCTAGAGTTTTTGCATGTGTGTTCTTTCCGCAAACCATAGCTAGAGTTATTGCATGTGTGTTATTCTCACAAACCACATATGGATCCACCAGAGTCATGGCATGTGTGCTCTATTCACAAACCACAGCTAGAGTCATTGCATGTGTGTTCTTTTCACAAACCACATATGGATCCATCAGAGTCATTGCATGTCTATTCTTTTCATGAACCACAGCTAGAGTCATTGCATGTGTGTTCTTTTTATTAACCACTGCTAGAGTCATTGCATGTCTGTTCTTTCCACAAACCACATATGGATCCACCAGTGTCATTGGATGTGTGTTCATTTCATGAACCACACCTACTATCATTGCATGTGTGTTATTCTCACAAACCGCACATGGATCCACCAATGGCATTGCATGTCTGTTCTTTTCACAAACCACACATGGATCCACTAGTGTGATTGCATGTCTGTTCTTTTCACAAACCACATATGGATCCACCAGTGTAATTGCATGTGTGTTCTTTTCATGAACCACACCTAGTGTCATTGCATGTGTGTTCTTCTTAGAAACCACATATGGATCCACTAGTGTCATTGCATGTCTGTTCTTTTCATTAGCCATAGCTAGAGTCATTGAATGTCTGTTCTTTCCGCAAACCACATATGGATCCACCAGTGTCATTGGATGTGTGTTCTTTTCATGAACCACACCAGTGTCATTGCATGTCTATTATTTTGACAAACCACACATGGATCCACCAGTGTGATTGCATGTGTGTTCTTTTCATGAACCATAGCCAGAGTCATTGCATGTCTCTTTTCTCACAAACCACATCGTATCCACCAGTGTGATTGCATGTGTGTTCTTTTCACAAACCACAACTAGAGTTATTGCAAGTGTGTTCTTCTCACAAACCACATATGGATCCACTAGAGTCATGGCATGTGTGTCCTTTTTACAAACCATAGCTAGAGTCATTGCATGTGTGTTCTTTTCACAAACCACATATGGATCCATCAGATTCAATGCATGTCTGTGTGGGCTCCCTGGATTATCCATCCCAGAAATCCCTGTTATGTATACATCCACGTTCCCATGATCAGTGAGCAGTGGAACATAACCGACAAGTATCATTACATCATCTGAAAGGTTACAAATTACAAGACTTACATAAATGCCATCATGGATACACCATTTTTAGCAGCGGAATAACATCATGTGCGGAGCCCAACAGTGCCTCAACCTACAGGCAACTGACTTGGAAGATGTCCTAGCTCGCTGGACATCGCCTGAATCTTCCGGATGTCGAACCTCTAAAAGTCTAGCCAAGGAAATAGCCAAGGACAAAGTTGTGAGTACTTATGAATGTACTCACAAACCACCAGGATAAATGAAGTAAGGAAATGCAAGTCTGGCTGTGGCGAGATAGCTTTATCTAGGTTGTTTTTGAAAAGCCTAGACTACCTCTTGAAGTTATGGCATCTGCATATCTTTGTTGAAAAAGAGTTTTGAAACATGCCTCTATTTTATAATTCAAGACATCTCCATTCCTTTGTTGAAAAAGAGTTTAGAAAACAGTTTTGGACTAAAAACCCTTTTCAAACCTATTCGACCACCTCAGATCAAAGAAAAGCTTTCGAACTCGGGTTCCCCCCGGAACCTTCGTCCTTCCATCTGTTCTTTCCAAACCATCACCGTGTGGGTACTCCTAGCCAACACATTTCCAAACGTCCTTGACCGTGGACATGGCTATTCGAATAGATTATACTCTGCAGAGTTTGCGCACTTTCCCCACAAGAATCAATAGATCCACCGGGATAAAACCACGGACAACTACCACTGTAGATGGGGGACCGGATAATCAAACCTAACCTTTCGCTTATCGACCCTAGCAAAGGCTGCTTTTCCTTTTGGGTTTGTTCTCCCCTGCAATGAGTATGTGGCTCCCAGCCATAGTCCTTCCTTCCGTACACGCGTATACCCAAGCCGCAACTTGGCGTATACCTTAATCTGGTGACTCCACCTCCTTTCGTAACGCCTAAGTCATACCGTCTACGGGAGACCCAATTGTTGCACCTGCCTCCTGCCAGAACAGGCTCACTCTTGCCGAAGCAAGCAACGGGCTTCAGATCCAGGATCTGATAGCGCCTGCCCGGAATTCAAGGGATCTATCCCTATAAGCACTGATATAAATTGTTCCGGTAAAGGCGTAGAACATCCCTTCACTTTCTCATTTCTCATCAGCACCATTTCTTTCGTTAAAACATCCGCTTGGAACGATGCCTCTTCCGAAGGGTTTTACAAAGCAATTTGAAACCTTTGTAGTGGGGTAAACCCCCAAAACAGTTTATTTTCTCCAAACCGGGGTTTTGAACGAGGTAGGATGATAACCATCATACTCTCGGTCTAAAGGGACAAAATGGTAGGTACAATAGGGTGGTGCCACGAGGGACACAAAGTCATAACTTGGAGGAGCCACGTTACTAGCGCAATATTTGTGAAACAAGACATGCAGATAAATGATGCAATTTATAAAGAGGATACAAAACAGGTAATAAAGAGAGTAGGACAAGTATCGGAATTCAGGAATGGTGGCTTGCCTGTGATCAGCAATAAGTCCCTGGACTTCTTTAGATAACCAAGAATACCCAATAAATAATAAGAAATCCCTTCCTTCTTGTCATCAAACACTCACACTATCGCCGTCAAAAAGTATACATGCAAGCAGACAAATCCACAATCAATACATGGCATACATGCATTAAGCCATACGGCAAACAAACATACTGGATACTACTTAACTTAGTAGGTTTAGGAGGAGTGGGATACTAGGAGTTGGAAATTACTAGATTGCCACTATGGTGTTTTTCTCTTGGAAGATAGATGTCTAGGATTAATACCTTGAACTTGGATTGGGGTTCTGAGGTATGTAGGATACCAATGTACAACCATGATATCCTCAGATAGGTCTTGACAAAACAAAACCAACACAAGTGGTTTCACTTGATTATCAATTACCTAGATTTAATTATGCCTTTTATAGTGGAAATAACTCTAGTTTGAGGGAATAAATTCACCAGAATTGATATGGAGGCCCAAAAATTATTTCCTTCGGTGGTTAGGTAGTGTTTTATGTGCTGAATCACATAGAGTTGGAATCAAGTCAAAAGAATTAGCAGAATGCCCTCGGGAATTTCCCAAAGGCAGTTCTGTATGGTTTTTCTCTTTTTCACCAGATTAATTCTATAGAATCTATTGAGTCGATTCCAAACGAATGTGGTAGGTATTTATAAGACCTTTTTGTAGGAATTTGATTCACCCATTTTGGAGTTGTCAAACTCCTGGAGTGATTTAATTAGTGATAAAACCACTTACATAAGTAATTAAATCACTAGAATTCAGCCAGAGCTCAAGAAATTCTGAGCTTCTAGGGTTTGATATATACTAATATTATGAGGTACTGGGAGGTGGAATCAGGTCAGTACCACATTTGGTTTGACCTAGAGAATTTATCCAAGGCAGATAAAGGCTAGTTTTGTTATTTTTGTTAAAGGCACACTACTATTCACCTTAGCATAGGACCTGTGCTAGATGACTGGTATTTCAAATACCTTTCAGTAGAGCTTTGTTTCATCTCAAATGGAGGTACAAAACTCTATGAGGAAAATTATTTTTGGGAAAAGTGCACCTGGCAGCAGAATAAATTCCAGCAATAGATGGAAATTAGTTTTGACTTCGGGTTGCCTCTGCATGTTTAAGAAAAGACCACAGAACAACTAGGAATTTAGATCTTGGTATTTGGACATGATTTACATTTTCAAAAGGATTTAATCCTACTGGTATTTCTCTGGATCTGAAATAAAAAAGAAAAGAGAACAAGGCAACTGGGCCGGGATCTGTGGGGGACATGGGCCGCAGGGGGAGATTCATCCCACGGTGGCGACGCAGCGCGTGGGAGTCTGTGGATTGAACCTAGCAAGAGGGGCCCGACATTAGTGGGACCATGGGGCCGAAGCGGTATTGCGTAGATCTGGCCATTTGATTAAGTCGCGATGGACAGCGGCACTTAGTCATGCTCGACAGTGTAGAGCTCGCGGCGGCGGAAACCTAGCACGTCGGAGAGGGAGGCAGAAGCTCATCAGAGGGTTCGGGAGGTGACAGGGCGGGTACAGGGCGACGCCATCGACAACGTCGAGCAGATCGAGGGGCGGCACGACGGGGGAGGTCCATGGGAAGCAGCTCGCACGACGGTGGCCGAGGATGACCTCGTCGGAGCTAACTGGCGAGGACGGAGGAGTCGGTCTTGGACAAAAATAAGCATAGGGTTAGGGCAGGGGAGGTAGCGGAGTCGACCATGCGACATGCAGAGGAGGGGGAGCAAGGGGGAGAGAGCCTTGCTCGAGTTTTATTGGAGGCTGAAGCTTCTCCTTCTTCTTCTCCTGGGCAGCACAGAGCAGAGGAGAGGGAGTGTGCTCGGGGGAGGTAAGTGAGGAGGAGTGTGAGCAAATGAGGGGCAAGGGAGAGCTGGGGGTGGCCTCTGGCCTTTATACCAAGGAGGGGAGATCCATGGGGTAAATGTCCCATTTGGACATGGGGGAGGGGTGGTGCTGGCTAGGGATTGGCCTACGGAACGGTGGGGAGGGGTAAGAATGGGTTTTTGGTCGGTGGAGAGGAGGAGGGCTGCTGTGGTAATTAAATCAGGTAGATCCTTGTAAGATTTGGGGGTTGTCTCTCTCTCTCTATTTGTACAAGGATAAAATGGGCAATGCTAGGGTGGATCTACAGTGGTGTCGACTTGGGTGTGTGTCCTGGTGCTGAGGAGGTGCATTGAGAAAGGTTTGATATGAGTTGGAAGTGGTTTGAGGAGTGGAGTTGCTTACTTGGCAATTTTGATGCAATTGGTGGTTGTGAGGGAAGTCCAAAATTTTCATTGGAAAAGATGAGGAGATGGTACTAGTAGATAGATGAGGTCAAGGTAGACTCCTGGGATTTATTTGAGATTTTTATAAGGGGTTTTAGTCCTTATAAATCCATTTATTCAAAAAGAGCAGAAGTGGTTTGTAGAAGGTCATTTGATATTTTTACATTGGACAGGGCTGGGTTTTTATTTTAGATGTTCCCAATTGTGCATACACACTTAGGGGAATTTTCCCAAGATTTATTGGGGATTAAAAGTATTTAAAACAATTATTATTCCAACTAAGCCATTTATGAAAATGGGCAAAAAGAAATAATAAAGCATCTCAAACATATTTATTTTTGAGATGGGAATATAGGGTAGGATATATGGAACTCACTTGAGCCAAACGTTGGAGAAGTGTTTTGATGAAAACCAAACTTTCTATTGGGGAAAGAGGTTTCGAGATTTGGTCTATTAAAGGAATTTAATAGATTTAGAGCCATAATAATTATGGATAATTTTTGAGAAATCTTGATGATCAAGGTAGATGAGGTTGACAAGGTGTGGCAAGCATTTGCAACCTTGGGAAATGGAAATCCAACTTGAATGAGATGAAAACAAGGTATTGAGGATCTAGGGAGATGTTATTTTTATACCATCGAAACATGGTGGTATCTTGGAGTTCAGAGTTCACCTTGATGCAAGGAATAGATGGATAGGTATAACAAGTCATATAGATGATCATGGAAGATGGAGTTTGAAGTAATTGCATTTGAGGTGATCTAGAAATGGTGGCAAACTTTGTTGAAATTAAGGTTGCCATACCAGATGAGTCATGATGCCTTATAAACCATGTGTGTTTAATCAGCACAGAGATTTACTTGGACCAAGTGAAGTATATTTTGGTAGACCTATATGAGTATAACACAACCATACAGAGAGTTTTTCCATAGGGGTTTGGATAAGGGTGTGAGCTTCTGCCAAAGTCGGCATGATGACTAGATTTGCAGGAAAAGTTATTTTCTTGCCTGCAAAACCATCAAGAACTAGGGGGTGGAGGATGATCTAACCAATGAAAAATGTGGGCCTTGGTAGTCCTTAGGATGGTTAACAAGATGGTTAAGGTGCATTTCCAAAATTGAACATGGTTTGAGAAAGAGAGGCATTCAAAAAGGTGATGTTGAAACTATTTCCAGACTTCATGGACTTGATATTGACTAGAGTATGAGAGGGAATGTTTTTGGTAGGGTTGCAAGGTACCAAAGATTCATTAAGTGGATTATGTTGGGGAGTAGATTGAGTAGAAGGGATCCATGCTTGATATTGGTCTTCATGGACTTGGAAGCTTTTAGAATGGGAATCTTCAGAACTGATCTGGTTAAGGATTTTAGATGATCACCTAGTGTCTAGTGATCATATCCAGATTTGTATTCTTGCTTAGGGATTGTTGATTTGGACACGTCTGGATCCTAGTGATGAGCTCCTAGAGTGGCTCATACTACTTCCTAAGCAAACAAGTCCCATAGCAGATCAAGGCAACTCATCAGACAACAGATCAAGGAAACTCATCTGTCAACAGATCAAGGCAACTCATCTTACAAACAAATCAACTACTACTAGGGTTACCATCAAGCTTAGCTTGAGGTAAGTTTAGGGCATTTTGAAGAGGTTGAGGTTTGAATAAGATGAGAGTCCTTGGTATCTCTACCAAGAGTAGAATTCAAATGCTTTGAAAAGAGGTTTTGGGAAACCTCGAGATAAGAGTAGTTGAGTGTTCTGTCTTGAAAACATAAGGAGGTTATATTATATATCTCTCCGTAGTTTTCTTCAATAGAAGCTACTAAAATAGTTTTGGTTGCCTAAGCATCTTGGCTCGGGTTTTGGAATGCCATAGCATTTGTGAATATGTCAAATGAGCCAGGATATTTTTGTTAAATAGCTTTTGTCAACTCGTGGTGAGGTAAGGAGTATCATAAGGTATACACTCACATGCACAAGCACAAATAAACAACAAGCAAACACTGCACCAATGAACAAGAAAAAGTTTTGGTTCCCCTTGATTTTTGGACAACTAATCAGGGTTGCTAAAATTGGGATGTTACAGTCTGTTCCTTACATGAACGACAGCTAGAGTCATTGCATGTGTGTTCTTTTCATTAACCACAGCTAGAGTCATTGCATGTCTGTTCTTTCCACAAAACACATATGGATCTACCAGTGTCATTGGATGTGTGTTATTTTCATGAACCACAGCTATAGTCATTGCATGTGTGTTCTTTTCACAAACCACATAAGGATCCACCAGTGTCATTGGATGTGTGTTCTTTTCATGAACCACACCCAATGACATTGCATGTGTATTCTTCTCACAAACCACATATGGATCCACCAGTGTCATTGCATGTCTATTCTTTTCATTAACCATAGCTAGAGTCATTGCATGTATGTTCTTTCCACAAAACACATGTGGATACACAAGTGTCATTGGATGTGTGTTCGCTTCATGAACCACAACTAGAGTCATTTCATGTCTGTTCTTTTCACGAACCATAGATGGATCCACCAGTGTGATTGCATGTCTATTATTCTCCCAAACCACAGCTAGAGTCATTGCATATTTGTTCTTTTCACAAACCACATATGGATCCAGTAGTGTCATTCCATGTGTGTTCTTTTCACGAACCACAGCTAGAGTCATTGCATGTCTATTCTTTCCACAAACCACATAAGGGTCCACCAGTGTCATTGGATGTGTGTTCTTTTCATGAACCGCACCCAGTGTCATTGCATGTGTGTTCTTCTCACAAACCACATATGGATCCACCAGTGTCATTACACGGCTGTTCTTTTCACAAACCACATAAGGATCCACCAGTGTCATTGGATGTCTGTCCTTTTCATGAACCACACCCAGTGTCATTGCGTGTGTGTTCTTCTCACAAACCACATATGGATCCACCAGTGTCACTGGATGTGTGTTTTTTACATGAACCACATCTAGAGTCATTGCATGTCTGTTCTTTCTACTAACCACATAAGGATACACCAGTTTCATTGGATGTGCGTTCTTTTCATGAACCACACCCAGTGTCATTGCATGTGTGTTCTTCTCACAAACCACATACGAATCCACCAGTGTCATTGCATGTCTGTTCTATTCATTAACCACAGCAAGAGTCATTGCATGTATGTTCTTTCCACAAACCACATAAGGATACACCAGTGTCATTGGATGTGTTTTCTTTTCATGAACCACACCTAGAGTCATTCTATGTCTGTTCTTTTCACAAACCACACATGGATCCACCAGTGTGATTGGATCTGTGTTCTTTTCATGAACCACACCCAGTGTCAGTGCATGTGTGTTCTTCTCACAAACCACATATGGATCCACCATTGTCATTGCATGTATGTTCTTTTCATTAACCACTGCTAGAGTCATTGCATGTATGTTCTTTCCACAAACCACATATGGATCCACCAGTGTCATTGGATGTGTGTTCTTTTCACGAACCACACCTAGAGTCATTGCATGTCTGTTCTTTTCACAAAGAGGATGACTAGCGTGAGTGCGCGCTCTGGAGAGGACGCGACGCGCACTCTGCGCGCGCAGCGGTCCGTCTTACTCTCCTTAGTCGCCACGTGGCCACGCTGCTACTCTGCTCGAGTACAATTATTCTGCTATTTTTAAATGTGTTTTACAATAAATATCCATGATGAAAAATATGTGAGTAGTATATACAAAAAAGAGCAGTGCACCGTGAAAAAAAGATAAAAAGAGAAAAGACTGTGCACTACAACTGGGTCATCTCGTGCACTACGATCGAAGGCGGTACAACACAGAGCACCACAACACAACATAAAAGGGCAGGATACCTTGACATGCACTAGACCTGTAGGCAGGGCACCACAGTATAAACAGGCAGTGCACCGGCTGTGCACTGTCAGGACATCGTCTCGTGCACAGCGATCGAGGGTAGTGCAACGCAACACAACAAGGCAGTGCACTACACGTGCACTGCTAGGATACCTCGTCGTGCATTGCGTCCGAAGGCAGTGCAACAAAGTATAAACAGGCAGTGCACAACCAGTGCACCGCCAGGACATCGTCCCGTGCACTGTGTCTGAAAGTAGTGCAACGCAACACAAACTAGCAGTGCATGAGTCGTGCACCGCCAGGATATTTTGTCGTGCACTGCGCCAAATGCAGTGTAATGTAATACAAAAAGGCATTACGCAGGCAGTGCACCGCCAACCAGAGGCAGTGCAACATAGGGTCAATAGGCAATGCAAAAAAAAGTTCATCGAAACCTATCAACATGGGATCCAGTTTTGTAGGTCTTGGCATGACTAGTACAACTGTGAAAATGGATCTCGGTCTGAACGATTCGTTTAAAAGATATCGTATTTTTCGTATTTGATTCTACAAGAGAAAGGGAAAAAGGATCGTGACCCTCTCTCTGGGCACCACGTGTCACGTAGAGGAAGGGCCGGGATAGCGCGCGAAGAACTCTCAAGATGCCACGTGCAGGGACAACAGAGATTGCGGGCCGAGCTCTATAACGCCCGCGCTTTTTCTAGTGTTTTGGTTTCACAAACCACACATGGATTCACCAGTGTGATTGCATGTCCGTTCTTCTCACAAACCACATATGGATCCACTAGTGTGATTGCATGTGTTTTTTTTCATGAACCACGCCTAGTGTCATTGCATGTGTGTTCTTCTCATAAACCACATATGGATCCACCAGTGTGATTGCATTTATGTTCATTTCATTAACCACAGC